>JAWWLV010000005.1:26182939-26197129 GCA_035041135.1 Platyrinchus mystaceus | reverse complement strand
GGCAGAGGCGTTACCAAAACTTTTGATTGGGGGTTTTGCTCCAGAAATCCACCTGGCAGAACTATTTTCAGCCCCCCGGGGGGGCGCTGACTAGCAAACCCACGACAGATTAGCAAGTTTATATTTTAAAACTTCTTTATAAAACCCCTCAAGGTGATCTATCTAAAGTAAAGTAACCCAAACATGTGTAAAGGCACTGACATTTTGCACCATAGGTTGATATATTCTTATTAAAAAGCAGCTACAGTTTTCTCAAAGGAAAGTCTATATTCGAAGCTATGGAATAGGGAGACATAATGAAAGTTTTTAATAGAATTACTGGATGCCTTGTGATTTGGAGTTCTTTAAAGCTGCAATGAAAATGGCATTTAAAAATAAATCAATATTCAACTCTCTATAATTTTACTTAATCTTGAATATAGCAAATGGAAATAATAATTTACCTAAAAATTTAGAATTTGTATAGATAATAAAATATATCTTTCAAGTGCATAAGGACCTCAGCTATATAACCAACATCTACATTAGGACTTTCGTGCAGCTGTTGAAACCTTTGTTGGTTTTAATTTTATTTCTAGAGTCAAAATCAGAAATGTCCACTTCCCACAACAATAAACAAAGGTTAAAAATGTTCAGAAGTCCATGTCCATAATACAGATTATCACAAAATTGCCTGTGATGCTGATCTCATAATTAGCAGACACAGTAATGATCTTGAGCAAATGAATTTCATTTGCCTCACAATTTCACAATCCTTCTAGATTATTACAGGTTTTGTTTTTTTTTTTTCAATATTCATATATCTTGCTTTTTGATCATGTGTTGCTAAGCTACATTTAGGGATTGAGTAAATATTTCTGTTTAGAACAAGATAAACATCTCTGCTACAACTTATTTTATTAATGTATTTTTGGCGATTGCATCTGTCTCATGATCACTGCATGTTTTTTGTCTTAGGACTTTTCTCAAAGGAAATGATAGCAAAGATATTGAATGGATTTCTTTTCACCATCGCATTGTAGAAATGGTATCTGGTAAAATTCGTTTCTTAAATTCAATCTACGTAGAAAAGGTAGACCTTTGTAGCCCATCTGAGTGTGAGAGTTTGGGGAAATAATTTTAAAAACATGAATATACTAAAACACACCTCAGACCAAGGAAGTTCTGGCCATTACATTTCAAAGGATTCTTCAGAACCTAACAAGGTGATGAAGATTTCCAATGTCCCTGAAGTGTTTGGGTGTCTCCTATAAAGGCTTTGGAAGTCATGTTATCTTGTATATCTGGGAACATAAATTAAGCAAGAGGTACCTACACCAGATGCTTGTTTCATTCTCATTTTACTTGTTCATTCTTGAATTAATGAAACAGTGCAAGTTCCAGCACTTAGACAGAATACCCTGAAGGGCAGGGAGGCCCTTCAGAGAGACCTCAACAGATCCGAGGGCTGGGAATCACCAAACACAGGAAGTTCAACAAGGGGAAGTGCTGGATTTTGCCCCTGGGATGGGGCAACCCCGGGTGGATGGACAGAGGAGGGGCAGGCCCTGAACTCTGCTCTGTATGAGCAGGGACAGACCCAAGGAGTGGCTGGAGCTGTGTCAGGGCAGGGTCAGGTTGGATCTCAGGAAAAGGTTCTTCCCCCAGAGGGTGGTTGGCACTGAACAGGCTCCCCAGGGCAGTGGGCACAGCCCCAAGGCTGCCAGAGCTCCAGGAGGGTTTGGACGACACTCTCAAGGACAGGGTGGGACTGTTGGGTGTCAGTGCAGGGCAAGCATTGGCCTCAGTGGTCCTTGTGGGTCCCTTCCAACTCAGAATATTCTATGATTCTATGAGAACTATTTGTTGACTGATTGGTCATTTGAGCTGTTAATCTGCCTAACAATATTTCCTGCACAACAGTTAAGTACTATTTTTATTTATCTCTTCTCTCTCATTCAGTCTCTTTTGTTGTCTACTTCAATAATCACCATAATCAGGAAGGGGAATTAAATTAAAGCCATATTCTTGGCCAATAGTAAGTAAGAAAACAAGCTCTTGTGGAAGTTATTTTTCCTTACTCTATCACTGCTTATTTGTCATAACCATATAATCACTGAATACTTTAAGGTGGAAAGGACTTTCAAAGTCCACCTGGTTCTAATCTCCCTGCCCTCGACAGGAGCATCTTCCACTATCCCAAGTTGCTTCAAGTCCGTCCAACCTGGCCTTGGACACTTGCAGGGATGGGGCAGCCACAGCTCCTCTGGCCAATCTGTGCCAGGGCCTCTCCATATTCATAGTAAAAAGTGTCTTCCTTACATCCAAACTAAACTTACCCTCTTTCAGTTTAAAACTTGTCCTGTCTCTACAGACCTTGGTAAAAAGTCTCTCTGCATCTTTCTTATAAGGGTCCTTCATATATCAAGAAGTCCACAATAAGGTCTCCCAGGAGCTTTCTGTTCTCCAGGGTAACAACCTCAACTTTTTCATTCTTTCTTTACAAGATCCAGCCCTTGGATCATGTTCATGACCCTCCTCTCATCCCATCCTAACAGGTCCATATCTTTCTTGTACCAGAGACCTCAGAGCTGGAGGCAGCTCTGCAGGTAGGGTCTCATCTGAGGGGGCAGGGGGGCACAATCTCCCCCATCCCTGCTGCCCACACTGTGGGCTCAGCCCAGGACAGGGTGCGTTTCTGGGCTGTGAGAGCACATGGCCAAGGCGTGTCCAGTTTTTCGTCCACCAAGTCCTCCTCCTTAAGGCAATGGCTTAATTAATTCATTTACTGAAGAACAAAATCACAGCAAAAATTGGAGCCTTTCATCATCAGATGATGTATTTCCCAGGTGCTGCATTGTTGGAGAAGCTGCTGGCAGGAGGTCAGTGGACAAAGCAGCTGTAGTTACATTTTCTCAGAATTTTGGTGCCTCAGTGACATGGCCATTGGTATTCCAACATCAACCTGGCCAGTGTAGTGTATCCCTTGGACAAATCTGCACTCAGTCCATGCTCCAAGAATTAATGTCAGCTCTAACTAGAGGCCAAATCAAACATGGACAGCTTCCAGGAAAGCTATTTCCTGTTTCTATACAGTGGACATTATTTACAGTTCCAATATGTAATACACAATTAGAGCAGTAAATCTATTTATTCACTGAAAGAAAAAGGAGTGCCAAGTAAATAGGAAAATGTATGGGAAAGTATTATATAAGCATTACTTTTGCTTGTAACACTATTAGATATTAACAAACATGTTCAAACAAACTGAAAAATGTCCAGAGGATTAAGTGCTAAATCTACATAAAACCCAATGGATTTTCAGCCGGGTTGAGTTCCCTTCTCTTTTCACTGCATGCTGCTTTCAAAGGATGGAGCCCCATTGGTAGTGGGGTAGAGTTGCCTTTAGTTAACACCACATATGGGTTCTGGGTGTGATGGTTTCCTTTCTTCCTCTTACACAGTTTGCAACTTTGGTCATTCTCATCTTAGAAACAAAATCATGGAATAGTTGAGGTTGGAAGGGACTTCTTTGGAGATCACCCACCTTCAATTAAGCGGTTTGCTCAGGGCCTTGGCCTGAAATAAAATTAAAAGAAATTTAAACTAAAAAATTAAAGGAATTGTTCTCTCCTCTTCCCCTTTCCCCCCTCCACTTTTGGGAGGAGATGTTGAACAGAAGAGATGGTAAATACTGTGAGGTCTACTATTTCAGCACATGTTATTTCTAGATGTTTCTATTTCACTTCAAGAGCAGGGAAAAAGCCATCCTACCCAAGGCTGGTAAAGAGCTTCTCTGCAGAATTCAATTTCCTTTGCTTTTTTTAGTTTTATTGGAACTGAATAAACAAATTAAGTTTTATTAAGCTGAATTGCTAACATAGCTGAATTTTGTCCTGTCTCTGAGTAGGACTGAAAAGGCTACAAAGGGCTATTTCAAACCCATCTGTCTGCAGCTAGCATGTTTCAGGTTTCCCAGTGCAGTTTTCAGGCCAGCTAAGAAAATAAAAATGCACTGTTGATGCTGAGGAATTATTCTCCCCACCCTACAATAGAGCAACATGTTCATTTACTCTTGACTGAAACAGAGACAGTTGGTAAAATAATTCAGGAGCAGATCAGTGTTGTCCATAGAGGAAAGGCCCTTGAGTCCAGGTAACCAAGTGTTTCAGATTTTTTCTTGGTGCCTGAGAAAGGGTAATAACACCTTTGTTATCAAATACAGTGTTCTTAGCAGGGTCCAGCTTTATTCAATGTAGTATTTACATGCTATTTCAGAGAAAAATTATGGACAATAAAAAATAAATATTTAAATATCTCCCATCTCTTACCTTTCCTGACCCCCCTTCCCTTTTAATTACTATCATATCTGCCATATCTTGGCACATCATTAAAAAAATGAGAATGTCTGAAGATTAAGTATAATAAAGTTGATTTTACACCAAATAACACACAGTCCATTCCTTTCATATCTTTTTAATTCTTTTTGCTCCAAACATTTCTGACTGTTCTTGCTTAATTTTAACTTTAATAATCAGAGGTCCCATAATGATTTTTTTACACTTTTGAGTTACAATTCTTTCGAAGAAAATCTACCTGTTAAACACTAAGGTTTCTTTTTATCAAATTATGAAAAAAACCCACCAGAAAAAAACAATATTTCCTTAAACCTACCAAACTTTCTACTTTATGTAACCTTTAAGGAAATAGTACCAAAATAGGTTGGGCATCACTAACACAAGCATAGGTTCAATGCCAAACTGAGCAGTTACCTGCGCTCTACTTATTTCCCCCAATTCATTTTATAGAATCATTAAGGTTGGAAAAGACCTCCAAGATGATCAGGTCCAGCCTTGTACCTTTCTGCTCTTTGGGAATCCTGATTACCAACATCATTCTCTGAGCTGGTCCTTTATATCCCAGAATGAGGAAGGAGTGATCCAAGTCCTTATCCACGCCCCTCCACCAAGGTTTTACACAGGGAGCTGTACATGGATGACGATTCTCCTCAGGTTAAGTGACTGACTGATGATTCCCCAATCACAGAACATGCTGAGTTGGGGTCCACAAGGATCATCAAGGCCAACCCTTAGCCCTGCACAGGACCCTCCCCAAGAGTCATACCCTGTGCCCAAGAGCATGAGATAGATCATAATAGTCTACTGTGCCAACAGAGAAAAGGAGATATAGGAAAACACAAGACGTCCTTGGGAGAAATTCAATGTTGAAATAAACCTTTGTATGAACTGGTCTTCATTTGAAATGAAATAAACCCAAACTATCTCTGATTCAATTGTTTGGACAGCTTTAGGGGTTCAGTTTAGTTAAAAAAAGCAAAAAAAAAAAAAAAAAAGCAAATCATACTCAAGAGGAAAGCAAACTATGTGTTTTGATGATGATAAATCTCCACAAATGTTTATTATTTACAATTTTCACAATTTCTAGAGTTCAGAAGTTGCAATCAGCATGCATGACACAAAACCTATTAGTTAGCCATTAACTTCTAGCGTAAGGATAATGTACTTCTCCTTTGTAAACTTCTGAAGAAAATTAAAATGCAACTGTGTAATAAACAACAGATACTCAAGGCTACAGCTTTATATTTCCTCAGTCACAAAAATGAGTGATTCTTTAAAATTTTCAGCAATTATACCTTGTTCCAAGGTGATTTCAGCAAAAGCACCTTGTGACTGGAGATGTGCTGCAGGTAATTTAAGCTGTCATTGTCAGTACAAATATGTCAAGTGTAGTTAAAGAGCACAATTCTAAATTCAACAGAACAACACAATTAAAAAAAAGTAAATTTTAAGTCTGATTTTACAGACATCCAGAAAAACTGATATACTAAACTTGGCCGGAAGAAAATCACATTAGAGAGGTAAGAAATGGATCAGGAAGAGATCTCAAGAAATCATCACACTGCCTGCTTGTCCCAAAATAGGATTTGTATATAAAATACAGTTAATAAATATTTGTCCCAATTTAATACAAAAGGAAGGACAAAGCTTCTAACATCAAAAATTTTTCAAGCAGTAAAAAGGCCTAATCAATAAAGTCTGCCACCCTACTGTAGCATGTCATTTTTCATCTATTTAATAATTCAATGCTATAATATATCAAAAACAAAGTAGAAAAAAACAATCTTAAAACAATGAGCATAATCACAAAAACACTAAAATATTAAAATCCTCCCAAGTTTCCTGGGATTTTGAGCACTGTTGTATCAAAGGGTAAATAGAATGCCACTTTCAAAAATCTTGCATAATAATTGGCATTATTTCCCTAAATATTTAATTTTATGGATCTAAAGCCGTGGGCTTACCTAAACTTTAATAAAATATCAGCTTCAGTTATATGTAAATTGTCAGGAAACAAAGTTGAACTCCTGAGAATCATACAGGCACTAGTTGCTGGGTTTATTATAAATCCATCAGCTCTCTCTGCCTTCTCCACTATATCCTGTTTCACTTACCTAAAATGTTTAGTTGCAGAGATATCATGTAATTCATTCTATTTACATTGTAATAAGACTGTCAGTGCACATTAAAAGTGGTTGCTTTCCAAACCTGAAACAGACATAAAGCTAAGGAAAAATAATATAAACAATATCTTCTGTGTTCCATCACCCATCCCTCTCCACTGCACTGACTCTTGTACCTTGATCCAAATCCTATTGATTTGGATCAATGGTAGAGAGGTGACTCCTTTCCATTCAGCCTGCTGCCCTAGTGCTTCCTCAACTCTTAGTTAGATACAGACACTGACCTGCAGATTCATATGCAATCATAATTTTTATGATCATAGATGTTCATTTATATATAATAACTAAATTGTAAAATGTTGTGGATGTTCATTCTTCCTTTTCCTCCTCCCTCCCTGTCTTGTTTTGCTCTCCTTACCTCTTGCTCCTGAGAGTCTCATTTTAATGAAATAAAAAGCAATTAATTTTCAGAAAATAGTGATATTAGAACCTGTATCTTCTATCAGCTATTTAGAGCAGAAAACTCATACAAGTGATTGACTTCTAGGGAAAGGATGACTTTGTAAATTAACATTACACATGCAATATTTTTAATCTCTTCTGTTTGCCTGCCACAGAGCAAGCAGAATTGCAAGATTATGTTGCAGTAAATTTCCTTTCAATTATGAAAGAGTGAAGCTCAAGTTCATCTGCAATATTCAAATCTATCACTTGGATCCATAACAGAGAGGGTAATAGAACTTTTAAGCTCGTGAGTCATTATTCAATCAGTAGAAAGACACAGACTTGGTATATTCAGAACTCAATTCTCCACTCATTTCACTCATCTGGAGCATCAGCTTCTTACACATCCCAATGCATTCCTGCTTGCTGCAGAGCAGTGAAGTGTGCAGGAAAAATCAAGAGATTCCAAGCAAACAAATTGTGAAATTTCTACCTATTTCCACACGACTTGCCTCCAACACAGGTTTGGTGCAGCTGAGAACAACTGGAACAGCAACCTGTCCTGGGCAAGCTGCCCTGAGTGGGCTCCTTGAGAAGAGGGGGTGGCAGCATCATCTGAAGAGGTCCCTTGCCAGATCAGTCCTGCCATGGTTCCATGAATATATCCATACATCAGTCAGGGAACTAGAGATCAGTGGGATAGAAGCGCTCGAAAGATGGATAAATCAGACCAGTTTCAAGGTAAGGATTTTACTCGACTGATGCTCATTAACACTACACAGAGCCAGAGGCTGGTTCTCAGTGAGGCTTAAATGAGTGACAGCCAGCCTGCCTTCCTCTGCAAATCTGAGGGGATAATGTTATTGGCCAGTCTAGATCCTTTGTTGGTGTCTTGCTGCTTTTAGTCCTTGCAAGTGATTTCCCGAATCCCGTTTGTGTAATTGTGTATCAGGACACTGACCTCTTGCAGTTACCTGTTATTTATACATTTATGGTTGGCTGCGTTATAAAATGCCTGATGATGTTCCTGTTATTTTCAAAGTTGCAGTGTTACAAAGTACTGCCACTGGTTACACTGTTTTGGTTTCTTTAGGTTGGTTTTGTTGTGTTTGTTGTGTTTGGTTGTTGGGGGTTTTTGATGTCTAGGAATAGTTAGTTCCATTTTAATCTATATGATTCAAGTAAATACCCTGTAAATCTTCAAGGTTGCACATGTGAACAATGATGGCCCAGACTTTGCTGCCATTAGTGTTTCCAAAGGTGTATCATTAACGGGATATTAAACGTGTTAAAATTTACAGTCTACAGTATTCAAGTACAAGTACAATCAATTATTGTTTCCTATTAAAGTAGGAGTTATGGACTATTAAGCAATGTCTGAAATGGACCAAGGTTATTACTGGAAAAAATTAATGGAAAATATTCTAACTCAATATGCTCATGAGCTCTCATAGAAAGACCCTTAATCGTCAGTATTTCAAAATGATGTAGCATCACTAATCAATACAGAGAGAAGAGTGACCAGCAGGTTATATCAGACCTCTGTGAAATGAAAACTAATGAAGTTTATGGAGAAGTGACACATGTTCACATGACTGCAGACAAGCTAAAATAAATGAATTTGCTGCACAATAATGTGTAATTAACTAGCAAATCCCAGCCTACACAAAGCTTTCATTGCACAGCTCAGCTGCTTCTGTCCGATACACTTCAGATGGGTCTCCGGTGCTCTCTAACCACTGTCAGAGCTTTCCCAGAAAAAGCAGAATTTAGAAACGGTCACTTAGCACATTTTCACGTGTCAAGACAATTCAGGGGAAAGCTATTTTAAATTAAATTTTCAGTTAAAATTTTGAGAGTTAGTAATAAAATATTGCTAATATTAAAATATAATAAATCTGCTACACTTACTTTATCCACTAAATAGGATTTTTAAAAAATAAAATTGGGTTTGTTCATATAAATATACCAATGCTGTAATTATTCTTTTAGTTTTAATGCAAATCCCACTTAAAGCAATTGAAAATTGCCCAATGTCTTTGATGTAACAGGATCAGGTTTTTCTGTTTTTAAATTTAGTTTTGCCTGGGAGACAACATTGATATCTACTAAATGGTGGGGAAAATGAATAACGTCTGTTTAATTTAAATATTTAAAGCCTTTATCTATGTAAAATAGTGCATAATACAGTTCATGTGCAGGTAACTGCAGGGAGATAAGGAAGAGCTGAGATTTTCTTACAAAATGTCAACTTGAACCTTGTTCAAAGATCTGTCTGTATTAGATGTGTTGTTAAAAGGTTATACTATACTCACTGGTTAAACAGTCCTCTTACACGCCTTTCATCAATCAATGGAAAATGGAATTCAGAAAAACGCATCACCTTTGAGTTCAAAAGGTAACAAAAACATCATGATATTTTAGTGAGCAAAGCAGAATAAATTAGAAAAAAGGAATAACATTTATAAGGATGAGGTAGTCCTCTTTTAACCTGTGAACTGCAGTGTTCTAATACAGGCAGAAGGTAACCTTGGAAAGGCCTGCCTTAAGTTATCTGAAAATTCTTTGTCCTAAAGTTCCAGTTTTTAATTCAGAGGAGGATTTGATGAGGATGCAGAAAGCCTATCCCCAACACCCTACCACAACAGGGTGTCTTCATGGACTCCTTGTGCACTGACACTCGTCCTTTCTCACCCCTTCTGTCCCCTCTTTCTAAGATTTTCTATCCCAAGGCACTGTAAGGGACTGTCCCATTACAAATGTGCACTGCAAAGCCACTGTGAGCTGACTTCCTCAATTTGGCCAGGTCTGTAATATATTAAAATTAGATACTGATACAATTATATACTTACGTAGTTATACACTTGCATAAGTACATAATTGTAGTGAAATTGTCCACTGTTTTAAGAGATCTCCACAGTCAAGAGAAAAAGTAGTTAAGCAACTAGATTTTCAGAGCAATTTAAAGAAATTAGATGTTAACTCCTTCAAATCAAATAAATGGTGCCTGACAGGAGACCTGTGGGATTCTCCTGCCACACATTCCACATACATACTTACATGGAGCCCTTACAACACTAGTCAAGCACTTAAAAATTACTTTCCCCCCTTTTAAATGCAAAGATTACGAGAGGACAAGGAAACAGAGGCATAGTAATGTACACTGGCTGTTTGTTCTACAGGGATGACAAAGGTTCAGGTAAAAAGGAAAGTTAATTCACTTTGCAGTGAAATTAATTTGAACGAAATCAATCACTCCTTTTCAGGCCAAACTAGTCCTTACCTTGTTATTCTGAGATCTCCATAGGCCCAACAATTCAGTGCCAAACACACAGTGCAGCCCAGCCTTCCTCCCTCACCAACTCCCACTTCTGATGAAAGAAATTAATCACATGCAGGTCTCTTTCTACTTGATTTTTCCCACTTAGGAAGCTTCATCCTACTGGAACTAATTCCTGCTGTCACCTGGTTCTTTAAGTTGATGACAGCTTTTAGTACTAAGAACAAACCATCCTGCTTAGAACAGACTGAGCAAGAAACTTCCTTTCTTTCAGGTGAGTTATCCCTTTCCAAAAACATAAGGCTGATCAAACAAAACATTCAAAGAAAATGTGCATGAAAATCTCTTCACCTTTACTCTTTACTTTCTAAAATATTTGTAACTATCTCTACATCAGAACCACATCCAGATAAAATATCAATCCCCCTGCAGAAACCTTGGAAGATAAACTTCAACCATTTCTTTCAAAACTTTTCTTTTGGAAATATAAAATACCAAGAAATTTTAGAAATCAGGGTGGAGTCCTCATGTTTTTAGATGATAGTGATTTAACCAAACAAGGCCCTGAGCAACCTGAGCTAATGACACAGTCAGACTTGCTTTGAGCAGGGGATTGGACTAGTAGACCTACCAGAATAAATTAACCTGTGATTTTATGATCCTGCATTTAAAGAGTATAATTTTGTGACAGACAGCATCAGCTTCCTTGGTTTGTTTGTTGTAGTCCTTAAGGCTGAGAGAAAGCTCTGTGAGTTTAAGGACATTTTGTTCTTCTGGAGAATCCCATATGTGGGAGAAATGTGACCCACCTCTAATTGTGGCTGCTGAAAGCATATCATGGGGGGCTGTCTGATGTCTTCTTCAGACAGCAGGGTTAGAGAGTTCCTGAGGAAGGCAAGGAGAGTGATAGTTGATCTATGAAACAAATTTAAGCTGACCTAGGCACTCAAGGCAAATGTTTAAAGAAAATAGTGAAAACTTGACTTGCTTTCTCTACCTTCCCACTGCATTGATTTTTAATTTCATCAAAAATATCTTGGTGTTTGACACTCTTTGTCATGCTGGGAAATAACATGGAGCTGTGTCTGAACAAAAGGAAATGTGGAAAGTGACTTTAATATTTAACACTTTGTTTGGTCTTTGTGACGAGTGGTTTTGTTCCCTCAGGGTTTTGTCTGTGTCACTCAGTCACACACAGAACAGCTGTGACTACATTTGCTCTATGAAGAGAATTATTGTTATATCAGAAATTGTGGAATTACAGAATTGGAAGGGACATTAAAGCTCATCTTGTTCCACCTCCTGCCACTGGCAGGGACACCTTCCACTAGCCCAGGTTGCTCCAAGCCCCGTCCAACCTGGCCTTGGACACTTCCAGGGGTCGGACAGCCACAACCTCTACAGTAGCAGGGGATGATCTTGCAGTTTTTCTCCTGTTACTCAAAAAAGCAGCCAGGTGGATTCGGGTGAAATCACTTAATTTCTACTGGGCAGCAGTTGAAGCAGAGGGGTGAATTTGTGCAGCACCAGGAAATGCGCATTCAGAAGCCCATGCACACTCACCTACATACACACTGGTCCTGGCTGAGTGCCAAGCTGAGTCCCTGCTGAAACCCCCTGGGATCAAATCCTCCCAACCCTAATCCATGTTATATCCAGCACAGACCAGGCCATCAGATGTCACAGCGGTGGCACAGCCCAGGGAAGTCATACCAGTTTCTATCACCTGAGTTTATTTCTTAGTAAAAGGGCAAGTTGCAAAGTGCAAGAATATCATTGTGCATAAAGGGATGAAACACAGATTACACAGAAAAGATATAAATTGCATACTGATAAAGAAGAATCAACTCCTGTCCTCATCAGATCTCATTTAATCTCAAGTTAATAATCCAATGCTATATTGTATTTTAAGATTCCTCTGCATAATACTTTAAGTTTTCTTACCAAAATATACTGTTGTTGGGGAAAAGCTCCAAATGAAATGCAGTTTAACAAGTGCATATGCAAAATGCTACACCACAGGCAGACTATAACAGAAATATTGAACAGGGGATGACTGAAAGATCTGCAAAGAAGGACCTGGGGTTTAGAGAGTCTTACAAATGTGTACATTATCAGCAGTACATTTCTGCAGTAAATAGAATCAAATGTATAATATGTTCTAAGGAATATCACATATCAAATACATAAAACAATCCTTTCATTCCATTCAGCCCCACTGCACTGAGGAACAAACATCTTCTCTGGGGCTGGCAGTAAATTTCCAGAGCAATGCAGTTCAATCTGTCTTTAAAGCTGTTTAAGGCTTTCACTGTCTAAGTGTTTTGAGAAGCTGTAATGGCGTGCTCTAATCATGATAACCTACTAATTAGGTGCCATCAGCATCTGCCATCCATATATATCTCATCCTTGCTGGAAGGAACTAGTGTTTTCACACACCTAAGCTCTCATTCAACCTGCCTTCATGCCAGTCTTAATATTTCTCCTGCACATCTCAAAGGAGAAACTGGGCAGGCACATGTAGAATTGTTTTGTATCAATTTGGTACAGATTTACCATACCTACAAGTTGATTTATTGTGCAAAGAAGCACATGAAGGCAAAGAAGCATGAAAAATAAAGATAGAATGTTTTACAGGCCATTAAAAGGGTGTATTTACACAGATGAGTGAAGGCTGTTTTATGTTCTTCGTGACTTAAGATTCTTATCGTATGATAGGAGACTTCCAATCTTTAAGAGGGAATAATTTGAATTTCACTGGAAATGTTCTATTTTAATGCTCAACATTTCCCTTGATTTTAAACTCTTGAAATGAATATATTTACTGGGGTTTTGTAACAATTGCTAAAAGTCATAGGTGGAAATGCACAACACTGACTCCTTATAAGCCAAAGGCAATGCTTCATGTTTTTGTGAGAAGTAAAATTGAAGATGATCTGATCTGAAACCATTTTGATTTGTGCCTGCTGAGGATCTGAACTGAGATTCATGGAATAATTAATTGGTTAAAAAAGGGCAGATTTATCAATCCATATATCCTGACTTAGACAGCAATTACAAAGGTATAGTTTCAATTCTTGAATAAATTACTCTCTAACCAATGCAACAATCTTACAGCTTCTTCAGTGTAACTGAAATCTGAATGTGCCGTGCTAACTCTTACTATTGAGTCAGAGTGGCTTGAGTTGGAAGGGACCTTAAAGACCACCTCATTCCACCCCTGCCATGGGCAGGGACTACTTCCACTAGTAGTCCAAGCTCCATCCAACCTGGCCTTGGATGAGGCAGCCACAGCTTCTCTGGATAATGGATATAAAATATAAAAGGTTCATGTGGCATAGGACAGTTGGCACATATTGCCTTGAAACCACCTCTGCATCAGCAAAAGATGATCTAGTTTGCATATGTCTTTTAGAAAATTCTAAAGCAGTTGTACCTACTTTGGGATGAAATTCACAATGCAATCCCATCTTTATTCTTCTTGGTTCCAACATAATTTAACTAATAGGAAGCTCCTTATCCACTATATGCAAAAATGAAAAATAATTGCAGCATAAATCTAAAGGAGATATTCAGAATATTTTCTCAGATTTATCCTCAGATAGGACATCCATAGAATGTTCAGATATAATGTTCTTATTCTTTCATTTCAAAATTATTTCACTAATTCTTGTACCTAATCCAAATTAAGGTGAAATTGTCTATTGCACTATACAAATCAGACAAACATAGAACACATGGGGAGGGCTATGTCTAACAAAGGATGCACTCAGGTCCAATCCGTTGATGCACATTCACAGAGCTTTTCTAGATTTTCAATTTCTGTTCAGTCTGTTTAAAGAGCACAAAGATAGAAAACAAGTTCTTCTTTAATGTTTAAAATCAGATTCCAGATGAAGCCTTTTGACATCTGGAACGAGCAAAGCAGTGAGGTAAAGTAGTAGGTAGTGACAGAACATTTAAAACAAGCAACAGGAACTCCATTATAAAAACTTCCCTGCAGACA
>JAWWLV010000005.1:26144589-26177510 GCA_035041135.1 Platyrinchus mystaceus | reverse complement strand
GGCAGTGACCCAGCACTGACCAGGCTGCCCAGGGAGGGGCTGGAGTCTCCTCCCTGGGGATATTCCAGACCCCTCTGGGCACAATGTTGTGCCATGTGCTCTGGGCTGGCCCTGCTGGAGCAGGGAGGTGGGACCAGATGACAGACTGTGGCCCCTCCCAGGCTCTCCTGCTCTGTGATAACACAGGCAATGAGCCTCCCACCACATGGGCTGCCCAAACCCCACAAAAAAAATCTACAAAAACTGGTACATCTGTCATTTTATATCCTTTTTTGGTCAAACTAATTGAGTTTAACAGCCTGCAGAGCAAATAGAAGATATTGGAATCCAGCCTTAAAGCTGACATTTATTGTCAGCATTTCCAGGCCTATCAGTATATAAAGAGTAAAACATAATTTGATGTTGCTGCATTTGAATACAGTTCATAGCTAATTAGCTTACCAGTACCACTGACAGGGCTTAGTACTGCCCTTTTAGGACTATTTTTTTACTACAGTGTCTGCAAATGATCACCTTGAGTATTTATTTCATCCTCTCCTTCAGTTCTGTTGCTCTACAATAATGATATATTTGAAAGAACAAAGAAAGCAGTAGCTGTGGTTTTATCCAGATGCAGTGTATACTGTCTGACATACTGAGAGTAACTGAAAATTTCAAGATTTCTGAATTAATCCCAGCTTTCTCCTGGTCTTCTACAGATGCTAGATATTCCACTAAAAGTGGAATTGTACACAAATACCTGTTGTGTTCTGTCTCTCTTTAGCTCCATATCAGTCTCCAGAGAGAGAAATCAATCCTGGAGGTAGAATCTTACAGAATAGTTTGTCTGATGAACCTACAGCATGTACATTCATAGTCATGTTTTTCTTCCCCCCACAACTTTGCTGAGACAGTAACCTTTAAATTACAATGTCAGTATTTTAACTTTTCTAAATCTACATATTTATTTTGCACTGCCTAAAAACTGCACACCGAAGAGACTGCACTGTAGGAATTTACTAAGTGTAAGTAAATATTTTACTACAGTCCTTCTCTTCCACAGAGAAACCCATCAGAAAACAGAAGCTTCATATCAAAATAACATTAAAAGTCTCTCAATATGAGGCAATAAAAGAGTCAAAAGACTAGTGCTGTTTCCCTTTCTCCAGTCACTGGAAACTTCACCTGGCTGTCATGATGTCGTGGCTCAGGAATAGTACTCCCCAGTTCAGCGTCCCCACCGAGATCCCAAACCATGCACAGCTCTCCCTTTCTCTCCCGTTTTTCCACCCTCCTCCCCCTGCAGTGGCTGGAGAGGAGGCACAAAAGGCAAAGATCACGGGTTGAGATAAGAACAATTAACTGGAAATAGCAATGGGACAAGAAACAGTTACAGCAACAATGCTAAGGACAGAGGGTACAAGAAAGAAATAATTCACATGGAAAAACAGGCAGTACGCAGCTCCCTCTGCCATGTTTACTCACCCAGAGGGAACCCCTTCTCCCTGGAAGAGAGTCCCTTTCCCCTGACCCCAAATGTGATCTGAAATGCTACGGAATAACCTCAGGGTCCTGGCAGTACCCCTCCTGGCTACTGCAAAATTAACCCTGTCCTGGCCCAAACCAGAACAAACTTTTAAAATCTGCCAGAGAGATCGGCCAGTTCCCTCAGGACCCTGGGATGCATCTCATTGGGACGTGGATTTGTCTAAGTTCATATTCCTCAGATGATCTCAAACCTGATCTTCACTTATGACGAGAAGGATTTCTTTCCCTCAGTTCCTGTCTAGAGATTTAGAGATTTGAGAAGTGTGAGGAGAGAGATCACCATTGAAAACTGAGGCAAAAACAGTTGTTGAGCACCCCAGCCTTCTCCATGTCCATTGTCACTGTACCTCCTGTCTTATTTATTGGGGGTGCAAGGCAGGGGTACAACTTTGTTAATTTTTCTTTTCTGCCCAATAAACTTGTAGAAGCCATTATTATTATTATTATTTATTATTTATTATTATTATTATTATTATTATTATTATTATTATACATATTCCCTGTCAAATTTAGCTCCAAATGTGCCTCAGCTTTCCTGATCCCTTCCTCACACTCCTGGGCCATATCCCTATATTCTTTCCAGGATTTATTTTCCTGCCTATGCATTGCCCTCTTGTGATTCAACATAACCAGGTGGTCCTTACTCAGCTGTGCTGGTCTCCTGCCTTTCTTGCGTAATTACTTGCACATGGGAATCAAGAGTTTCTGTGCTCCAAGAAAAATGTTTTAGACAGCTGTCATCTCTGTTCAGGTCCTTCATACCCGAAGAGAGCTTCCCAGGAAATGCCATTCTTCAGTTCCTTAACTGAAGTTCACTTGGTTATGGTTTTGCATCTTGGCTGTACCTTTCTCCCAGCCTATATCCCTCGAGATCATGAATTCCACCAAGACGTGGTCACTGCAACTCAGGCTACCACCAACTTCCACTTCAGTACTTTCCTCTGTGTAGGTGTGCGACAGATGCAGTAAGGCATCTCCTCCAGGTGAGTTTCTGAATCACAGAGGGATCATCCTCGATGCGCTCCAGGAGTCTCCAAGACTGATTTCAGCTTCCTGTGTCACATTTCCAGCAGATGTTGGGGTAGTTGAAATCCCCTCCCAGGATCAGGGTCTGTGAGTGTGATGCTTCCCTAGGTGAAGTAAGAACCCTTTGTCAACAGGCTCCCTTTGACTGGATGACCTGTAGTAAAGCATCAGCCACGAGGTTTCCTGTGTTGGTTGGTCTCTGCTCTTTACCCATGAACTCTCAGCTCTGCATTGCTGTTTCTCACTGACAGCTCCCGGCAATCAATCCATGCTTTTTTACACAGAGGGCAACTCTCTTCCCCGTTCCTTCTTTGCCTGCCCTTCCTGAGCATCAGCCACTGATGGCAGAACTCCAGCCTTCGGATTTGTCCCACCAAGTCCCAGGGATAGTGACTAGATCATAATTTTCCAACTGTGTGGCTCATCCCATTTTTCCCAGAAGCAGGCCAGAGATTTTTCTAGATGAGCAGTGTAGACAGGAGACCTTCCACCCTTCTTCAAACTTCTAGTAACAAGATGTAAATTGTACCTGCACATAACCAAAAATAAATGCTGTTACTGTCTGAAAAGTGACTTAAGACTATGTCCAACCACAGGTGAGGTTACAAAACATCTCTGATTATGAATTTTGCTATGTGCATGTTATTTGGCTTCCAGCATTTCCTCACATTTGTGCACTGGAACTGAGCTCTGGGATGGGAACAAGTGGTTTAGCATTTCCTTGGCTTTTTAATACTCATTTTTCACCACCTGCTGATGGTCAAGATTGTCAAAGAAACCAAAATAACTGTAATTTCTCAGCTGAATTATTTTCTTTTGTTGTCCAGATGCTTCATGTCCCACACTCTAAGTACATAAGTAGGATAAACCTGCTTCGTCCATGGAGGTTTGGGAGGTTTGCAGGGTCACAGAAGTTAATGCTATCCAAGATAACCAGGCCTGGAGGTCTGTTTGGAGTTGGTTGATACAAAGCCCATGGAAGTTGTTATAAAGACTGCCAACAATTTTTGGCTTTAAAAGCTGATCCAAGTCCAGTAATGATCACATTCTGCACCTTGTTTATGTAATAAATAAATAAGGGAGCTTTTAACCCCTTTGAAATTGTACTTAGTTTGAGTTGAACAGCTGTAGTTCATGATTGAAATTTGAGTTCATGATTGAATTTAAAATGGCAGAGAAATAGATCTCTGGCTGCAACTGTTTTTCTCTGCAAATGTTGCAGATAACAAAGAAGTAAAAAAAAGTCATTATCATCTACTACATGGCATTCTCATATACTCTTTAGCTAAATGGCAAAAAAATCAGAAAGAATCAAATAATGTCTGGTCAGCTGGGAATCTAATTATTAATCTGGTCATGCTCTGGAATTAATTTCTCTTGTTAACGGGAGGATTGTGTTTTCCTTTCTAGATTGAAAAATATAGGTCCTACGAGGATGTAAAAGCAAAACCTTCTACACAGTGTTCATAAATTAGAAGTGTATTAATTTTTTTTGTCCATTTTAACTGTGCTTTTAAACTCAGGAAAGTAAGAAGAACAAGAAACAGAAACTCAAACTGTTAAATTTTCTGAATAAAAGTGTTACTTGATTGTCATTAAAACACCACAAAAACATCACATTGCAAAACACTGCAACACACAGCACCTTTAGGGGGTCAGAGTGCCTTACCTCAGAATTATCAGCACTGAAGAAAGTTAACCTGAGACATATTAAGCAAATTCAGTCCTAAACTTTGTGGCTTCACTGAAGTTACACCTGCAAGGAGTTAATTACATTTCTGCTGAAACCTCCTTAAACCTTTCCTGAATTTTTTGTTATTGAGGAGTTGGTAAAAATTTTTTTCCCTTACCACCCTCTCTCCCCCCCTCAGAAAGGCCCAAACCCATTAAAACATGACCCTTCAATTTTTTACAGTAGGTTAATTGATGGGATACTAGGGGCTCAAAATTGGACATTTCTTCTCTTCTCCACCTCCTCTCATCCTCTGTTTTTCATTGCCTGAGATATGAAATGCCTGGAAATGGAACTACCTATTTAAAGCCAAGCCCACAGAATGGCAGGAGATACCCTCTTGTTTCATCAATAAAGTCAAACCCAAGTCAAAGATAGGGTTGCCACAACCCTTGAAATACTTAGTTTAATTGGCCAACTAGAGAAGCCCAAATTCTGTTGTTGTATAACACCAAGCATCATAACCAACTAACACACACAATATACTGCTTTTGCCAGCTTATGGAGAAATGCCTTTTCCAGTTTTTCCAGTGCCAAACTTTCCATCTCGGTGGGATATATTCCCAAGGAAAGCAGCACTGCTCTGTCTCCTGTGTGTGCTGCAGTCTCCAGGAAAACAGAGGCAGGAGAGAGTGAGCCTTTCCAGTGCCAGCCTTTCCAAACCTCTGCAGCTTTCCATCCTGACACACAGAAGATACAACCCTCCTTCTGACTGCTGAGTGGGAACACAGATGATACAGCCACTGGAAGATTTCCCCATCTGAATATTTGGCAGTGGCCACAACAGCTTTGGCAGGGAAACATTATTTGCTACTGATTTAGGTAGAAACATAATTTCACCTTTAAAGAGAAGAGAAATTTTGTATGACTGGCCTAATAACTGAGGGCTCTGATTTTGGCCAGTGAGTAGAGCAAATCTTGAGACTTCAGTCTTCACGGTCTGTGTCCCTCCTTCCTCCATTAACATCTATTAACATTAACATCTATTGATACAGAAATAGATCTCACCTATTAAAATACTGCTTTATGCTCCTCTGGCATACATTTCATTCTTGTAGCAGATGGTGCTTCTTGTTACTGATGCTGATCACATTTGTTTTCTAGTGGAAAGTGCAACGCTATCGACATAACAACAAATTCAGCATGTGAAAATTAAATCAATTCCTGCATTCGGCACAGGGATGTTAAAGTCCCAGGAGATCAGGCTTTGTCTGACAAGGCACAACCTAAGAGGCACTTTATTTTACAGTTCAATTGCCTAAAATATTTAATCATGGCTTTCATCTTAAAATCTCAACTTTTCTTCCCCCCACAATGCCTTTGCAAAGGCAAGCTGTCAGAGATCATGAGACAAACACTTTGGGAGTTCCACCTTTTCTTTCAAATCTTCTCCCCACCCCATTAAATGGTGTGTTTATTCTATAAATCTAACAAAAACATAAACTCTTCTTCTTCCATCTGCATGGGTAGTATTTCAAGTGGACATGAAGCTTCCCACTGCTGTAACCATAAAGCTCTTTGTGCTCTATGCCTGCATTTAGGTATTTCAAACTCAAATACAAGAAAAAGATATAAATCAAAACTTCACAAAAGCCAGAAGTTGACAATTTATATATTTATTTTTTTTCATCCTGATAGTCTGGTTAGGTGCAGCAGCATCCAGAGAAAAGTAGTCTCTATATAATTAAGATGCTTTGCTTTGGGACAATCTCTGAGCCATAAATATTTGCATAGAGGTTTCAGGAGAAGTTTCCTTTTGCATCCCCTTTTATAAAGTTCAGCTATTCTTTCCCATCACCCCCATCTCCTTCATTAAGTTTTACTGCCATTGTATCTTTTTAAACAGGTCCTCAAATTTTTGTTAGGGCTGGTGTTTGCTGTTGAACTGCAGATCATATCACATGTGTGCTCTGCATCACCAGAGCTACATTGAATACATTCCAGAGAAGACTTTTTGAACCTGTTAGCGAGGATAAGTTATCAGCAAGATGGGAAGATAAATTTATTTACTTTTCTAAAGTTCTTTCATGGCACAACCTGACTATAGTCAGTAGCTAAGTGCTTCTTTGAGCTGATGCACAAACTTTTTTTACTCTGCAGCATGAAATAGCTATTCACCCACGTCCTAATTCCAAATTACTTCAGGCTACTAAGCTCTACCATCATTTAAACTCTAATATCTTTGGTTTTCAATCAGCTGTTACTGTACCTAAATACCCTGCACTGGCATCTGTCTTTCTTTTTTAGGGTGTTGTCATAGGTTTGAAAAGTGATGTTGGAATTTTCTTTTTCTTCCCTAGGGTTCCATTCCCGTTCCCCTTTCCCCCTCCCCCCCGCAGTCTGTTTATTCTGGGATGGGGGATTCGGGGAGGGGGTGGAGCGGAGCGGAGAGATGGGGACGTGTCGGGGGGAAGCGCGGTGGCCGCAGGGACAGCTGGAGGAGTCCTTTGTTCGGGGGTTTCTGGTTTGGTCCGGGACTGGACAAAGCAGGACCCCGGTTTTTGGCCTCCTCTTTCTCTTTTCCCGAGAGAAAGTTTTTTCCCCACGGGACACCTGGCGGAGAACGACCGAGAGAGAGAGACTGACCCACCTCGGAGCGAGGTGTTCTGCTTTCGGAACTGCCTGTGGGAGAAAGCGGCTCCTTCATTGCTGGCTCCGAGCAGCTTTGGAACAGCGGGATAGTCCTGTCTTCCCCTTCCCCGGGGTTGGGTTGCCGCGGGTTTCTCCCCACCCCACCTGGGGATTTGGAACTTTGTTTTATTTCTTCTGAAAGTTTTTGATTGCACCATTTGTTGTTTATTCAGATTTTGTTAATAAAAAGCTGTTTCTTTTTCCTTTTCCATACTTCCACCTGAAGTCTCTTAATTTCTAAGATGTAACCTTGTTAAACTAGGACAGGTGTTTTAGATTCCAGATTTTTCTCCAGGGTCTCAGTTTCTTTTGTGCATACTGACAGAACCTGATTTCTCCTTCCTTATGAGGCATTTCCTTTGATTCCAATGTTAGTTTAAGTACCTTTTCTAATATTTTTCAACTTCATATAGTCTTTACATAATATTCTAAATAAAGCTCCGGGTATTGCAAATGAGGCTTTGCTCTGTCTATGTATGTGAGTATTTAAGTTTTGATTTATGTATCTCCCTTCTAGAGACATAACACACGCCAAGACGTTGTTTACCTACTTGGTTCTCCCAGACATTGTGCAGATGGCTGATGCATTATCCTTAATCACTCTCAGGACTTGTTACTACTCGGTTCTGTAGATTAGTATTTTTATTTGTGCTGTAAAATTTTCATCGTATGGTTCCAGTCTCCATCTCCACTTTTCCATACAGAGGCACAATCACATCCTGTTGCACCAGGTCGGAATTTAGGACCATGGCACAGGGAAGTTTTGCAGGACAGTTGCTTTCTTACCACTGCAAGAAAAATTTGCAAATGCGCTTTATACTCCTTTATACTCTCCTTCCTTACCTGTTTTTTTCATTCAGGGAAATACAAGGAGTCACTCCAGCTGATGCCTTGGAGATCAAGTGGCTAGAGATGTTTGGGAACTTATTCTATATCCAGTAATACAAAATATTGATATTTTATAGCTAATAAAAGGCCTCATTACACCTAGTAGTGCCAGAGGCCAGAAGACCACGGTATATTTACAAACCCAAACACCAGCTGACAGGATTTGCTGGATAAAGTAACCCTGCTGAAGTGCCCGTGTTTGTGCCCAGGAGAGCCCTCAGTCTTAGGGGCTTTAATGCTACAATTAGTCACACAGGATCTATCACAACATCTTTGTTTCCCTCCTCACAACATATTTTCTTACCTAGAAGGATGTCAACCAAGTATTTAAGTAACACTCAGTACAAGCTGAACTCTGAACCCGAGCTCTCTGAACCCCGTGTTTAAGAGCCCTGGGAGCAGCCGCCGTGGCAGAATTGAGGGTTTGTTATTTGCATGCCTAATGCAATTCCAGTGCCTAAACCCATTTGCTTGTCAGTGTGGTTTCTGTCCCTCTGACTGAGGGGGTAGGCAGGAAGCAAGAGCAGCTCAAGCACAGAAAAAAAGGAAAAAGAGTGAATCTTCCTGTTTAAATGGCGGTTCGCTAATTTTTACCTCCCTTTCTGAATTACCACCATCACCAGAAGAAATCTTCGTTTCCACTTGAGTTCCGACGGAACAAAACAAGCCATTTAGGAACAGGCTGTGAATTGGTTGAGCTGTTGGGTCACAAAAAGTGTTTTGTTTGCAAAACATCCATTCAGAGCCTCATTACTCCAAATGAGCTCCACCTGCACTTCATTATCACAATTTTTTTCTTTTGTTTTGAAAGTGTAGGAAAATTTCACCTTATCTAGAATCAAGTCTATGCAACTGTAGGCAGAGTTGTTAGATGAGCAAGTTTAAATAAAGTTTAGCTTGGTGGATGAAACGTAATCGAGAGTAAAGAAGCTGTACATGAAATACTGCATCATTATAAGTAATAGGGTCAGAGGCACATTTGCTGTAAAGCGTCTCCTGACCTTGCTTGGCTTTCAGGCTGCAGAGACTTTTATAAGCACAATGTATTATGCAAGGTTTTGCCAGGAAACAAAAATACTTTGACTATTCTGTTTTATGAGAAACTGATTAATTTCCTTTGATCCTTTACATAAAGGACGGTGAATGGGGACACTGGAGATAAAGGCAGGAACCCCAAGGGGTGAGTATGACTCCCCCTTTGAGCAAGTCACTGTTATCCTGGAAATTTTGCAACAGACAAAGTTGATACTTCGAATTTCAACAAATAGTTAATTAAGAATAACTGTCATCTTTCCTCTCATCCCACCTCTTTATCCAAACATTTGTAGAGATGCTTAAGGGGTTTTGAGGGGCTGAAATAATTTTCATTTATACCCTGTCCTCCTATTATGCGTTTTTCAACCAGCTTTTCTTCTGACCAGCAATCCAAACCCAAAGGGCTGTTTTAATGTGCTACCTGGAGAATATTTTTGTCTTTCAATTTTCCACTTGTTTCCTACCCTTGGGATGTTTCACTATGCCTTGCCTATTGCAGTGTTTTAGTCCTAAAACTGGCTGTGTCTAAGGGTTCAGAGCAGCACCTATACACTGCAAGACTGAAACTTTGCTTCTTCAGGAGAGTTTTTCAGTGCGTTCTCATGTTTTCTTTCAAATATTCAAGAAATGCCCTGGGATATTTTTGATATATTTTAATACAGCTCTGGTGACTCTCCAGCAACCAAACCATTATTTATTCTCTGACCAGGAAGTCTTACAGGAACCCCCTCCAAGACCTTTCACTGTGGAAGTTTAGCCAGAGCCAAAACTTGGGTAAACAAACATTTTATAAAAGCCAGCACCACCACGCTGACAAAGGATTCCTGTGCAGCTCAACCTGAGTGTAATCACACCCGAATGGTCTGTGTAAGCAGAGAAAGAGGCTGCTCTCAGAGGCCACGTGCAGGCTCTGGCTAGTCAGCTTAATAACTACTTTTGATTATTAGCAAGATTATTTGAATTGTTTTCCTTAAATCAGCAGTCATATGCAATTTTTATAATCTTTCAGTGCAGAAAAAATGAAAATTTTGTTCGTCCAAATGCATCTTTCCCTATACTTTACTAATAAGATTTTTACCCCAATCTGTCTGAATCACTTACATTACATATGCAAAAATTCATTAATACAGGTCAGATTTAAACCTGGCAATCAATGCAAATTATAGTAAATAATATATGGTGGTTTATATATTTTGGTTTATTGCCACCAGCAAATGAAAAAATATTCTACTTCAAAGCAGAGAGGACCTACGGCATAGAATAATAGAAAAAGAGCCAAGGGGTTTATTAAATTTGACACCTAATCTTTCCATCAAGCTTACAAAAATGACACTGTTCTGCAGTAGTGACCTAGAGCATCACAGAAGCACTACTGCAAGATGTAGAGTTCTCAGCAACTGCTGTGAAAATGTGGGTTTAGTCACAATGATCTTTTAACTGTGTGATAGCCCAAATTTTCTACTTGCTACAGAAAAACCTCATTAATAATACAATGAAAATTATTATATAAGAACAGACATTGCTAGCACTCCTATTTTCTTCAGCTCTAGGCCTAACTCACAATGTTTCTCTGTATCCCAAGGCTGGCAGCTCTTGGCTCCTTCAGGATTTTGGGAAGGGGAGATTAACCATACGTGATTATCACCCAGAGATATTTTCTGGGAAGATTGTGATGCCTATGGTGAAGGTTTTGTTCTCCTCAGAACTGGGGTATGCCTGAGGCTTGTACTAATTTTACTAGTAATTGTAAAAATCACATATATTGGGTTACAAACTGTCTGAAAAGTTTGCTTAGTTTCAACAGTTAACATTTTTACAAAAAGCTGATTTTTCACTGTTCTGTTCAACAGAGTGATCATGTACTAATGAAAATGTTTCAGTGAATTTTAATGAGTGTGTTTTTTCAAGATATTAATTTCAGTACTTAGAGTGGGCCAGGTGCTTAGTTGGTTTAATCCATCTACTTCTGTCAAAATCAATTATTCTGATACAATACCAACGCAGGATTGTATCCACTACACTTTTATCAACCTGTGATCAGCAAAAAACCCCTCAACTATTTTTGCTGAGGATGAAGATAAGACATTCATTTCAAAGGCTTTCTATTTTTAACTGTGGCTCTTGTGTTTTCTTCCCTCTTCATGGATGAATTTTGTGTGCTGCTGGATCTGTCAGCTGAAATGACAAATTTCTAACACAATCTCTGTTAATTTTTTGAGATAGCTGAGTGTAAAAATAGTGCATGTAAGTACACAGATTACAGATTTAGTGAGTTTGATTGCTATTCTAATTTCTTTTTCTACCATTCCTGTAGCATGTATGTTCATTTATTAATTTTCAAGTCTAACAATTACTGCATGACAAAGTTAACATCTAGTAGAGAATCTGTTTACCGAGGTTCCTTACAAAACTCTTAATTTTAATTGAAAATTTGGACTCTTTATCAGTTTGCAAGTAAACTGGGGCTTTAAAATAAATAAACAGCTGCTTTTTATGTGGAGCTGTTGATGACAGAGATAAGAACTTAGGTGACTTTGTACATTGTACCGAGTAAAAAAAGTCTCCCTGGAAGCAGCTATGTTCTCCTCCACTATCAGGTCGCAACACAAACGTGTTTTAGCCTTGATACCATGAAGAGACTCCATTAATCTAAAGCAACTGCCGTGAAAGTCAAATTCACAGATGGTTGTGTGAGTCGATGATATAATTGCAGTGCCAAGTAGAATTTGTCTATCTTATGTTTCTAATACCTCCTCTGAGAAACTATAAGACAGATGAATTTACTGCTTTCTTGTTCTGTTAAAATGGATATTAACAGGTATATACAGGTCTACCTGGTTTGGAAAAGCGGTACAAATATTTCAGATCAGAAGGGAAACCTCTGCTGATGGTGAGACAAGACACTCATTGCAACAAAACTATTATTGTTTGTGGCACATTTACTTCACTTATTTTATAGTATTTCCTGTGGAGCTGGTTGCCCACAACAAGCCTCAGCTTCTACTCTGCTGTCCCATCTCCTCGCAAGGCATCTAATCCTGATGGATACCCTACCCATGGTAGAAAACTTGGACAAGAAACATGGGGAGAATCATCCTAAGATTATTCAAGATGGGCAGATGGTTCTCACAGTGTAACATGGAGAATGCTACTGGATTACTGGAGGGTATTAGTCATCAAGTTATACCAATAAAGAGGAGAAAAAAAGTAACTTTAAGGTTGAAATTGATCCAACCAACTAGTTTGAGAAATATATTTATGTTACAAACAGCACTGTATTCAACCTTATTGAATTCAGTGTAATGTAATGTACAGGCTCCATTATGTGTCCTTAGCCCTGGGCTAGAAAACTGTCTACAACAAAGCCAAGAGACTGAAGAAAATGGCAACAGCAGAGGCCTAGATACTTTTACCTAAGGATAAAACCCTTTCTGGATGGAGGTGAGAGGTGAAGTGCTTGAAATGTTTCCTTAACTTCCAGAAAATACCACTGAGATGAGACTCATTGTGGAAAAGACCACAGTGAAGCAGGGAAAAGGTGTGAGGAGGAAGGCGCAGAGTAGAGGAGCAGTTATGGACTGACTGCAACCTCCATTGCCCATCACCCTGTGCTGCTTAGTGATGGGGAGGAGGTAGAAGGACTGGGGATGAAGAAGTTCAGCATGGGAAAAAGCAGAAGGTGCTGTTTTACTTTTCTGTATTTGTTTCTAATTTACCAACTTTATCTTAACTGGTAATAAACTGAATTAATTTTCCCCAAGCTGAGTATGCTTGGCCCATGACAGTAACTCATAAGTAGTCTCCCTGTCCTTATCTCAACCCATGAGGTTTTTTGTCTTATTTTAGCTGCCTGTCCTGTTGAGAGGACATCCCATTGGGATCTGCAGCTTACTCCTGAGGGGCAGTGGAGGGGAAGCTCCAAACTCTGCTCTGGACCTCAGGAAAAGGTTCTTCCCCCACAGGGTGGTTGGCACTGAACAGGCTCCCCAGGGCAGTGGGCACAGCCCCAAGGCTGCCAGAGCTCCAGGAGGGTTTGGACAATGCTCTGAGGGACAGGGTGGGATTGTTGGGGTGTCTGCATGGCCGGGGGTCAGACTGGATGATCCTTGTGGTCCCTTCCAACTTGGAATGTTCCGTGATTCTATGCTTCCATGAGTGGGAGTGGCTGGGTGAACATCTGACAGTTGGCCACAGTCAACCCAGCATGAGTACAAGTTATTTCTATGACAGGAGGTACATGCAGCACTTTCTGTTTGGGTCATGGATAATTCCTACCAGTTTCAGTGCTGAAGAGGAAGCTCATTGGGAATGCAGTTGGAAAACTTATCCTTAGGATGATGCATTACCAGAAGACATTTTAAAGAAATTTTTCTCAAGCTACTTAGACACTAAGTTTAAATATCTGTTGAGAAGAGAGAGCTTATATACTTGCCTCCAGGAAAAGTTTTCTGTGACCAAATAATTGTGTTTAATGCTGGCCAGAGACTTTAGTCATTATAGTGATGTGTTTTGGGAGCAGATTCATTAAATACTACTGGAGAGTGTCTGAGTAGGAGGAGAAGAATTCTGGGTGTAGACGTAGATTTTCATGAAGCAGCAGGATCACTCTGCACATCCTTTAGCTAACAGGAATGAAAAATCCTGTAAAAAACTTGTTAGGATAATGGTTTTCATTTTCTAGCACTGCAAGATGTTGCAGGTGATGATGCAGTAATTACTGTGCAACAAGCACAATTAGAAACAGCATAACTTAAAATTACTTCATTGTTCCAATTGCTGATTTGCAAATGGAAAATACTCCCAGTACTCTATTATTATAAACAGTAGCTGCATTGGCAGACTTTGCAGAAGAGTTCTTCTTTACTGCTTGCCAACTTTACAGCCCTACAGGAAGAGAAATTGTTTAACTAATCCACTGTAAAGTGCACCACAATTACCTGTGACAAGTGTAAAACATTACTTCATTTATTGGTGTTGTGGTTTAACCCCAGCCAGCAACTCAGTACCAGGCAGCTGCTCCCTCATCCCCCAAGCCCTCAACACCAGTGGGACAGGGACAGTTGGAGAAAGGCAAAACCCATGGGTTGAGATAAGAACATTTCAATAATTGAAATAAATTAAATAATAATGTAAGGAAAAAGAGAGAGAGGAATAAAACAAGTGATGCCCAGCACAAGTGCTCCCTGCCCAACCTGTCCCCCAGCGATGATCGGCCCCTCTCAGCCAACTCCCCCCAGTTCATTTACTGGGCTTGATGTTCCATGGTCTGGGATATCCCTCTGCTCTGGGCAGTTTGGGTCAGTTCTCCTGGCCATCTCCCTCCCAGCTTGTGGTGCAGCTCCTCACTGCCAGAGTGGGGCACTGAGAAATCCTTGACTTGGGTTAAGGGCTGCTGAGCAACAACCTGGGTGTTATCAGCATTATTCTCATCCTAAAGCCAAAGCAAAGCACTGGACCAGCTAGCAAGAAAAAACCTGCCTCTATCCCAGCTGAAACCAGGACAATTAAACACTTTTTTATCAACTGTTGCATGTGGTACCTTGCAGAATAAGACCATCTTCAAGGAAACATAAGATGAATAAAATACAATGCTAAAAGTATGGAATGTTAAAACAATGCTTGAAAGACATTTATCTTGTATTTCTATAGAAACATTTAAAAGTTTAAAAAGCCTTAAGGTCTGGTGGCCATCAGTCCTTGGTAATAAGTTCATTTCTTCTCAGGCTGCTAAAAATAAAAAGGCCTTGTTATATTTAGAATTTTGCAGTTTGGAAGAACTGAGAGGTTTGAGTCTTGGTTGTGGTTTTTTGTTTGTTGGGTTTGTTTGTTAGTTTGTTGTTTTGTGGAGTTGTTATTTTCAGTTTAATGGCACATTTAAGTTAAATGCAGTTAAAATGCACTCCTTGAAATTATGTACAACTGAAGCTGATTGCAAGTTGTCAGTGAAATGCCTGGTAAAATCTGTCAGAAATTGACCTATAGAACATGAATATGAAAACAAGGAATTTTTCTCAGATTTAGACTAAAATTTTTGGTTATCAGGCTAACTTCAGGTAGCCAGCAATCTGCAAGGAAGGGTTCAGGGGATCTGATCCAGCAACAAGTGTTTGTCTGCCCCATGTGAATCCAAAAAAGAAATATTCAGTAACCCAAATATTCAGTGACAACTGAAATGATCTGTTGTCCGATCTATTAGCTACTGCTTTGATTAAAAACTTGCATGTTTTGCATTATTTCTAATTTCCAAGCAAATCAGGAACAGTTTTACAATCTTATTTTGCTTACATTATGAAAAATATGTATTTCCATGCCAGCTTGGATTTGTTTTAATAATTCTTTTAATAGAAACACATAAAATAATGTCTCAGTTACAAAGAGTTTACTGTACAGCTACAATGGATCTCCATGTGATGGCATTCCATGGATGAGCAGTATCTCCTCCCCTGCTGTGCTGTGGGGATACTACAAGGTGCTGTTGGAGCCCTGATGGGGGGGCAAAACTTACAGTAAGCCAGAATTCTTTATCCAGAAAAGCTCCAACCTCAGCAGGATCAGAGCATAACACGTAAGCACAAGATTCAACAGCAGACAACTGGCTGGAGGATTGAGGTCCTGATAAGATCCTCCAGTTACACTTGTCAGTTGTGCCTGAGGGTGTGGAGCCCACAGACAAGCAGAGCCAGTTGGGTGCTGCACAACCACAGCCACATGCTTGGGGTCCCACGGGCTCTTACTCACAGGTGATGAAGCCTTTTAGTTTCCCAAATAATTCTCCACCTGCATAACATCAGACTTAAGCTTCACTTAAAATGTCAAACATCAAGAAATGCTATTCCCCACCTCCAGCAGCAGCTCTGCCAAACCCCTCCTGAGCTCGCTGAGCCCACACATACTTTGCAGCAAAATCACAGAGCAAGCAGGGACATCTGTGCCTCCGTGTTTCTTGTTTTTGTGTGTGTTCAGCCACTGGTAGAGTAGCAGGAGATGCACAAACTGTGCTCAGTTCTCAAGGAAAAAAATGACCAAATGAAAGGAGAAACACAGACAAACAGAACTCACCTAGTAGAGAAACATGATGATGATTGATAACTACTCAGGAATGAAACACTGCTTAATAATAACACCAAGCTTAATAATATTGGTACTACTGGTATGAGAACATACTCCCACCTCCTTAAAGTTTTGTTCCTATTTTCTGTGCTTTCCTACATTCATTAGGATCATAGGTAAGTATTTACTTAACAGATTTTGAGATTATTGAAAAAGGAAAGCTGCATGGAGCTGCAGTATTTGGCAAACAAGACCATTCTCTGCTTCAAAAACTCCACAACTGCTGAGGCAGAACGACTTCCCCATTTTCAAACCCAGTCCTGGAGGCTGTGCACAGTTAGCTGACTGTGCAGGCAGATAAGCCCCCATCCAGCTGCTTGGTCTTGACTTCCCTCCCCACCCTAAAGCAGAATGGGAGAAGAGAATAAGAAAGGCAAAAATGACAAAATCCCATGGATTGAGACGAAGCCAGTTTAATGAGTATAAAAAACCTACCCCAAAACAACAACAACAACAACAAACCAAAAATCCAAGTGATGCCATGGCAATCCCTGAGCAACTCCCACCAGCAGACTGGAGCCAAGCCAGTCTGAGCAATGGCTCCTTTGGAAATGTGCTGAGGTCCACTTTTTTAGTGACTCAATTGTTTTGAAGGTGTGGTAGTAGAGCTCTTTTTGTTATACTTCACTGATCTTTTTTCCTCTTTCTGTGAAAAGAAAATTAATTTTTGAGAATTCCCTTTAATTTTTTGTGAGTAGAACAAGTTGAATATCCTTGCACTTGGCTTTCTGATTTTCATTACACAGAAAAAAATGGTTTACTCATTTGGAAATCAGAGAAGCTGTAAATGTTTTCTTCATTTACTTGTAACTGCATTTTTTTTCTATTTACGCAATTCTTTGCATTAACAACACTATAGTGATGACAACTGGATTTGGAAAAAAAAAAGAAACCCCCATCCTATGATTATTTCTTAAGAGTAGGAAAAGGTTGGAGCACTAACTGTAAGGTACAGGTCCACTGCTTGATTACCAACCACATTTGGGTTAACACACATACCAGATTCTAGCTACATTTATTCAGATTCTAATAGTGCTCAGTTGTCTAAAAAAACCCAATTGCCAACATATATACTCCCAATATAATATATATAATGACAATTATATAGTGACAATTAATTGTCCAATAACTTCCAGCAGCTGGTTGAGGAGACCTTGTATTGCCTCTAACCAGTCCAAACAGTGCTCAGTGACAATGTTACCTCAGGGCTGCTTTGTTGTTATGCTGTAGGGTTTTTTTTACTCAGCCATTTAAAGTGCACAGCTAATGGGAACGCTCAGATTATCCCATGTTAATACATTTTGTCAGTGTTGCTTTCCATGTCTTTACCTGAAAAAAAAACACAAACAAGGAAACAGATGTCTGGTCTCCTGATGCTCTAAGTAGGAACAAGACTTTGTGTTGTGCTGTGTCGGAGAGTTCTGCCAAAAAAGTGAATGTTACTCCTAGGGTTGAGCAAAATCCAGACAGATAACTCAAAATTGAATGCATGACTTTTTTTGAACCAGGTTCCGAGGTTTTATTTACTTTCTCTCCAGTGTAATTTGAAGAAAAGCAACTGAAAATTTGGTTTTCTGGAAAAGACATTTGTACCACCTTAAATGTATGAATTCCTGCTGCTATGTGATTCAACAAAACAAATGCTAAAGACATGAAGCCATCCTTGTTTACTGAGGTTTTAAATGTGTGCTTATAACCCAGCAGATTCCAGAGTGCTTCACAAAAATCCACGTGGGCTTTGTGCTCCACTGCTTTGACAAATGGAGAACATAATCAAATAGATGATGTAAGAGACATCTTTTTTACTGCCTCCTTTCCTTTGTGACTGAGAAGAGGATCTGACATCTTCCTACTATCACCCCCAGCAGCTGGAAGTAGTAGAAATGTCACAAGGGTGATGGTTGCTGCTGACAAGAGCACATACCTGTTGTGTGCCATAATGACTCAGCCCAGACTACTGCAAGACAGGAACTGTAAAAAGCAAAAACCCAATACACAGCTTTATGCATATGTTGCTTATTTTTCCTATCATTATGTTTGAGTTGGAAATTGGGTAAATGGAGTTCATCCATACAAATTCTTCATGCTTTTTCTATCTCATTAGCTCCACAGCCCAGGCAAATGATAAATGCTCATAAAATTGCTGTGTTTTAAGTGCATGCTAGAGACTGGAAATGCATGGAAGAGACTGCTCAAGAAACTATATTGTTCTTGCTCACTGTCATTAGTGGCCGTGTATTTTGATTCTTGTGAGTTAATGTCATATAATAACAAAGGTTATTTTCAAATCTTACTACAGATCTTTTGCTTGGCTCATTTCTATGGGAGATAACAAGATGTATTGAGATAATACATCAGATGTTATTCAGGGAATGACTATCAACGTGAACCAATATCTGTAAAATAATCTATTTTCCAAATGCAAATTGCTTTCTCTACAAGCTTTTTTCTTCACAGCATAGCCACCCTAAAACTCAGTAAAACTCTACCTTTCTAGTGTGCAATACCTTGACACTGCAAAGTATCAACTGAGATTTTCCTTGTACCTGTTCTTCTCTTCCCTTTTTGGTCCATGACAAATTTCTTTTATACATTCTGGCAAATATATATTTTACTTCTGCAAACATTCATAAAGGGTAGGTGCAAGACTCCAATCAGCAGCCCTTACATCTTGAATACAGAACTGTTTTTTCTACAACTTAAGTCTGTCTTTTGTACCAGGTGTCAGCTGTAACAACACTTCACTGGACTCCACCACCCTTCAAAAAACTCATTTTGTCTGCATGTGGGTCTTGATTTTTTACATGCACCACAGAAAATGCATTGAGAGGTCTTCTCTTCATTTCAACACTTCTTCTGTCCTCCACCACTAATTCAAATGCATTTCAGACTCTGACCTCTCTGGAAAGAGGCTGATTTCTGACCACATAGAAGCAACAGAGTGGCTAGGTGGAAAACAGGTAGGTATTATTGAAGTCTGTGTGACAACACTAAGGTCAATTGGGGCTAAAACTCAATAAAAGCCGCGTGGCTTCTGTATTTAAACATAGTACACTGAAATTACACCTCAATTCCTCTACAAATATGCTGAGGTGCCAGGCCAGTGCTTCTCACACTGCTTGTAAAGTCACTGCTTGTGGGAGAGAGGCCTACATTCTATATCCATCATATCAACTACTGGAAGTACATAATACACTACTTCCACAGTATATTCTTTCTGGTACTGGAGTACTGCAGCCACTGGATATTTTTCTCCTAAGGAAAACAGGCACTTGATGCATAGGGCTCTCCAACACAACACTTCAATATGATTTAAAATGTATCTCCTGCTTTACTTTTTTCCTGTAAAAATATCTGTTCATTTTCTTGAAAGTAACAGAGACTTCTGTGATGGTCTGAGGTCCGGCTAACAAGAAAAAGTGAATACCTGAATACATCAGAGGTTGTTTTAAAAATGCCTATGTGGCCACTGGTCATGGAAACATGGCCAAGATACGTCTCAACTTAAAAAAATAAAAAAAAAAAGATTCCTCCTAGGCTGTGTCTAGTAAGCTCACATGAGCTTACAGGTCCTGCAATTAATACCATCAGAAAACAGTAAATACCATATCTTCAAAGAAGTTGTTCTATCTCAGAAAACTGGTGCTTTAATGATAGCAAGAGCCTGAAAAAAACCCCCAGCCTTTGAGTTTGTCCCCGGCTGTTAAAGGATAGGGCAAGTGAATAGGCAAACATGCTGTATTTCTTCGACTTTCGGGGAGAAATTAAAGAAATTCTAGAGTACTAGTTCCTTCTCTGTAAGTGAAATGTTGGGAGTTCCTAAAAATAATCTCCTCTGCAAGTGAGGAAAAAACTCAGTGGATATAATTTTATTCCAGTGAATCATATCTCTGTTAAAGCAGAGATGTATAGGTCAAAATATGTTGGTGGACAAGGAGTGATCATGAGTCAGCAGTGCCTGCTATGGCTAAAAGGTGGGTGGGGTCCTGGGCTGCATCTGTGGGGACACAGTGGGATCATCCAATCCTACTCATCACCTGTCATGCTGCACCTCCAGTCACAGAATGGTTTGGGTTGGAAGGGACCTTAAAGACCATCTGGTTCCAACCCCCTGCCATGGGGAGGGATTCCTTCCCCTAGAGCTTGTGGAAGGAACCTGGAGTACCGTGTCCAGTTCGTGTCCCCACAGTTCAAGAAAGAAGCAGAAAGACAAGAGAGTGTCCAAAGGAAGGCCAGGAAGATGATCAAAGGGCTGGAGAACCTGCCCAGTGCACCACAATCCACAGCCAACTGCTCTAGTGCAGTAAAGAGCATGGGGAGAGGGTCCTGGTCTGGGGGAACCTGGGAGCTCTGGGAGGAGGGGAGCAGGCTGAGGAGTATTAGGTAGTATGAGAGAGAGCACAGTTACTGGAATCACAGGCTGCCTTCCCTGGGACAGGCCCACTGTGCAGACAGGACACAAGATTCACAGGATTCCCCATCCGCTCTCTCTCCCTGGTTGAATACAGTGACTGAAGGGACTGGGGGCAATAGTGACAGTTCCTGCCCAGCTGGGGTGGCTTGGCCTTGGCTGGACACCATGTGCTCAGTAAGCCACTCTATCACTCCCCCTTCTCAGCTTCTGTCCCCTTTTCAGCTGGGTGGGGGAGAGAGAATAAGATGGAAAACAACTCCCAGATTGAGATAGAGTAGTTTACTAAAGCAAAAGTGAAAGTTTGTGAGCACACAAGCAAAGAAAAAAAACCCAAACATTTTGTTGTCTACTTCCCATCAACAAGAAATGTCCGGCCACTTCCCAGGAAGGGCTGCTCTGGAAGGTAAATGTTGCAAATTACAAATGCCCCCCTTCTTCCTCCTTCCCTTGGCTTTTATATCTGAGCTGACATCACATTGTCTGGAATATCCCTTTGGTCACCTTGGAGCAGCTGACCTGGCTGTGTCCCCTCCCAGGACCTTGCCCACCCCCTGGTGTGTTATCAGTGCCTTTCCAGCCCCCACTGCAAAGCACAGCCCTGGGAGGGCTGATGGGAAACGAACTCCAGCTCAGCCAGAGCCAGCACAGCACTGCGGTGGCAGTGACTCCTCGGTGACTGCTCCCCATTCCCACATGCTCATGGAAAACAGGCACAAGGATCTGCAAGAGGGTGAGAACAGTGACAAGGACAATGATTCATAAAGGTTGGAGGTGTCACCAAGGTTAGTGGTCTACGCCCTGAGTCAAAACAGCTTCCATACAGAGAAGCTGTTGGATTATTGTCACAGGAGGATTCCTTCTGTGGGGAACAGAAGGGTCAATATGCTGAGCTGACACTTCTTGGGGGAGTCTGCTGCCTCCCTGGCAGTGCCCCATCGCTGGAGGATTTCAATATGTGAGTGAACAGGGCATTAGATAATCTCATGTAGGCTCCCTTTCCCTTCCAACCAAGGCTGTTCTGCAATTCTAGGTATCTCTAATATGATTATAAAGCAAAATTCTAACTATGGCATATTTGTTTGTATAATGAGCAAATACAGGACTTGTTTAGATACACAGTTCAATTTATGGATGCAAATAGTAACTAGAAACAAAACCCATGAGTATATGAAACATTGTTTCCCTAGCAAAATATGAACACTGGACACAGGCAATTAAGCATTCCCTATGTTTCCTAGATGAATATGCAAATTTGACATTCAAATCAGACTTCTAAAAAAAAAACCCCTCATCCGAGCAAAAACACTAAGAACATAAGCAGTCCAAAGTTGAAGTCTTTTTGCTCTAACTTTAATTACTTGCCATAATTTCATTTAAGGGCAAGGCACTTTAGTAGGTTATCATTTTGCTCCTCCCAACTGTTTCAAAAGTCAAGTACAGTTTCCGCTGACAAAATACGTAGTGCATGGAATTTTTAGATGGAGAATTTACAGCAGAGTAGCATGCAGAGAATTCATTATAGCTGGGAGAAGGAAGGCACTGCAAGAAGGTGACAGTATTGTTTGCATAATAAGTTTGTCTGTTGGAAACTAAGAGTAACTACTGAACTGGCTCAATAAATTATATACATTTTTCAGTAGCTAAAGAGAAGCATGAAGCAGGTCTGGAGAAAAAGGGTCAAAAGGCTGATTATATGAAGTAAAGAAAAATTAAAATATTATGGGATAAGCTGTTAAAATCTGTGTTTACCAACACAGAATCACGCTGCTATTTAATGCAGATTTACAGGACAAAGGAATCTAGTGGCCTGTAATTCAGGGCCACAAGGTTTTTAGGATGGGAGGACTTGAAGTGCCCCTCCCCTCTCACATCATACTGTGCAGCTCCTCAATTCAGACTGTGTCCCAGTTTGCATTTAGCATTTTGGGGAGTGGTACAAGTTTCTGACCCGTTCCATTGTTTGAGATTTCATTATTCTTTCCGAGGATGAGACTTTGTAATATCATATTCTAAGGCCATAGATTATAAACACCATTGAACAAAAAGCACCATAGTCCTCTACAACCCTTTAACTCTGCTTCAGGGTGATTTTAAGGGCCAAAAGCGAACTGTGGTGGCAATTAGGTCTTGGAGTTGACACTGTTGAAGATCTGTGTTGTAATTATAAGGTAACTTTTTTAACCTTTAGGTTAAAAACAAAAATGGTCTAGTGGGAGGTGTCTCTGCCTGTGGTAGGGGATTGGAATGAGATGATCTTTAGGGTCCCTTCTAACCAAACCATTCTGTGATTCTGTAATTTTATGAAGTGAATAATATCAGAATATTCTTATGAGATTTAAAGTGGAAAAGGACCAGCAGAGGTTATACTAGTAGAGGAAACCAAGTTGTACTGCTCTTTAGGTGAAAGAAGATGGCAGGGAGGGAAAAAGAGCACAGTGAAATAAAGATCAGACTATGTCCACTGCACCTCTGGATGCTATGAAATGAAAACACCTCATTGTGAAGCCAAGGACTAATGAAGTCGACTTCTTCTCTTTTATTGGGAGGTTGGGGGTGGTCAGACTCAAATTTCTCCTTGGTTGATTTAAGCTGCCTTCGGTGTGAAGGAGCTGCAAAGCAAGTTCAGCCTAAGGCCATCAGTAGAGATAGGAAGAAACCTAAAGAGAAAAGCAGAAAAGCATTAGCATATCAGCAAATCTCTTTTTATACATTCTCTCTCTCCCACACACATATAGGTACCTACAGCTCCAATGGATCTTGTGAACATTTGCAGCACCAAACACTGCCATGAAGACACTGCTGCCCATGTGCACCCTGGCGCTGGTGATCTACCCCAGTCACACACTACGGCTCTTTGTCTTTTGTTTTCCCTGGGATTTTATCAGTCCTAGAAAATGGACAGTGCTCTTATTGAGTGTCTTGAATCCCAAGTCTATTTGATAGTCGTTGCAGGCTTGATGTGCAGCAGTCTTTGTTAAGAAACACACAGTCTTTACATAAACAGGCTGACCTTTATAACTGGCATTTTGTCAGGAGGGGCTGAAGGGGAGGAGAAAAGGGGAGAGAAGAGCCTGTGCTACTTGTTGCTGTAAGAGAAATCATATTCTAAGGCAAAGAGGCAAGATGGCATGTCTTTCATTTTTATAACTACATAAGGCATCATACATATGCCTACATATTTAACAGCTACTACACTTGAAATGGACACTGCATTTTTTTCACAAACTGTAACATCCTTCCTTCAATCCGCTTCTTACCTCCTTGCTAATGAAAAAGTCAATAAAACCCCAAGCAGGGCAAATCATTGCTAAGATCAGCTCATTTAGTGTAAAAATGATTAAACATGCTGACAGGAACAAACCAATGTGATGCCAGAGGAATCCTGGGTTTCTGTGGTTTCTGAATATTTCACAACAGATTCTGGAAACATAAAACCGCCAGACAGGCCAATGGGCATGAACTGGTGCTTGCAGAGGCAATGGGGAGAAGACAGAAACTTTCTTGATCAAAAAGCTCCACAGAAATTACCATCTCTTTTGAAGACCATATGTAGCACAGCAGACAAGTTCTGGTGTGATCACTCCATACTGCCCAACATATACATCATATAATCGATATGGTTAGTGTGCTTATTGGTCCTGGGAAGCATGAGGTGAACACAGCCAGGCTACACTGCAGGGATGCCAAAGCTCCTTGTTGATCTGCAGGCTGTTTCCGGACACGGACTGGCTTTCAGTTTAGCTCTCAGCCCACTTATACACAGGGAAAAGCGTTTTTATTAGCCATGAATGCGTCTGCTCACAGCACGGATGGAGGAGAGGGACGGTGGGTAGGGGGGGGACACACACCAAGCTCCATAAATGCTGGCGCTGCCTCCCTCTCCCCCACACACCTTGAGATTCCGCACACATGCCAGAGCCACTATGCGAAGAAAAGGGAGATTTTTCCACCGAGCCAGCTCGTGATTTCCATACAGAGAGCCTGGAAGCGCCGAGAAGGAAGGCGGGGGGGGGCGGTGGGGGGGCGGGAGTGAGGATGAAGAAGGGGATGAAGGGGAGATGCTCCTCTTACCCAGGGCAGGAGAGGGGTACGGGTGATGAGCAGGGGCATTTCCGCCCACCCTCCCTCCCCCGCAAAGGTTCCTCGCCGCGATGTCGCCTCCCCGTGCCGCTCCCAAAGCCTGTTCCCCGCTCCAGGACCTGCAGCCCTTCCCTGCCAGGCACGGACGGATAGCGGCCCCGGCCGGGGGGGATGCGGGGAGAGCCCCTCCGGCAGCCGGGCTGCGGAATAAATAAAAGGCTGTGAAACAAAGGGTTGGCCGAGGGTGGGGGCCGGGCAGGAGGCTGGGTTGCTCTTACCCGGTCGATGTCGCCGCCGCGGCTCGCTGGAGCCCTCCCCGGCTGTGTCGCTGTCCCCGCTCCGCGGCTCCCGCGCACCCTGTGCCGCCCCCCCCGCCCCGAGGGAGGTGGTGGAGCCCCGCGGACCCCAAGCCCTGCGGACCACGAACACCCCGAGCCCCGCGGACCCCGAGCCCGACCAGCGGCGCCCCCAGAGCCCCGGCCGGCTGCTGAGCATCCCCCGGCCCGCTGTGGCCCGCCCGGCTCGCTCCAGCTTCCCACTGCTCGGTGCGGTCTTGCCGGTGCTCCACCTGCCTGGGCAAAGCCCCTCTCCTACTGCCTGCTGCTGAGATCCCGCAATTTATTATTCTTTCCTCGAGAATCGCTTCCATCACCACCAAAAAAACCCCACCTCAACCCCAGCAAATCCCATTGCTCTCCGCAACTCCTCTCGCTATTCGGGTTTGCTTCCCTCTCTCCTCCTCCTTCTCTCTCCTCCCTCCCTCCTCCCCTCCTTTCCCCGTTTTGAGTCTGGAGCCTCTCTCTGCCCTACACACACACACACACAGACAGACACGCACGGTGTAAATGGGTTGTTACACACACAGAACTGCTGCTGGTTCCCCAAGTCCCCCAGCCCTGCTCTAGCCTGAAGCCGCAGATCATGGACTATGTGCTCGGAGCCGGGATGCGTTTTGGCCGCTTCGCCTCCTGCAATTTCACCCGGTGAGTAGGTTTGATTTCGCGTTCAGGTGGCGTGTCTCCAACAGAAAGGACACTGACGACAGGGAGAAATAAAAAGAAAAAAAAAAAGAAAAATAATAGAAAAATATTGCCTCGCCTTGCTCCTGAACGAGCTGGCTCCACTTTCTGAACTCGAAGGAATTAGGAAGCACCAGTCCTGTGCCCACATCCAGCTCCAGTCCCCGCTCCCGGCGCTGTTGGCAGCGCGCACCGCAGCACCGCTCCCAGAGCCGTCCCCATTTCACCGCTTATTCACCACATTCGATTCATGTTTCCATCGGGCACCGTCCCTGCTCCATTCCCTGGTTTAACCCTTGCAGACAAAGCCGTAAATGCTGGAAGGGTTCAGTGTTTTCCCCCGTGTAGGGGAAAGGACAGAATTGCTGGGGGCTGAGGGAGCCGTGAGCGTGCGTGAGGAATGTCTGGGAATCCACGGGGGGAGATCAGGTGGAAAAGTTCATCGCTCTTCCTGATCCCCTGAAGAACTCGGATTGGCCTGGGGGTGGGGAAGGATTCTCCAGAAGGATAGGAAAGGATTTCTAGTCCCGTGGCATGTGCTGAGAGGTGGCAGCGGCTTAAGCGGGGGCTGTGGGAGCTCCTGCCCAGCGGCTGCGGGGCTTCTGTCCTGCCACTGTCGCTGCTCGCTCCGTGCCCTTCCCGCATTTCCCAATCCCACAGCCCCTGATTTTACTTACTACTATTTTGGGGTATACCTGTATTTTCGGCTGGCCCGAGGAACGCGGGGTAGGAGCGAGGCGTCGTCTTCCCAAAACGTATACCCTGTATATCTACCTGGGGCGCAAAGTGTCTCTTGGATCAAGCAGGGGCTTCTTTACTTTGAAAGAAAAATAGAGAGGAACTAAGGGAAATAAACACTCTAAGTCAAAAAAAGGACAAATGCCTTCAAGAGTGCTATTTGTGGTTAATAATTCGAGGATTTCTGTGTCTCTAATTAGCGTCAGAGATCCACCCACGGTCAATAGCAGAAGGTAGGGAGAAAACATACTCCTCGCTGGGAGGTATTGCCTGGCTCCGTGTAGCTGTCATTCGGGTGCAGGGGAGGTGTGTGTGTGTGTGTCCGTGTGTGTGTGTGTCCGTGTGCGCAGCCGTGTCTCCAAAGCAGTGCATGCAGAGATCACAAGGAGGCTGCTAAAGGCTTGCAAGCAGGTGGAGATGCCAGTGAGAAATACACAGGATCCGAATTTATTGCTTGGTGGCAATAAAGCAGAAGAGGGGAAAGACCAATGGCCCCTTCAGTGCCTACGTGTGCTGCTCCCCTGCTTTTCCTTTCACTTCCCCTCCCCCCCACTCCTCACCCCCGGCCTCCAAATTGCTGGCTGATGTCAGGAAGGGGGCAGTGAAAAAAGCCCTTCAAGAGTGGGATCCAAAATCCGCCCTTCCTCCAGCTCCTCTCTTCTCCCACCAGCTCGAAGCCCCCATTCCCGCATCTCCTTCCAGCTGAGTGTCCTTCTCCCTTAGACTGTCCTCCAGGCGGTTTTCCCATTCCCGCCGACCTGCGCCTCTGCCCCGACTTTCTCCTGACCCGACCTTTTCCACGAGTCTGGGGTGATTAACCAAATCTCAGACATGTCTCCTGAATTACCCGCCTCTGGCGCTGCTGCTGCCGGGATCCTCCCGCACCGGTCTGCTCAGGAAAGTTTCCGTGCAGTCATACTCCCTTCCCTCCCTAGGTAGAGAGGATTAGAGTGCGTTTCAAAACCTCTACCTGCTCTTGAAACCTCTTTTTTTTTTTTTTCCTTAACACTGAGGGGAAAAAACCCCCAAAACAACCAAATATCAGGAAGTCCTGAGGGATTTAACTTGCGATGGGAATAGCTCAGCTGGTGAGCATCGCCTCGTCGTGCTGCTTAAATGCCAGCGCTCTGCAGGAGAGATTTATGTGCCCATCAGCAGAATATTTCCCGGGTTTAGGAACACTCGATATTCCCTCTGCCGACGGGGGTGGGAGATGGTAGGACACAGGATGAGGGCAGCGGAGTTGCGTAGCTCACAGGCACTGTGACGGATGGCAGTAAAACGGTGTCTGGGCAGGAAAAGTGACACAGGTTGGACCGGGTGGCGTTTCTATACCCAGCAGGAGGCGAGGACACACACACCAAACCCTTTGCCTACACCACCAAGCAAATTAAGGCAATTAATATGGGCTTAATGGGCGATTGCAACAAGCGAGCGTCAAGCATGCTTAATAGAGAAGATTCATATTACCCTTGATTTCCAGCATTCCGCACTCCCAGCCCAGCGATACCTTCTGCTCGAATCGTGCTGGATGACTCAGAAAAAAAAGAATACCGGGCAGCAGCCGGGCGGTTTTTTCTTTGCCGTAGCGGTTCTTTTGCTTTTCGTACGATAGACTGGTGGTGTGTAAATACCTCCCGAGCCCAATGGCCCATTCCCGAGGGAATGCTCCCAAACAGCCCTCTTCCCTGTATTTAGGTGTCCAGGCTCCCTGCTTGCCTGTGTCTGTCACTGCCAAGGATTACCTACACCTCCTCTGCTGCCTCCATCTCCCCTGAAGCCGTGTGGCTTTGGGACTCCCATTTGGCCGGGAGTTAATTTCCTAATTTCTAATATTGTCAGTGGCAGGCGGACAGGCAGGGATGTGGCTCTGGCACAGGGAATACCTTTAAGGATGCGTGTCAGCGTCCAGCCTGCCTGGGCAGCCGCTCCTCCGAGCGGTGTGACCCCGGGGCGAGGTACCAGGAAAGGGGCGGGAGGGGATTGGGAGAGGCGGGGGCTGCGGGGGACCCGCCGCCCGCAGAAGCAGGAGGGGCTCCGGGTCCGGGCGGAGCGAGCACCGACAGCGCTGGTCCCGGCTGCGGGACCCCCCACCAGCCGCTTCCTCTCCATCCTCTCCCCATCCTCGGCAGGACAGGGCAGCTCGTTTTGTAGGGAAGGGAAATCAGCCCCCGGAGCGGTGCCCGCCCGTCGGTGCGGGCTCGGCGGGGCTCCCGCAGGGAGGGGAGCCCTCCCCGCAAAGGGTTAACGAGGCTGCGGGTGCTCCAGGCACGGTCCTGTGTGCGCCTCAGAGATGCACCAGCCAATCCCGGCAACAGCACCATGAACTATATGTAGCGTGGTGGAAGGAGCGAGGGGAAGGAAATAGGGTGTAAACTGTCACCGTACATGGGAAGGCAGGAGACCTGCATTTTTCGGGCTGCGATTTCTGTGCCACTTAGAGACCATCACGCGTTTAAAAAGGTAAGGGCTTTGTTACCAGCTGTCTGTCTTGTGATTCACTGCCGAGTTCAAGTGCATTTTCTGCGTACCTTTCATTAAGTGCTAAATTGTGTAGTGCAGAGTGGGAAGAACGTGGAATATGCCGTGATTTACTGTTTGGGGGATCATTCTGAAAGACTACGTCAGCTTCAAGTTGTAATGATTTAATGTAGAGATTAAGCAAGTGTATGCATGTGAAGAGAAGCAAATTCATGACTGGCAGAAAAATGTGATGTAGGAGATAAGAGAAAGATGTTCTATTGTAGCACCAAAATCAGTCATGGATCCATATCAAATGAAAGCCAATGTGAGATAAACCTGATTCTGAAAAAATATAGCAAGTAGTTCAGAGGCATATCTGACAAGCAAGTCTGACAGAAGAAACAGAAATGACTTCTTTCCTAGAAAAGCCCATGCCTAACTTTATTTAAATACGGCCTCACAAAAGAATGCTATAAAAAGAAATGAATTCGAAACCTTACAGAATCTGTATGTTGAGAGATGAGTGACTCTGACTCGTTAAGTGTTCAGAGATAAAGCTGGAATGGCCCTACTTACATTTACAAGATTTAAGAAAAAACTTCAGAGGAGCAATCCATTTAGATATCAGACTTTACAGACTTCTGTCATTGCTCAGCTCCATCCCTGTGAGGAGTTACTCATTTTGAACAGGTGCTCTATTAGCTTTACCATAAGACCAGCTTTGGGAATAGAAACATTTGACTGGATCTCTTCCTCTCTGTATCCAAGCATAGCAACAGACCCTCGGTCTCAGATGCTGTCATGGTGCTGTCTAATCAGCAGAGTTCCATAAAGAAAATGCCTAGAGATTCTTGCCTCCAACCATTTCTCTAACACGTACATAATTTAAGCAGGAGAGGAATAAAAAAAAAAATCTGTGATATTTTCTGGAAGTTGATCCACCTCCAGTGAGAGCAAACTCCCCACCAGACACCGACTTCACCGGAGTTGCATGTTTGGGGTGATCGTTCACAAAATGCTGAAGCCCTGTGAGTGAAAACCTTAACTAGGAAACATGAAAACAAGCAGCTGAATGTTTTTACAGAGCTCACTGCAGAAGGCAGCATTTGTACAACAAGCCAACAAAACAACTTGAGGATCTTCAAGTGATGTAATCATCCCATCTCATCCTTTCCCATTTTTTTCCACTACTGTCTGAATGCCTTTGTGAAGAATTCGTTACAGGAGTCTACTCACTGTTTACACCAACGTGTGTCTGAAAAGTTATTTCTTTAATCGCATAGATTGCAGAGACTTTTCATCCCTCTCTGTCCCAGACAATGATTTAAGGGACTAAAATATTTTTCCTTCATTTAGATTAATTTGAAATTGAGTAATCATATCTGACTGTGACCGTCTAAAACATTCCTTGCTTGAGATGCAGCACCTATTGAAAACAAAAGGAAGCTCTTTTTATCAGCAAGCTTGCTTCCTCAGCAGGTTTTTTTTTTTTTTAAATCTAAATGAAAGATTGCAAGATCAAACAACTCACCTAAGTTTTTCTTAGAAGAAAAAGAGAGTAGTGGGAATTATCAGATGACAGTTTCTAGAAACAGTGTTTTCTAGCCGTCGTTTGCACCTAGTGCAGCCCTTAATCCTCCCAAAGCTTCATCTCCCCCCAAAACCTGGAGGAGACGTTGATTTTATTTTTTATTTTCTCTCCTGAAACACTAGTAATCTCATAGGGAGCAAAATCACCAGCAATACATTTTGACAAATAAAGCCCAGATGCTCCTTCAGAAAGGTTGTATTAAAGAAAACTGTCCTGTTGGAGCTGCAGGTAGCAGCTTACAGTCATTTCATGGAGAAGTTGTCTTGCTGTTCTTCTTGGTCTCATGCCACCATAAGACAGCATTTTTTAAAAACAAATTTTCAGCCACGGTCTCTTCATAGCTTTGTTCAGTATGTGTGTGTTCAGTGAGGGCCTGATCTTGCACAAGTAAAGTTCAGAGCATTGCTATTAACTTCACTGGAAGCAAGACCAATTTCCAAAAAGATGAACTTCAGATTTAGAAGGAAAAAAAAAAGAGGGCATCATGAAGTTACATGCTGCATATTGAGCAGTGTGAGGCTTTGCATATCTTGAGTCAAATAATATTAAAATACTAAAGAACAAAGGGATTTTTAACCTGATCTTACATTGGTTTAGGCCTCAGTACTCTTATCATCATTGATAAATCAACATTTTTTGTTTGAAGTTGAGGAACGTTAAGAGAGCCCCCCTGAGCTGCAGGCAGGCGGCACCTTGAGAATCAGGTCATCAACCTGCTGAAAACTGGAATGGGAAAAATTTGGTCTTGTAGCTCTGAAGTTAATCCTTCTTATGTACCACAGTTTGTGTGCACACACAAATACAGTTTGTAGACACATATGCACACATAGATATAATACGCATGACATGCACTGCACATCACTCCACACCCAGGGACTGCAGAGTTACTCTTTTGCCCAGCCTTGTACCATGGCATGGATTATTTAGCCCAGGCTGTTCCTCAGCTCCCACTGAAAGTCTTTACCTGCTGCATGTGCCACAAAATAATGCCCTGATGAAAGGAGAGAAGGACCCTCTGCCACGTCAAGGCTTTTCGTGTTTGACTAATAAGCCTCTCACAAAGGCCACAGATTCTGTTCCACCTTCCGAAGAAGATTGTCCAAGCACTATATGCTGTGAGCTAAATTGAGACTATTAAACTGTAGTGGTTCCTCTTATAATGAGGTGAGATCGTAAGGCTCGTCCATCAGATGCCTTTACTGTAACAGTTACATTAATGGTGATTAGCAGATTCTGCTAATTCACAGTAACACCTTCACTGCCACATCTACCAGCACTTGATTAATGAGAAAAGTAGTTTGTAAAGCATTTATTACACATTGGCAAGCAAAGAACTTAAATCTGAGGAATCAGAGCACTGTTCTATACTTTTAAAACCATATTATTCATGACTACTGAGAGTTCTGTGAAGCTAATTTAGCTCTTTCAGTACTTATGAATCTTCTGGAAATAACAAAAAACACCTGGTTAACTGAACATGGGTGACCACTCTGAAAGCAAATGGGAATATAAAAATATGTTATAAATGTTACTACTCTTTATAAATTATTATTATTTTTCCCTTTCTCTGTTTGAAATCTCTATTTCTAAGGAGGTGAAAAATACTGAAAAATGGTATTGTGGATGGAGGTGGTAGCCCAAGCATATATCTTAATTAGCTATTTTTCACCTAAAACATTATTGATCCATATTCATTAACAATTTGGTGGACACAGAGAACAAATATATGTTACAATTTTTATCTTCAGTAATTCTATTTGGTTTTTACTTAATGTGCTGCCCTAAAGGTTAAAATCGCTGTGTTTTAAAGAACAGCTGATACCAACCTCTTTTTCTCCAGAATGGTCACCATTTCTTGGATGAATCCCCTTATTCCTTAATTCTGTAGCACCATTTCTAATGAAGATGCTTGTTTAGGTAAAGCAGCAGTGTTTATGCAGGTGGAGACTCATCCTGCTGCCAATCTCTGGAGACTGTGGATTTATTTCACACAGAGCCATTAGCTGGTGATGTTCTCTTTTTAAGTCACTGCTCTTGAGGGATATAACTCTGACTCATTGGCTTAAAAAGTAAAAGCTTTTGTAACTACCTAAGTACCCTTTAAGCTCTCTGTTAGCTTAAGTTTATTGGATTGATTCACATTAGTTGAAGAGACAGTAGTGGCTTTTTTTGAAAGGCACTCATTTATAAACCAGTTTAATTTCTTCATGCTGGTTTGTCTTGGCCAGACAAAGCCTAGAACATTTTCTCTTTCTGGAGAGAAAAAAAGAGGTTATTATAAAGAAAACTGATGAGCCCCTCATACTTAGAGAGACTGCAGTGATCTGTAACTCCTGATAACCAGACGCTCTGTCTCTCTTTCTGCACTGTAAAAATACTGGCTGAGAGTTTAAAGCTCTTCAGCATTAGCTTAGCAACTTTCTACAAAATAAGGATGTGTTATTCTATGAGCTACAGCAAGAAATAGTGATAATTTGGTACTCATGTGGTTTTAGACTGTCTCATAGCTAAATTAAAACAGTAGAAAGATTGCAATTCCTGATGAGATTCTAAAGGCCACACTTTCTCTCCTTATAACATGATCACAGAATCATAGAATCATAGAATCAGATGGGTTGGAAAGGACCACTGAGATCATCAAGTCCAACCCTTGATCCACTACCACCA
>JAWWLV010000005.1:26122497-26144489 GCA_035041135.1 Platyrinchus mystaceus | reverse complement strand
ATTTGCTAATGGTGGACTCAATCCCCTCATCTAAATCATCAATAAGACATTAAACAGAACTGGGCCCAACACTGATCCCTGGGGACACCACTAGTGACTGGATCCCAAGTGGATGCAGCTCCGTTCCCCACCACTCTCTGGCCCCGGCCCTCCAGCCAGTTCCTAACCCAGCACAGAGTGCCTGTCCAAGCCATGGGCTGCAGCTTTTCCAGGAGTGTGCTGTGGAGATGGGGTCAAAGGCTTTGCTGGAGTCCAGATAGACACATCCACAGCCTGCCCCTCATCCACCAGGTGGGTCATCTGATCATAAAAGAGATCAGGTTGGTCAGACAGGACCTGCCCTTCCTAAACCCGTGCTGGCTGGCTCTGATCCCTTGTCCCTCCTGTAGGTGCTGTGTGATTGCACTCGGGATGATCTGCTCCATAACCTTGCCAGGCACTGAGGTCAGGCTGACAGGCCTGGAGTTTCCCAAATCCTCCTTCTGGCCCTTTTTGTGGATTGGTGTGACATTCACCAACTTCCAGTTGTCTGGGACGTCCCCAGTGAGCCAGGGCTGTTGGGAAATGATGGAGAGCGGCTTGGCGAGCTCTTCCGCCAGCTCCCTCATCGCCCTTGGGTGGATCCCATCTGGTCCCATAGACTTGTGAGGATCCAAGTGGCTCAGCAGGTCACAAACTGTTTCCTCCTGGATTACAGGGGGGCTGTTCAGCTTCTTATCCCTGTCTACAAGCTCCAGAAGCCAGCTGTGCTCAGGACAACCTATCTGACTGCTGAAGACTGAGGTAAAGAAGGTGTTAAATACCTCAGCCTTTGAGAACTATGTTCCCACCCATGTCCAATAAAAAAATGGAGGTTTTCCTTGTCCCTCTTTTTCCTATTATGTATCTATAGAAAAACTTTTTGTTATCCCTAACATAAGTGGCAAGATCAAGTTTTGCCTTCATCTCTATGATTTTCTTTCTACAAGACCTAACTATATTCCTAAAGTCTTCCTGAGTAGCCAGCCCTTTTTTCCATAATTGGTAGGTTCTCTATTTTACCCTAATTTCCTTTAAAATCTCCCCGGGACAGCCTGCTCCTGTGCGGTCAGGACTTCCTTCTTGAAGCATGTCCATCCCTCCTGGATGTTCACAAGAAAGACATCTTCTAGCAGACTTTTTTTTTTCCTGCAATTTTTAAAATTTTTTTGGCAAAGTTTTCAAAAATTAAGCCTTCCAAGGCAGCTTTGGTGTTAGATTTATGTGAGATAGCAGGCTGCCCAGTACACAGGACATAATTATTACTTGTACAATCAAGCTTTATCCATCCTCAGCTGCAATTAGGTCCAGACTGGCATGTTGGAGTTTGAATCTTTGCTCAGTCAGCCATTAAGTCCCTACTCTCACTATAAAAAATTAATAGGCATAACATGAACATTTAAGAGGATCTGGCTACTGCCCATATACCAGCTGCAGGCTTAGAATGCTGTGCAAATGGACTTAGGAAAAGTCATGCAACAGTTTTCAGTAGGATCAGCTGTGGAACCATCTCTTGAAGCTTCTCTGAGTCCTGTCCAGGGAGTTTGCACAACAGATGATGTAAGTTTGTTGTTTTTTTCTGCTGGCGTAAATAAGCTGAGGATGAGGAACCTGAAAGGAGTTCTAACCATCCATTTATAACAGCTGAAAACCATCTACACCACCTGTGAAATCAACTATAAAATATGCTGTGAGTTCAGGAGCAGTTTTATCTGAAAGACATAATAGAAGGACGAAATAAAAACATTACCATTCTCTCAGATATCACTGTTAAGAAATAAAATACATAAAATAATCCATTCTTCTGGCAATGCATCCATAAAGGTGCATTCATGCCATTAGATCGTTATGGATGTTATTTCTAACTCCTGGTCTAAGCTGTAACCGCTAAGTTTCACATGAAAAATAAAGTCCAGAAGAAAGTAAATCCTTGATAGCTAAAATTCCAGGGCTGTGTGTCATACCTGAGCCAGAGCCTCTAAACAGAGAAATTCACTCTTAGAAATAAAAAACAAAAACCAACCACATTATTTCAAAATATGAACAGGATTGTGGATTAGGTCAGGTGATATATGAGGGGATGGAAGTACATGAAACTAGGCTGGATTTAGTAAATGCCCACATCGTTCATTGCTTTTTTGCCCCTCTCATTAAGTCCAGAGAACAGCTAAACACCACGCATTATTGTACAAACAATATTAGCACTCCAACAGCTTCAAAGAAACTTCTATTTTTACCTGAGACTGAAAATTCCTTTCCTCTCCATCCTTTTCTAAGCATTTGTTGCAAAATCTGCAGAAGCAGAATTTTTAAGCAGCAGCAAAAATAGTCAGCCCCTTTGTTAGTGCAATGAACATCTTCCTTTTATTTTATAACAGTTTTGCCATCCAATAATTTGAAAGCATTCTATAGGCATTTGTTTTTCAGGCTTCACAATACCTTTTTTTTTCCTGATGTTAGGAACAGAAATTGTAATTCAAGAAGGTTGAGGGACTTGGCAGTAAATCAGAGCTGTACTTCAAGGTAACTCAGCTCCAAGTACTCTCCTTCCTCTCTGTAAACCGAATCTTCAGTTCAGCAATCTGTTGGCAAGCAAAGTTTCCTCCCACCCCATCCCATTTTAGTCCTTCTGCATTAATCAGTTATATTTGGATTTGTCTTCAGGCTGGAAAGGCTCTAGAACCAAAGTTTCAGTGCACAAGGTGTAAATAGCTGCTTCCTGCCTCTCTTGATGGCCACAGCTGTAAGAGCCCTGGGGTTAAAAACAGTACAAGGACGAATTTAAAGGGGAAAGGGCTGTTTGTTACTCTGCTATGGTTTACTGGATACAACCAACTTACATGTGTCTTGATCTCTTCATAGCCCACTGCTACTTAGCTGCTAAATTGGGTCAGGAAACTATCGGGGGACTAAAAGTTGTGGGTGAACAGGAGATACACTGCTATGACTAGTGTGTCATGACTTCTCAGTGATCAGCTATTATTTAATTTGGAGTGTAGTACTTACAGATCCTGAGGACAAACTTAATTGCCATTAAAACACACCCAACGAGATTATCATAGCAGAGAGTGCTGAATGATTTTGAGTTAAGAGCTGGGCTAAAAAAAATCCAGTAAATTGGAATTCAGGCTTCTAAATATCTGTCTCACATTGTGATTTTCTACAAACTTGAATGCTCCAGTATGGAAAATTGTGTGTCACAGCAACACTTGTCAGTTTGTGCCTGAGGAAATGCTGGACCAGAACCTCTCCCTACACTGTGATTTTTTGGTAGTGCAGCTCCAAAACTTACTTAAGGATAGCTTATTCTGTTTGCCTTCTATCATTTTTCATACCATCAGATGCTTTAGCTGAAAGTTTTTGGACAGTTTGGGAGAATGTTTAGCATAATCGTGTAAGGGAAGAGTGACTTAAGACTGAAATGGGCGGTTTTCACGCAAAGAGTTTTTGCCCTTGGGACAGTCCATGTGTGTCTGTGGACTTGCAAAGATGGAGATTTCATTCCCTATGAACTTCTGTGATCTGAAACGTGCAGTCATCCAGCCTAGAGCAGACTTCAAGCTCTCAAAGGAACAGGTTTTTCTGTGGTTTTGTGGCATCTTGTGTGTTGGTCAGTTGAAACCCAGACCTCAGTCAGGGTCCTGCTCAGCCATTCCAGAAATGAACTTCATTTTAGCTCCTTGTGTGACTGACAGATGTTGTCTATCACGAATTTAGGTACTAGTACCCATTTAAAAATGAGGAACTGAAACACCATAAAGACTGGGTGGATTTTACAAGATCATGTAGTGATAGGAAAATGGGGAATGGCTTTAAACTAAGAGTAGATTTAGATTGGACATTGGGAAGGAATTGTTCCCTGTAAGGGTGGGGAGGCCCTGGCACAGGTTGCCCAGAGAAACTGTGGCTGCCCCAGCCCTGGAAGTGTCCAAGGCCACGTTGGACGGGGCTTGGAGCAACCTAGGACAGTGGAAGGTGTCCCTGCCCATGTCAGGGAGTGGCACTGGATGGGCTTTAAGGTCTCTTCCAACCCAAACTGTTTCATGATTCAGTGATTTCTCCCTTTCAGTTATTCACCTACACAGTCACACCAGCACCACACCAGCTGGGATTGGAGGTCCTGGAGCCCCTGGTCAGCCCCCAGAGGTAGGGAGAGGACCCAGATGAGGCTGGTCAGGTCTATTGAGGTCTGTGTGTGCACTCAGAGCCTTGACAGCTAATTTCTTCCCCTCAGTAGGTTCCTTGCCAGAACAGATTCACTTGTTAAGGAAGAAAGACTGTAATGGCAATTTGGGGATGCTGCTCTACATCATCAGCTAAAACACATAAGGATCCGTTTGCACAGGAGGATGAACTTAGATTAACAGATTTAAAAAGTGCCTCAGGGAATTTATACATTATGATTTGGGCAGCAAAGGAAAAAATTAGGTCTTTTACAAATATCAGGCATTGAAACAATTACCTGGGCACTCCTGACAGGCAGCACAGGCTGCACAGGCGAGGAGACGGCACTGGCTGTGCTGGGAGGCAACAGAAAGCACGTGGGTTCATCCAATTCCAGACTCACAGGCACTTGCAGGAGTCAAATTCTGCAGGGACAGAGCAAACACCCAGGCCTGCTCCATGGGCTCCATGGAACCTTCAGCAAGCTGCTCTCGCATTCCAGACAGAGCTGGGTATGGCAGCACAGCTCGGGCTGACAGATACTCTCTCCTTCTGTGCATGCATTTTGTTTTTGCTCCTCTGCTCTGAAGGCTGGGATGAGGAAAAAACAGCAGGATTGTTTTAAAAAAATATTAAAACCCGAACATCCTATTTGTTCTCTATTTCAGCTTTTGAGGATGCAGTTACAGGGGTCCTGTCCTTGTCTTAGAGAGGGGAGAATAAAGCTCAAATCTGGCAGTGGGTGAAGCTCTGTTTGAACAAAGGAAAGATGTTGATTTAGGGTGCATGTAGTCAAAGCTGATACCAGGACCTGATGTGAAGACCTCCCTTATTTTTAAGCCTGGAATGTGAAATTCACTAAAGGATTTTGGACATAGAATTATTTTCCCCTTTGAGATTTTTTTTCAGATGATTGTAGCTCACAATGAATAACAGATAACAAGGTGATTCAATCCCCCTCGCTGAAAATCACCTGGTGACCAAGCTATTTTGTATGTCCAGGTGCCACCCCACAGTGGCACAGGCTGGACCCTGGAGCTCACGTGTGTTGGATCTGATGGCCCAGATTGCTCACCATCCTCCAGCCTGGTCCATGGTAGCAGCCTGGCTAAGTGGAAGGTGTCCCTGCCCATGGCAGGGGGTTGGAATGGGATGGGCTTTAGGGTCCCTTCCAACCCAAACTATTCTATGATTCTGTGATTCCGAGTCCACGAACTCCTGTTCTGTTTCTTTGTGCTGCCAAATGAACATGTTGAGCCTCTTGTTTTTGGGACTCCAAATTTGAGAGAGCTAAACCTCTGCCCAACATCTGACTATGAGCACAGGACAGAACAGTTCACCCCAGTCCACAAATCCTTTTGCTATCTTTCAGGAAGTTCAGCTTGGGAGATTTTTTTTTTTAATGTGGATTTGCCTATCTTCCTTTGAAGAGCAGAACCCCTGTGATGGCTCCGAGCCCAGAGCAGAGCGCAAGGGGGATGCTTTTTGCTCTCTGCTCTACCCTTCCCCTCTGTAGCTGATACTGATTACAGCATTTTCTCCTTTTTTCTTCCACATCATCAGCTTCATGGCTGTTTCATTTACACTGGGCTGTGTGGGAATTCCAAGGGCAGATGCCTCCCAGGTCTCATTCATTTAAAATTCTTAGCAGTCGAAAAATTGCTTCTTGGGAAAAAGTAAGAATCACTGCTGATAACACAGTAGGTCCTGTGGTTCTTTACAAAGGTGGGCAACATGATCATCACACTTCAGATGGGGAAGTGAAAGCAGAGACACATAAAGAGATAAACCCAGGGTCTTGGAGCAGATAAGAGCAATCTCTGAGACGCAGACTATTGCTTTATTCTTTATGCAAAATGTCTTTCCATTTTTCAGTGTCAAAATACCTTTGAAAAAAAAATGGTCCTGACTTATCTTGCCTTCTCTGAGCTTCACTGTTCCCCATCCAGCTGCAGTGGAGAAAATGTTTCTTCTCACCATTGATTAAAAGTTGTAGCATTCCTGAGAATTTTGGGTAATAGCTGGAAAAGAAAGAATTTGCTTCATTCCTGTTTTCCATGATGTGCAATCTAAAAGAAATATGAAGAGTCCCCAAAACCTGGTGTTGCATTTCATCCAAAGTAGTAACTTTGAAATCCTGATGGCTTGTAAGTGAATGGAGGGATGAAGTACCAAAGCCCTCATAAATAGTAAAATTATGACCTTACTGAAATCCAGCTACAAACAGAATTGGTTGTATTCCCCTCCATCTGTTCTTGGATTTTTTTTCTTTGTTTGTTTGTTTTTGAAGGGACATATAAGCATTATTATTTTGAATAGTTTGAAGAAGACGAGGCTTTGTGTTTTGCCTAAGAAAGCACCATCTTAGAGTTGTTAAGTTTTCTAAATGTTGTAGAAAATTATATATTACTTTCTTTTGAAGCGACATGTCTGAGAATAACAATCTTAAATATTTATTTCATCATTATGGAAAGCTACAGCCAGGAGAATCCCACTTCTTCCTAGAGGATTCTCAATTTTCCACTGAGAGCTGGGATGTTTCATCATTTTCTTGGAATTCTGGTGAGCATAAAAACTGAAGGACTTCAGAGAGATCCTGGTCTTCTGCATTTCCCCTGAGAGAAGGAGATCTCTGTGGGATCTCAGACCAAAACCTCATATACCTCTCAGACTTGCAGTGTAGAGAAATATTGAAAAAAACCCAAACCCCGATCTCATTTAATTATTGTAAAGTTATTGTACAGTTATTTACTTTGATTCTTGGGGACTGCAGGTAGATGTGGCCCAAAAAAGCTACTGATGAGGCCTAACATCAACTTTATTGACTCTTCTATAAAAAGTTGCTCACTAGTGAAGCAGTAATTTAGCAGCTCTGTCCCTATTGTGTAGCAGCACATCTGTTTTTTAGGGGACTATCACCTCTTAGAAAAGAGAAGGCTGCCTGCACTGAGGGAACAACAGATTTTTTTTCCCCACAATTTCCATTTTTGAAAGGAATTAAACTTATTGATTTGCTTTTTCTTGAGCATTGCTGTGCACACATCTGGGCTGGCTCTACATTATTCTGTATATTTTAGTTTACATGGTTTATCCATTAATGTTCTGTAAGCAAGAGAGCTCAACCTGCAAATCAAGCAGACATTCTAATTTGCACTATTTGAGCTGTGTTAGTGAGTTCATAAACTAACCATATGTGATGATATGCAATTTTTAATGTTAAAAATATTTACATAAAAAAGGAAGACTGAGGTAGGTGGGGTTTGCCCTACCATATGATGACAAAAAAAAGTCTACAGACACCCTGTGTTTTTGTTCACAGCTGAAATTTGTCCCAGTGACCACAATGCCAGCACTATATTCTCTGATGACGTAAATACATGGATTTTGCCAGTCTTCACCACCTTTACATATTCATGAAAGCTGGGAATTGGCTGTGGTATTTCCATCCAATCCCTCCTGCACTGATTCCAATGAGGAGACGAGATTTCTGACAAAGAAGAATTTAGCCCATTACGCTCCTCAAGCTCACTGTGACCTCAGAATTTAGAAGAGGAAGGACTAAAAACTTAACAGCATTTACAAGTGGTAGCTGGGTGAAACCATGGGGATAACAGAAAGTAATTGTGCAGAGCATCTACATGTGAGGATTGTCCTCTAAGCCAGCACTTCAGTAACAGTTTGTTGACATGACAGTTCTTATGGTAGAATAAATATTGCATTAGTTGTTCTCTGCAGAATGTCTTTCCACCTGAAAATCCAGCAGCTCTGTTACTTAACAGGTGTTACAGTTCCCACCCTTTGCCTACCACAAATTTAGTTCAGATTGTTCTTCCCTGGAGTTCTTTGATGGCTGTTGTAACTGCAGTCTTTGTATGTTCCATATGCCTGTAACAGTCTTTGAAAAACGTTTTCAGGGCATTTGCATTCATTAGAGAATTTGAGTATTCAAAATTTTTAGATATTTTTCCTACTGTAATATTTACAAAAATCCTTTGTCTAGAATTGTCTAAATTATTTTTTTAATAGGAAATACACATTTAACAGCTTAAAAACCAACTTAGCCTTGGTCTTTTCATGTTTCAGTCCCTTGTTTGTTAAATAGAGGTAAAAGTTTCCTACTCAAGGGTGTTATGGGAATTAATCCTATGTAGAGTGATTTTACAATGACTGGGCAACACAGGCAAATAGATAAGTATCAGTTAGAAGTGCACACATGATTTTACTCTCCTTAAGAATTGACTGTCTATTTATACTCTTTTGAAAAATACCTTCATAGATCTTTAAAACAAGATTATTTTCTTCTCTAACTGCACAGGTTCTCTGGAGGTATTTCAGCAGTAGTTCATTTATGACACACCACGAGGTGCAGCATTAAGGCAAGAATAAAGTCCTGCTCTTCATTACTCCTTCCCAAGTGCTCATTTGGTCTACTTTTAGGAAAATGCTACATACACAAAGTAATTAATTTTCCAATCCTAATATTATAATTTTAAATTCAAAAGGGACTCAATTAGTCATCATTACAGTTTAATGGCCTGAAACACTTTAGTGTTAATAAGTACCTGAAAAAGCAAACTCCTATCTCTTCTCATTTAAACAATTACATGACTTTTTCAACAAAAAAATTTGAAATTCTGTAACAGCAGTTGGTATGAAAATTAAAATTCTCATTACACTGTCTGTAGCTTCACATAATGGCAAGAAGTGATGCCCAGGGTCTGCTCGTCTGTGCCAAGGATGATGGAGGGGAATGAGAACCTTGTACAGTGTATTTTTCCCTGATTAATGATAAGAAGAAACAGAAGAATTTGTGGATTTTCTCTCTGTTGTCATGCAAAGGCTGCCTGTCTGGAAGTGACTGACGTGTTTTCTCTATTGACACTGAGCAAATTTTTAACAGGAAATGGCAATGAAATCATGGCCATGGCGTTTATGGGCCAGGAGAGCAATCTGTCCCTTTTCAGTTCTGCTTCTGATCTCTGCAGACTTTTTCATACACTGGGAGGAAGGTTACACGGTGGTGTAACCTCAAATACATGAACTTCCACCTGTGAAGTAAAAAAAAAAAAGCACCAGTCTAGGAAGGTGATACTCAACCTTCATACAGTACACAAATATGCAGCTTTTTTGCATGGAAATGACGGCTTGGGAGTCTAAGTTAAAGAGAGCTCTCTGTTGTAGACCTGTGGAATCTCATTTCTAAAGGATTTATAAAATTAATACATTCTGTGTTTTATGGTCATAAACTACTGCGTGGCTCTAACTGCTTATGGTTACAACTCAGTGCCTTGGTAAATGCTCAGCATGAAATATGAACAGGGGCTTTCTTTACACATTTATTGTTTGCAGGATCATGTCCAGATCACGTTACAAACAATTACATCCCATAAACCTTGAGTATTTCTCTGGGAGCACAGACAGACTATTATATTCTCAGGGTGTAAATTCCTGTTTGTTCACATGAACCTCTGTGCTCTTGTGGAGGCTGTAACCTTCCTGCAGCTGATATGTTTGTAATTTACACAGAAGACTCCTCAGAATATCAATGTCTCACACAGGGCATATTGATTCAGTATAACCAACAGGGGGTGCTGAGTGTGCAGTTGCAGGAGTGTCCTGTTGGAATCATCCTTCTTTTGGGGGGCACTCACAGATGAGATTACTGGTGGTAAGGAAGAATTTCCCACCAAGTTACAAAAGTTATAGCAATGGCCACTGTAAAAATGTCATGATCAGTGCTGATTTGAATGAATGTGAATCAAAAATTTTGTTCCTTGTAAACCCACCAGCTAGAAAAATGAAAGCTCTCACATTCATGTATTTTATTTCATTATGTACTGTTTTGTCTTAGGCTGAAAACTAGAACTGATTGCTTCTATATATTTAGGAATCTACATGGCCTTTTGTCATTTCAGCATTTCTGAGAACCTCATGATCTTGCATAGATGATTTCACAAAATCTGAGCGGGATGTAGAATCATTATCCCATTCCACAGGTGTGGGTCTGAAGTATAGAGGGAAACTGGCTTGTCTTCACTGATTTCCTACATGAGGCAATCATTACTTGATTTGTGACTGGGCACACAAAAACTTGTTTAGGGTCCATTTAAAAAGTGTTTCTAGGCTGAGCCATTGGGTTGGAGTGAATTGGACTGAAAGCAAAGAGCTGCTGTCAGGGATACTCAAAATTGCAGTGTCTGGAGCTGGAATAACTCACTGAACTCCTCACTGTGGGCACCTCCAGAGCTGTTGATCAGAGCGGTCCCTGTCCTGCCACACTGGTTTGAACACAATAATGACAGTGTGGTAACTACAGGTTGCAGTGAAGACAAGCCACTGCCTGGCTTTTCCAAGGACATTAAAAAAAGAAGGCAGCTGGGTCTTCTGAATCTCCCCTATTTTCTGTCCAATATGTGAACTGTGAGCTTATGCACTGACATTGCTGAGTGATTTTGTACTGCTGTTACAGGCAAGAATTGTCATGTTGCATATTTTTCATTAATGACTGGGAAAAACCCCCAACAATCCCCTCCCTGATGATTTGTGAAGGTTTCCCTTCAACAGTAAATATTATCACTGATGATGTTAATGAAGACATTAGTTTCACAGCATTTGAAGTACTGAAACACTCCACTGTTAACTAGCCTAGTGGGGTTTATGCTAATGTAAAATGTAATAAAGTAGAGGCCACTATCTCTTTAAGCTGAAAGAAAGGAAACTTGTTTCTACTTCCAAGGGATGCCTAGTGTGTGCTTATCTAATTGACTGTGTATTTTGTCTAGGTGTTGAGGGAAAGCTAAGAGAATGAAGGCTCTAAGTCCCCAGTGGAAGCATGATATGGCGCTGCAGTGCTGGTGCTGAATTGCTCTCTCTGATGGCTCTATGGGAGTGGATAGCACTGAGTCTTCATTGCTGGGGTTTAGCGGTTGCTGCTGTCTCGGACCAGCATGTCACAAGCCCCTTCGACTGGCTCCTGTCTGATAAGGGACCCTTCCATCGCTCACAGGAATACACTGATTTTGTGGACAGAAGTCGACAGGGATTTAGCACAAGATACAAGATTTACAGGTATGAAGCAAAGGGAAAGCAATTACAGATATATCATCCTTAGAAGCTGTAAATTATCGTTAAGGGTTTCCTTAAGGAAAAGATTCAGTTGTGGGAACAAATCCGTAGACACCAAATTCATTGCTGAAATATATGCAAGGCCATTTGCAAGGCCACTGTGTACCATGGGAATGCTGCTTGTGTTGTTTCTGTTTTTGATAATTGCTTATGTTGCTCTGGAAAACTTTGTTGTTTATTACCTACCTCTGCTCTGTCCTAATGACACAGTCAAAAGTGTCCCAGGGATTCAAACACCACCTTTGGTTTCAGAGGGCAAACATGGATCACCTTTGATCGTGCACCAAGTTCACCTGCTTTCAGTGTGGTTCATCAAGACATAGGCTGAGGCTTTAAGGATGAAATTGTGGCTCCGCATGTACTGCAGTCAAAGCAGTACAAATGAGGTACAAATGAGGGCATTTGAAAAGTGACTCAAAAAAAGTTTAATGTGTATTTATACCAACGTTTTGAGAAGTGGTTTTCTCTTCCCTGAGGGACTGAGTGGTAAGAGCCACTATGAATTTTAGCAGAGGTTTCAGGTGTTTGGTCCATCCCAAAACTCAACATTAGATGGCCCAATTCAGACCCAGTAACAAAAAAACAGGGGAAGGCTTCAAAAGAACAGGTCTGGTTGAGAATTTGGGCCTTGCTGTGGAATTGCTTCAATGATTTGTTTGTAACCTGTGAGTTTCTGCTCTTCTGAGACAGCACTGGTGAAGTACCTTCTCAATCATTTTGCAAAGGGTGTACCTCAGTAACATCCGACAGCATTATCAAGGACATGGGAATGAAAAGGAGAGTTCAATCTAATAGGAGTGACCTAATTGCAGATAGAAGGGGAGAAATGAGAGACCAGGAGAGATTAAGGACTGAGAAAACACATCTCTAAGCAGAGATACTTTTTGTTTGATATTGTGATGGTTCCCTCCTGGCAGCCAAGGAAAAAGTGGGGCAGCAGGGCAATACAGGACAAATTTTCAGCTTCCCTAAAAACTGTCCATGCCATGAACACAGGCTATTTTGGTATGGGAAGACACACACTGATTTCACTGAAAACCATGATAGAGTCTGTACAAATTTCACGCCTATTTTAAGCTATTATTCTCTAGTGACACCCAGACCTTTAGAACAAGGTAAGAGTGATATATGCCTTTATGTATATTAATTTAGTTCTGTGTCCAGTGGCCTGTGAGAAAAGTGCTGGCCTCAGTCTGTAAAGATTTTATTTTTAAGGAACTTGCTTTATTTTCCTTTCCCAAATACATACAGTAGAGGGCACTCTGTTGCAGGTCAATTTTTCAGTGGGCTTCTTTGCTATATACAGACAAATTAAACACATTTTGAAAATAAAGTGTGATTTGGAAATATGCTTGATGAAGTGGCTTGTCTTAACAGAACAGCATTGCCCAATATTTACTGCATTTTAAAAGCCAGCTGTCAGGACCAATAATGTAAAGCCAATAATGCAGAGACTGAGGCAGCATATTTTATTCCCATTATTCTGTATTAGTCAACACTGAACCAAAATTATCTTGCTAAAACCATGAAAGATGGAATTGTATTTCATTTCAGCTCTTACAATCGGGTCCTTGAGAATATTTCTCCTTTCAGCCATCATTACAGCAACATTGTTAAGTTTTATAGATCTGTAATCATATTGCTAATGTTTATTTGGGTTTGTGTATAGGTTTCAATTTAATTTACACAATCCCACAGAAAGTTTTTCTCGTGTTTAGTTCTATTCTCTGCCTATTCTGTTCAAGAAATGAGCTGGGAAGTCAAAAGACCTATCTGGATCAAAAAAGATGCACATTTTTGATTTAGCCCCTCCAAACCAAACCTTACTGCAAAGTTTCCCCATAAAATATGATCCCATTAGGAAGTAGTGCAGAGCATGGTGACCTTGTTACGAGCCACACACTGCAAATTTAATCCCAGTTGCTTTGCTATGAGCTTTCCGGGGCTGTAGGATCACGAGCCTAATTGGTCTGTTCATTCCCTCACCTGTCTTTTACCTGATGGAAATGTTCCCTCAGAGACAGGGTCCTGATTGGAATCAGGAGGGAAGAAAGAGCTCCTGCCTGCGTTGGCTCAGGATTTGCATCACCAAGGAACAAAGTGGCAGTGGAACCCCTCCAGTCCCTCAGGTCTTGAGCCACATCTGAGACCTGGCATGTAAAGATTAAGGGGGAAGGAAAGTTTTCTTCCTTCATTTTAACATCCATGCCAGGCCAAAATCCATGGGGCTGAGGATGAGATGTACAGGGTGAAGGACTCCAGTGGGTTGTGTCCCATTTTGAACCCTTTCTGGGAGGATCTTGGTAGCACAGTACGGTCAGACAGAAGCCACTTTTTCTTTTTTTTCCTAATACTCAATCTAAGTCTTCCCCTTTTCAGCTTAAATTCAATCTCCCTGATCATATGCCAGTGAGGCAAAAAGCAACTGCTTTGTATCCACACCCTCTGCTCACTATTGCCAAGGGTCCATCTGACCATGAATCTGTTAAAAATTAAGGGATGAAGCCAAAGATTTGCAACAGGGAACACACTGATTGACTGAGCCCAATTTCTTATGAGAGGTCTTAACTTCAGCATAATATGAATTTTAAACATGAAAGATACACTTTGCCTTATCTCCTTATCTGGTTTTCATAGCACAAACCAATCGTGAGGAAATAACTGATGCATCAGTTATGGAGAGGTAGCAGTAGAAAAATCCACTGTCATCCATATTTTACTCTATGCATTAAAGATCAGTTATGTCTGTGGGCAAACAAGTTGATTTTGGAGTGTGTATGTCCACAAGGCCAGGAGTTTTCAATGGTACAGGACTGAACTGAAAGAGACAAATATATATGAATTAACGCTTTCGTCTGTATTGCAGAACACTAAACAATTCCACCTGATGTTATCAACTTTGCTATAACTTGGAAATGGTGGACTGGTTGTGTTGGTTATGTGGCATTCCTTATAGTGTGCTATTCCCTGTAATTCTCCAGAGGAAATACCCTCCTTTAGGAAATTTAATAATTGCCACATTTTTTGGTGGCATTCATTATCCTGATCTGTGAAGCAAAATGCCAAGAAAGCACCTGGATGGCTGCTTAAAACCTCTAGATTCGTGGGAATGCTGTGTCAATATTTTATGGAAGGTGACTCCTGTAGTCAGTATCAATAAGTATTTTGGCAAGAAAAGCTGAGTTTATAATTTGTTATTTAATACACAAAGGGAGTGCTGTGCCTCTTATGTAAATCAGCAACCCAGACAAAGGAATTTAAATCCAAACAGAGCGAGACGAGAGGTTACCAGGATGGAAAGAGTGATTGTGAAATTATGCCAAGAACCTACGTTGTATCAGAAGAGGTAATTTCTACAGAGATAGGGAAGCATTCATGCTGTCAAGTAAGGTCCTGAGGAAATCTCCTCAGGGATGCTGTGGAGTTTTGTTGAACCAAAATGATTTAAAATCTGAAACAGATGTGAAAAATCAGGGGAAGGAAGAGCCTAGCTTTTTATTTTAAGGTGGAAATATTTGGCAATGTTTAGCAGGGGGGAAAAAAAGAGAGCTGAAAGTAGATACAATCCTGTCAATGCACATGTTATAAAGTGAGGTGAACTATCTAAACCAAAAGCCATCGCTGTGTTAAAACCAAACTGGTATAAACTGGCTATGAATAAATTTAGGCTGGTTTCTAAAGAAGGTTTCTAATCATTAAAGTAATTCTAGGACACATAAAGTTACAGAACCTTCCCAATCCTATGAACAGGAGGAAAGGGTTATAAGATAGGATGTGGGTGAAAGTGGACTAGGTTTTAGTGACTACTGAAATCCTTCAGAGGTAACTACACCTAACAAGTGTACAATTACAGTCTGCAAAACGGAAAAAAAGGAATCTCCTGGACAAGTAAGGAGCTCTTTGCAGCACAGTGTTCATGTGGTTTAAGACGTGCTCTTTTAGAGGCTGTTTTCAAATGGGTTGTGTTCATGAACAGCTACAAAAATGAAAGTATTAGAAAATGAAGCTATCGAGTTAAAGATAAGACCATGTTGGGCTTCTCTCCTGTGTTCTGAATCCCTCGGTGGCTGAATGCACAGGGCAAAGTGAACAAGACTCCAGACTGTAATAGAACACTCACTAATATGTTTTAACACTTGTGTGGGAACTTCACCAACATAACTTGGTTTTGGTATATTTTTTTCCTTATCAATTATTTTAGTCCACAGTTCTCACCAGGCTTATTGACACAGGTGTACTCCAGACAGACAGCGTTAGTAAAAATCCTGGGGGGTTCAGCTGTGGAGGTGCACATCAGTATGCTCTGATTCACAATTTTCACCTCAGTAATATTTCCTTGTGCTCTTGCAATGTTTACTTTGAACTGATTTATTTGGAATTTCAAAATATGGAAAAGAACTAATAAAAGATCTTCCATGATCGTTTTCAATCCAAGTGTTTTGTGAAATGCGAGGCCTGAGAAAAGATGTCTGGCATCACTCCTTCCAAAAGTCTAAGGGAACCATTTCTTGATGCTGCTGTTTCCCATATCTTTAACCGTACTGTAGAAACCAACATCACTGACAATTTTTTGGAAGGGCCCATTTGCTACTACTCAAGCATCAGAGGTGTTGTTTTTTTCCAGTAAGACTGTTCCTTTGGAAAGTAAGATGGGAGCTCATTGCTCAGTTTCCTTAACACAAAGCATCCCTTACAAAGCCCATGAAGGGTGAGGGAGGTGGAACAGGAAGTATTAAGGCAAGGAAAGAGGCAGATTAGTGCTGTAGAAGTTGGGGCTGGAGTCAGCAAGGTGTAAAGGGGGACAATGAGGGGGATTCCAACAGGTGGCTTGGCCTGCTGGTCAAACATGGCCTGGTGGATAAAATATACAGTAATCAGATGGATCATCATTCCCAGGATGTTTGTACAAGGCTACGTGGCTGAATGCACAAAGTGATCTTTGTAAATCCAGCGGCTCACAGGCTGGTAACAGGGAAGAGCAGCTCAGAGAGAGTTTTTGGGATTGTGAGTTGATAAATTTCCACTAGAAAAATCATTATTTGTAGCCCACTACATTTTTTAAGAATGTCTGGATCTGAAAAACATCAATGAGTTTAATTTCTGATGGTGATATACTTGAACAGCCTCCCTTATTCTAGTTAGCTGGGCGTAACAAAGACATGACACTGGTTAAATGACTGGTTTTGGTGAAACTGCTTGCATAAGCAAAGCAAAATAAAAGCTTTAAATGACCATCTTTCCAAGTCTAGAAACCTGGACCTGGATAATGTCCTCCAAAATCATTGAATTTCCAGCCCTTTCTTCCAAATGCAAATCCCCTTCATAGGAAAGCATTTTTGTTTGAACTTTAGGACCTAAACACATATCAGGTTGTGATAATTTACAAGTAGCAATTCCTATTATCAAAATTATATTAGTTTCTTGATCTATTTATCTGGGGATTGTCTGGAAGGTAAGTGCTTGTGAAAAGGTGGAAATGAAGGAACAGATAATTTAGACAGAGAAGCTTTGTATCCATACCAGAAAACTTAGGAACGTGTTCTCAGATGAAATATAACCAGAGCATAGTTGAGTTTACCTGAAATATTAAGGGCTGATAATTACACAGAGTGGGTGTTCACAAAGGTGAAGGAGACTTTGACTCTCTCCAATGGCACTGGGAGCATCGAGGACCCCTAAGATGGATATCAGAGATATGAGAGGGGCAGGAGATACAGACTGGACTTCTGTGCTGGTCTGTGCTCACAATCCCGGTAATGCAAGAGATTGTAATATCTCCACAGGCGATGATAAAAGAGATCTCCAAGGGCAATGATAGAAGAGCCTGAGCTCTTCGGGATACTTTGTGGCCCCGGGAGAAGGCAGACAGACATGAGGGGCTCAGAGATGAGCAGGAAGGACCAAAGAGAGGTGGGCAGATCTGATTCCCAAAATGTCCCTCTCTTTCCAGCTCTCTTTCATATGTGAGGCAGCACAGCAGAGAAGTCATCTGGGCTGGGTAAAGGGAAGCACTCATCACTCAAAAGCACAGGAGAAACCAAGCTCACTTTTGAGACTGATCCACAGCATCTGCCCTCAGTCCACCTTTGAAGATCTTGGGAAAAGGCCCCATCTCCAGAAGTATTCAAAGCCAGACTGGATGGGGGTCTGAGCAGCCTGGTCTAGTGGAAGGTGTCCCTGCCCATGGCAGGAGGCTTGAATGAGATGGTCTTTAAAGTCCCTTCCAACCCAAACCATTCTGTGATTCTATGGAAAGCATGACCAGACCCTGAAGAAATTTTTAAGGGAGCTGGTTTCCTGCAGAATCCTGCAGAACTCTCAGCATACCACAAGGGATTTTTCAGTGAGCCCAAGCCTACAGCACTCAAAAGCCTCTGAGGTGTTTTGCCACTGACCAGACTCAGACCTACCCCACATCCCCTCGCTGCATTTGGTTGGCTCAGAATTGGCCTGGTGAGTTTCAAAGCAAGGGTGGAGTTTCTGGCAGTGAGATAAAGCAGTGCTAGCCCTGGGCAGGACGGTGGGCACAGGGCTGGCTGTGCCAGCAGGATTGGGAGTGTTCTCAGGAGTCAGTTTGACAAGAACACGAGCATGTTTCAGCTTGGCAACACAAGAGGATATTGATGCCAAGATTGCCTTCTGTATATTTTTTTCATAACACACTGCAGGAGTCTGTGTTTTGACAATCTCTCTTTGCATTTCTCCTTATTTGTTTGGTGTATTTAATCAAAGATCCTAAAGAAACTCAAATGGCAAGAGGAGAGTGAATCTTTTTTTTGTTGTAAACATTATTATAATCTATTTCCAGAACGTACCCACTTTCAAAATCTAATATTTTAAGGACAATTATTAGATCAAACCTCCTACTGATATGTTTCCCTAGAACAAAGAACATTTATTTAGAGAATATGGTGTGTCATCTTTTCAGTTAGTGAGTTCATAAATCATTTAAGTTGCCCTAAAAAAATTAGGATAATAGAGGCTGTAACTTAATGGTTTCATGCAATCACTGAAGTAGTATAAAAGCTGTTTAACACTAATAATAGATACATTCTTCAGTCAGCAGGGTAGACTGCCAGGATTTTGGGCATGAAATCAGGTAATTTTCATTAATTCTTTGAAGATTTTTGGTTAGTTGGGGTCTTTGTTCTTTTATTTGTCCTTCCTTTTCATTTTTGTTTCAGTATCCCTGCTGGTACTATCAGTGATGTTCAAGATGTAGGGGCTATCAAATGCTCATGACTTTCATAAAGGGGAAAAACAATTACTAAGGGGTTTTTTTTTGGTTGAAACAAAAAAAAAAAAAAAGAAGAAAAAGATATTTTTTTAGTTACTTGAATCAAATTCTTTGTGCTTTTGTTTTAACCCCTATGATGTTATTTTCTCTTACTGCTGGGGGGTTCGTAGCTATGTCCAAACAGAATGGCTTTCAGGTTTTCCTTTGTGACCATATATTAAGTCTATATGGGTGGCATGTTATAGCTTATATAGAGAAAAATAACTGAGTAGCACAGAAACTTTCTCTGTATAAAAAGCCCGTGGTATTGATTGGAATGTATGATTCTTTGTATAGAAAGGTACTTGTATCTTTTCCATGCAGAAAAAGAACAACTTACACCAAATGTGCTCACTCAAGAATTTCTGCCATTTTCTGCTGCTCTCATTTACTTCAAGTCGTGGTCAATATCTGGGAATCCAAATCTTAGTTGTCTTCTGGCTTGGATTGATTGATTCTACAGGTTTTCACAGTCATTATGCTGGTTGGGAATTTTTATTGTGTAGCTACAGATTCATTCCAGCAGAGACCCTTGTGAAGAAAAGCGATACTTCAAAATAACGTCTTGTTGCTCGATTCTCCCCAGAATCCCAATATGATTGTTATGGATAACAGTGTTCTTAAGGTCATTAATGGCTCTGTATCTCAATTCATCTTCTGATGATCTCAATTTCTACTTTATTTATGCAGCTTGAGAAGTGAAGATATTGTTACTGCCCAGACAGTTTGATATATACAGAGCTCTGAAAAAATGCACCCCCAGAGCCCAGCAGCAATTTAAGGTTGTGTATGCGGGTCTCGTGTGCATCGCAGGGACTGCATCTGACTTCAAGGAGGGAATGCTAATTTCTCCAGGGAAAAGCACATATAGAGGGTTTGACTTATATGAGTAACGTAATTTAAAATCAAAACATAAAAGACATTCTACCACATATTCAGAAGAATCAGCAGAATCTGAGACCTGAGGACATATAATTGATTAATTTAAAATAAATAATTGTATTTTAAATAACTCTGCAATTTAGCTAATATGGATTTTTTACTTATACCCTGACTGCTAGAAGAAGAATAGGATGCTTTACTAGGAACTCAAATACAATATCAGTTTTGTCTACTGATAAATATGACTTAGTAATAGAAAATAAAAAAAAGGCATCATATTATTATCAAGTTCTATCTAATTGTATTTTATTTAAACTATATCTTTAGCCATTTACATACATACTGGCTACAGATTGTAATAACAAAACAAGCAATATGATTACCTGCATTAACAAACAAAATGTAATAGTTTGTCTACATTTTACATATTTAACCACACACACAAACATTTAAAAATAATTAATAATTTCAACTGATTAAAATAAACTCTTAGTGAGGTTTCTTGTTAAGAAGAATTGTTCATTTTCATTTTCCTTTTGTAAAGTGCCTAGTGAGGCTTTTGGTAGCAAACCACAAGTCTTGATAAATTAGAATAAGTGGAAAACAAGTAGACTGTGGTGCTTGTTCATTTACTGATGTCTAGAAGCCATATACTGGTGATTACTGTGAGAATGAACCGGTGTGAATACAAATGCATGTGTGTTTATTTGGATTTATGTGAGTATATGTACATACACGTGTATGTATGTGTGGGCATGTCTGTGTAGGTACAGACATGTGTATATACACACACAAATATTGATATGGATGAGTGCAAATAAATTACTTTCATGCTTCCCATTGTTGCAGTGAGAAGAATATTGTTCATTAGAAAGAAAAACTTATATCTTCTACAGTCAGGTGTCTGAACAAGAGCCTTTGACCAATATCTTAATGAGGTTTGCTATGGACACTTCCTCATGAATCAGACATCCAGAAATTCTTCATAACACTGGCAATGCCAAAAGACCTTTCCTGATTAGATACTGGTATTAAAATGCCTCTGGCAGAAACATTCTGTCAGATCTTGCTCCATTTTCTCATGCTTTTGATCCACTCCAGATTACACTTTAAGCTTATTCTGCTTTCAACTTTAGCTGTGGCCACAACAGAAGATTTCTGAGAATCTGAAGCTGAAACACATTAATATGAAACTTCTTTTTCATATGGGGGCTATTAAGACTTTCCTCCATTTTTCTTTATCTTTCCATATGATTTTGGATATAGTTATCATCAGTTTGTTATGATTATTGCCTCTGCATGTTTTCACTGTCAATCAATGTATGTCTCAGCAGTTTATCATTTCATGATATACCACTGAATATCTCACCTGTTTTGTCTTAGCAAACTGTTCTGCAGAAAGTGGCCCACAGCATATAACTTAGAATCAAAACAGGCCCTATGTTTTCTGCTTGCTGAAAAAAATATTTAAATTATTCCCCTGCCACAAGGTTGGATAATACCTTTTAGTCCATGCAAAAAAGAAATAATGGAGCAAAATGAAAGACTTCTCATTACAGATGCCTGGCAAAGACTCACTTGTTATTTACACTTTGGCTGTTACCAGCTCTTGAAGATCAGGGACCACTCTACTCTGTAACAATATTGTGCAAAAATGACATGACCTGTGAATTAGTCTTGTGGGGTATTAAACTCACTAGCTCAGATGAAGTAATCCACTTGTGGTTAACATAGAGGATCTGAACTGAGAGAAATTTCTGGGCCTAGATTAGCATGAAATGGTATGTTGATCTTTATTGTAAATAGACAGGCTTACACAGAGGAAAATATAAAGAAGTATAAATGTGTCCACTGTGGACTTGATGCTGAGACTAATCCAGCAAAAGGATTAGGATTTTGGATTTATTTAACTCCTTTCTGACATAAAAAGTGATGATGTTTTCATCCCTGGTAGCGAATGGTGGAATTTGGAACAGTAGTATGGAGATTTAATTCTCCTGCTGTGAAATGAGGAACAGTCATGCTCCTCACAGGCAGAAGCAGAAGGTGGCCTTCACAACCAATATGTTCAAGGACTACACATTTGCTTTCTATGAGATCTTCAACTACTACTGAGTGCAGTACACAAATGTGGATCTGCTGTTGGGCAGGATCTGTTGAGAGGGATCTGGACAGGTTGGATCCATGGGATCCATGGATCCATGGGCCGAGATCAGTCTTGTAAGGGTCAACAAGGCCAAGTGTGAGGTCCTTCCCTTGGGTCACAACAATCCCCTGCAGATCCAGGATGGGGGAGAGGGGTTGGGAAGTGCCCAGTGGGAAAGGCCCTGGTGGTGCCGGTGCCAGGGCTGGACACGATGCCCGGTGTGCCCAGGGGGGCAGGAGGCCAATGGCCCCTGGGCTGTCCCAGCCATGGGGTGTCACAGCCCCAGGGCAGTGCCCGCCCTGTGCTGGGCACGGCTGAGGCCCCTCCAGGGCTGTGTCCAGGGCTGGGCCCTCAACAAGAGACACATGGAGGGGCTGGAGC
>JAWWLV010000005.1:26091180-26118855 GCA_035041135.1 Platyrinchus mystaceus | reverse complement strand
TCTCTTCACTTTATAATTTTCCACAGATGGCAGGGATTTAGTTTTTAGTCTTTTCCCTGCTGAAGGGAGAGAGACGGGGGTGGGAGGAAGTAAGAACTCACTCCTCTTCGGGCTTCTCTCTCTTCTTTGGCTACCAGCCTCGACCTTGGAAGGTTTTGTTATCTCTTTGCCTGAAATTTCTTCTGCAGTAATCTTGTCCAGGCAGTTTTTCATTAAAGCTTTTCCCCCCTACTCAGTTATATGTCTCGGCCAGGGGGGCTTCAATGCCACAACCTGCCTCCAGCCCATGGTTCCTTCATGGCTCCTTCTTCTCTGGCCATCTCATGGCTCTTATCTCTTCTGTGTCACAGCTTTCTCTTCTGTTTTCTTAAAGATGTAATTGGCAGAGGCGTTACTAAAACTTTTGATTGGGCGTTTTGCTCCGGAAATCTACTTGGCAAAACTATTTTCAGCCCCAGGGGGGGCTGACTGGCAAACCCACGACATACAGTAATTACGGTTTGTACTTATTTAAAAAAGATCAATCCAACAGCCAAAGCATTTCAGTTGTCTGATGATGTGTTTGGTTGCTTACTTTCTTCTGGGGATGAGTTTATTTCTCAAACATTCTGGACAGTTCAAGAAGTGTTTTGGAGAGGAGAGAAATATTTTGGCTGAAATTCTGCTGTTATCTACTTACCAAATCTGTGTCTCCTTTATTTCCCTGTTATAGCTGGATCTTAGGAAAAATTTTTTCACTGAGAGGGTTGTAAAATATTGGCACAGGCTGCTCAGGGAAATGGTGGAGTCACCAGCCCTGGAAGGGTTTAAAAAACATTAGATGTGGAACTCAGAGACATGGTTTATTGGTGCACTTGGCAGTGTTATGTTAATGGCCAGACTCGATGATCTCAGAGGGCTTTTCCAGCCTTAATGGTTCCACGATTTGGTGATTCTCTGTTTTAGGGGCAGTGGTCTGTAGTGTATCCCCTACCAAGTGAGTAAGGGAACATTCTGCATTCACACTGCAGGGGCAGGAAAAAGCCCTGCATGTCTTTCTCCATTCTCTAGAAGAAACTACCACACAGGAAAGAGGGAATAGACAGGGATTGTTTAGGCTTTCAGTTTTTGGCAAATGGGTTCTAAAGCTGGATTCAGCAGGGTTAGTTATAGATGAGACTGTGGCCTGATTGGGGATTGCACAGTTAAATTTCTCTATGTGGTACATTTTTCTTCTGCTCAAACCACTGCTTGGTTGTTATTGGCATTAAAAAGTCAGTCTCTGTTTCCATACTGAATGAAAGTGAATTGGGCTATTCCTTTCATGGGTACTCATCTGTAAATTAGATTAGAGCTGAATTCGTAGCCCAGCTAAATAACTGGGTGCATTAATGGCATATTGGTGGTTGCCTGACACTGGAGCATAAGCAGATAAAGTAACCCTGTGCTCTGCCCAGAATGTGTCTCGTGAGGCCAATGGGGGCCATAAACAAAGTGCTCTGCCAACCTGCTACACCTCGTTAACTGAGACAAATCAGTCGGGAAAGATTCATCTTGAGCTTTCTTAAACTGAATTTTGTAGGTCAGTTCCTTTTGGGGAGAGCAGAACTGAGGTGTCCCAGAATTTTGCAAAGAAAATTTTTTTTTGCTAAAAAAAAGCAGTAGCTTTGTTGGGTTTGTGTGAGGTTGGTGCTGTGCTGGGGACTATCCTGATCAAACAGAAATGTTGGTCAATTCAACCAAGCTTTAGAGGTGTAACTTTGTTCTTTCGAGATAGTGTTCTTTCACTGTTTATTAACAGACTTCCATGATTTGCCCTGTGAGAAGCAAACTGGAAGCTTTCCAACCATGATATTTTATAATGTACTTGTTCTGAAATTTGTTTGCTCCTTTAATTTGAGTGTTATGAGATATATGTGTGTGTATCTGTGTACACATACATACAACTTTTCATCATCCTGCCTTTGTAGGATGCTTTATGAGGGCTTTGAGAGCATCCTGCCTTCATACTGTCTGTTTCCTTGGGTAAAGGTAAAAAAGCTCTGGATTCCTCTGAAATGATCTGATATTCCTGCAATACCCTTAGAGGGAAGCCTGTATGGCAGTGTTCACATCACATGTTTGTGTGTGCACAAGGCTACAAAGAGAAGCAATTTTGAGGGATACTTTACATGAACTCAGATCAGAGACTCAGGCTCTGTTCAATCTCTGTGACAACACCAACAGCATGTTAAGCAAAACTCAGTGAAGTGTGAGCTTACTTTGGGAAGTTGCTGCTCTGGAAACATCTCAGAAAACAGTATTGATTCCCACCTGTTTCATCCCTTTGCTTCAGACAAGACAAGTAGAAGGAAAACACACTGTGTCAGGTGCTCAGTTGTTCCCTTATCTAAAGAGTGAATGGAATGGTCAACCTGCAGATTTTTTGTGTGTTTGTCTGTTCTCAATCTCCAAAACTGTTTTGCAAAGCATAGGGTTTCTTCATTAGCCAGACTAAAGAACTCTTCAACATTAATTCATGAGTACCCTCAGCTACTCTAAAGCATTTCCTCCAAAAAACTGAAGCCAAAAACTGTGCCAATGTCACAGCTTTGTTGAACTGCTTCAGGTACTGTCAGGACTGACCTTTGCTTTGGAAATCTGGAATAAACATAATCAGCTGCCTGACTGCCATCTCTCCTTTTATGGAACAGGCTATAATGCTAGGAATACTCTAATTCAGAATGTCAAATATTCAATGCTGATAATTCCAACGGTTATAGAGCTTTTCCCCAGTGTCTTTCTGCCATTTAAAAGTAAAGTTATACTGACAAAAGGCTGAAATAAATGTATTAACATTTCTCTTGAGTTCATTAGGTTAACTTCAAGTAAAGAGTTGAGACTGATAACATTCAGGCAGAAATAGTTACAGAAAATCCCAAAGAAACCAAGTTTATTAAAAATTTCTTTCTGCCAAATAGTCAGATGATGAATGCCAAACACTTCCTTGTGCAATGATTTTAGTTCTACCTGAAAGGAGAGGGAATAGTCACTATATACCCGAAACTTCAGAAGTGATGCTGCTGCAACTTGTTATCCTCCTCCAAATCCCTAGATATAGATTCTTCTCTGCAACCATCTGGATGCAGCTTCCTAGAGGTTTTTATAAAACACACTTTCACCTCACAGTTGAATTTAAATATAGCCTCTCTGTTGCAGGCTTGCAGGATAAGTGTCATTTCCCTGTAACAGTCAGCATATGGTGCCTGGCGAGGGAGAAGGGAAATTGAAGTTGAAGCCAAGTTGTCAGGAAGCTGCAAGCATGTCCCTGAGATAAACTTCAGAGTTCCTTCAGTGCTCTGGGACTGCTTTCTCACCTACCAGTATTCTGGTATTTATACCTATATTTGACACTTTTAGAGTGGTCACAGGGTATCCTTGGAGGGGAAATAAAAAATTATTCAAACACTCCAGTGTGCTGGCATATGGAATTTAAAAGAGGTTGAGACTATTGCTGCAATTAGTGAGCAACTCTTACAAACTGCAAACCTTGGATGAAAATGGAGTGTGTTGAGCAGAGAGACCCCTTTGAGCAAGGCTTATAGGTTTGCTTGCCCATCTGGCCTTTCCCAGTCACATATGCTCCAGATCTCACAAACCACTCAGCAACAACAGGTGAAAGGACAGGTTTGACCCAAGACAACCTTTGGTTTTCCATTTATCTTCTCTTCTAAAACAATATTTTTTATTCTCTGCTTCTTATCACTTTGGTTTCCTTACAAAAAGCAGAGAGAGCTAATCCAACAGTCTTTTTCAGAAGGGATGCTGCTCTTGTGAGGGAAAGAGCATTGCCTGGCATTACTAAATCACTACATTACTCAGCATCTGTTTTGCTGGATGAAGAAACCCCACACATTCAGATGCAGCCACCCAACCTTCCTGTCACGCATATAAAGTTCTCTGAAAGCATCTTGAGCTTTAAACGTGCTTTGGGTGGCCAAAGCTACACTGATGGATGAGATTTAAACATCACATAGAGTCCCAGAATGGGTCAGGCTGGAAGGGCCCACAGGGGCTCATCTGGTCCCACCTCCCTGCTCCAGCAGGGTCATCCCAGAGCACATGGCACAGGACTGTGTCCAGAGGGGTCTGGAATATCCCCAGGGAGGAGACTCCAGCCCCTCCCTGGGCAGCCTGGGCAGTGCTGGGTCAGTGCCCAGCAAAGAAGTTCTTCCTCCTGTCCAGGGGGAACTTGCTGGGCATCAGTTCCTGCCCGTTGCTCTTGTGCCATTGCTGGGCCCCCCCGAGCAGAGCCTGGGCCATCCTCTGCCCCCTCCCTGCAGCCCCTGACACACACTGGGGAGGGCCCCTCTCAGTGTGTGCTCTGCAGGCTGAACAGCCCCAGCTCCCTCAGCCTTTGCTGCTCCCAGAGATGCTCCATCCCTTCATCATCTCCACAGCCTGCACTGGAGCCGCTCCAGGAGCTTTATCTCCCACAGCAAGTCTCTTAGGGCCTGATCAACAAAACATGCCAGTTCCTAACGCCACAATTTGTCACATCCACAGCCACACAACATTTACTTGTGTTTCTAATTTCAATATGTTTATCTCTCCTTAAAGTTAGATTAGGCCTTGTAGAAGGTGTCAGACGAGCAGCCTGTAGCAATGCTGTATTTTGAAGGTTTTTGTATATTCTCAGAGCCAGTTATATCTCCGGCAACAGCAATAAAATTTTTGCTGGTCTCATGCCATGCTGAAAAGCAGCAGTTCTGATTCAGCAGTAACCACAAAGAGGGATGGTGTACTGCAGTTTTAAGGTACTTTTATTAGTCATTTACATTGTGTAAGTTGGATGGAACAGGTTGCCCAGAGAAGCTGTGGCTGCCCCATCCCTGGAAGTGTCCAAGGCCAGGTTGGACACGGCTTGGAGCAACCTGGGCTGGTTGGGTTAATCTTGAATAAGGACCAGATGCACAGCCAGCTGTTCTCTCACTCTTCCACCTCAAAAGGACAGGGGGAGAAAATAGGATGACAAAAGCCTGTCATTGAGATAAAGACAGGGAGATGACTTACCAGTTACTGCCAAGGGCAGAAGAGTCTCAACAGCAGGAAAATTAATTGAATTTATTATCAATTAAAATAGATTTGGGTACTGAGAATCAAAACTTCCAAAATTAAAAGAAAAACTTCAAGAAAAAATAAACCCACACTTATCCTCACCCCCTTCCTTCCCCTCCTTTTTCCATCCACATTCACTCCTCATTTATCTCTCTTAAGACAGCTCTGATGCCAGAGCTCTGATTTGGGATGGACAACAGCTGGGCAACAGCTGGTGGGTCAGGATTGGAGGAGGGATAAGCAAGGGTGACACTGTGGTGTCAGTGAGTTATAGAGCTCCTGGGCAGGGTGAGGAAGAGGATGGAGCCTTCCTTAAGCAACTGGAGGCCATCTCTGGCCATCTCTGGACCATAGACCCTGGTTCTCAAGGCTGGCTTTAACCCTTCTGGCATCTGCCAGCATGGTGGGACACAAGCTGTCAAGGAGGTCCTTGGAGGTGGTCAGGAATAACTTTGTGATGTAGGTGCTGGATGGATCAGCAGAGGTGTTTGCAGACAGGTGAGTTGTTACTAACCAGGAGGTGTTGTGAGACAATGAGAAAATTCTTGGTTTAATGGCCATTAATTAGTACTATTCAGTGTCTGCAGGCAAGTGAGGACAGGGAATGGCACAGACCTTGTGCTTTAGGAGAAGAGACTTTGGGTAATTCAGGGAGCTGGAAAGCTCTTTTGAAGTCAAAGGAGCTCTGGAAAATTGGCAAGGCTGAAAGAAGAGCATCCTCTAAGCATCCTCCAGGCACACTCAGGAAAATGAGTGAATGTATCAGGGGACCAGATTGGCTAGGCAGGGAACTCCTGACAGAGCTGTAAAACAAACAGGCACTGCACAGGAGGTGGAAACAGGGACAGGCTGCCAGTGAGAAACTTAGAAACCTCCTTGAACGTGCAACAATGGTGTTAGGAAAACAAAAGCCTAACTGGAATTAAGACTTGTAAGGGGCAACAAGGGCAACAAAAAGAGCTCATACAGTTATGTAAACAGCAAAATGCTGCACAAGGTCCCATTGTTGAATGGGACAAATGATTTAGAGACAGATGCACAGTCAGGCAGAGATGCCCAGTGCTTTATTTGCCTCTGTTGTTATCAAGATACTTTTCTGTGCCTCTAAACTGAGTGAAGAGATACAAGGGACAGAAGAGCTACCAGCAGAGAATGAGGGTTGAGTCAGGACTGAAACAAGAGAGGGTTGAAACAATGAGGATTGAAACGAGAGAAATGGGCCCATGCAAGCCCGTGGAACCTGGCACACATCCAAAGGTGCTGAAAGGACTGCATGATGTCCTTGTAAGGCCTCTTTCTGTTGCCAATGAAAGATCATGGAGACTGAGGAAGTTCCATGCTGACTAGAGAAGCAAATGTTGAACTCATCTTCTAAAAGGGCTGAAAGAATGATTTGAGAACCTGACTACTTTGGTTATGATCCATGGGGAACTCATGGAGTGAGACCTCTAGGAGCATATTTCTGTGGAAATGATGGCCACATAAAGTGGCTGGGAAACACATGGATGGAGCAAAGTAAATCATGTCTGACGCAGCTGATTACCTTGTAGGGAGGTGACTGGATTAGTGAATGAGGGCAGGGCACTGATTGTCCTCTGCCTCAGCTGTAGGAAGGCTTTTGTAAGAGTCTCACAATGTGCTTGAATACAACTTCTGATATTGCAGTCCAGGTGGGAGGACAGTCAAAGGGATGACAAGCACATATCTACTTCATGAGGTGAAAAAATAGGCAGTGGTATATGTATGTATTCTGGGAGATTTAACCCTGTGGGTTTAAAAGAGTAGGTCTGGTCTTTCCTCATTTAGTTCTAGAAAAATGCTGATTTATACATCTCATTAAGGGACTCAGAACGGGCTACTACCTGAGAAAATATGGGTGACTAAGCTTATATGCTTTTGTTTGAAATAGGTTCAGAGTCTAGGGCTTAGAATGCTTTTTGCAACTTAGAAAACTTATGCCCAAATCCCTTTTTCCTTATAGATTCACTGTGTCACCATGCACAAATCCTTTAGTCTGCTTTTCCACAGATAAACCCAATTTCCTGCCTCACAGGACTCTGTAAGAAGGAATACATGTAAATGTGCTCAGGTACTGTGGCAAGGGTAGGGGGCATGGAAATTACCTGAACACCACTTTTGCTTAATCTGAACTTGTTTGACCTTTCCCATTTAGAATTTAATTTTTATATAGGTGTAAGGGGATTGTTTCCCATATGTGTTTATGTGTATCTTCTCATCTGAATCCTCTAGAAATGAAAAACATAGTAAAAGACCATAATAGTGATTATAAATTGAGCTTATGATGAACAAGTTTCCCTTCTGTTGGCACAGAGGGAGGAATTTAATTTTTTCAGAAGCATAACAACGTGTTGCATGATTTAGTTCTTGGCATTATAACACTGTTGGGATTTTCAGTATACTGTAGGTGTGTTATAATGTGCACTGTAGGTTTGAATTCTACTCAAGGTGTTGTTTTCCCTTTGTAGAAGGAAAAGTAAAGTGATGGATGAAAGATTTCAGGACAATTTTTCCAATTCTTTCACCCATCAAGAAATAGGATCTGGCTTCCATGTGATGGCTTTGTGAGAGGGAAGCTGCTGGTGTGTTTCAAACACAGCTCCATACAGATCCCTTGATCAAACTCTTGCAGCTGAAGATGGGGAAGTGCAGGGTCACAGGGGAAATACAAATATCAGAATAGTCTGATTAGAGTTTTCCCTGGGCTAAAAGGTGGAAGAAGAAAAGCTGAAAGGAGCAAAGGTTTACTGTGAATTATCCAATAAGCATCAGTTCCCAATGTAACCTGGCTGCATAACAATTTGTAGGCATTTATTGGACTCTATCACTATCTTCAGTATCTTTTGGCACTGCTAGCAAGAATTAGATTTAGAGTGCTTAATTTATGATTGGATTTAGTTAAGATAGAGGCTGCTGTTCAGCCTAGTTCCTGAGGGAATACCATTCACTCACAAGGGAAAGAGGAATCTCTCTCTCTAAAGGACAAATTTTGAGGCTCCACTCATTGCCCTACAACTGTAATGGGTCAGATCAGGGGAATTCCACGATCCCTTCTGACCTCAAAACATACCAATATAAGACTCTCTGAAATAAAGATGCATCTTGCCCTTGGCTCATCCCCATGTCACTGGAAACGAGGGCACAGTCTGTGCAATGGGAGCTGTTGCTGCACTTTCCATATCCTTTCATACAGCACATACAGCACTTACCTTCCCTCCACTATTTGCACTGCACTCATCAGTACAAGTACTTGAGCAACATGTAGGGATTATCTGGTGCTCACTTTTCCCCTCTGAATCATTTGAGACACAACTGGGGACTTCCATCATGTGTTTTTATTTTGCTGTGTTGAAATATGGGAATCGACAAATAGAGTACTATTATTCCAAAAGTGTATAAAGTACTGCAGCCAATATAAATCTTAATGATTCATATCCAGTGCTTTCACTGCATTCACCTTTTGAATATCTGTTTGTTAGACCCTGCCAAGGTGATGACAACAATAATAAAGTCACTCTAGGAAAGTTTCTCTGATTGATCTACTCGGACAACAAAGACCAAGACTTTGCAGTACAAGGTCTTAACAACTTTGGAGTCAGGCAGTGATAGTTAAAAAATGTGCATAAGAGTTAAGATGGTCAGGTAGTTCTTCAGGCAGACTGAGAAGACTGGGAAGTGAGTTTCATAATTGCCATCAAAATTTGCTTCTTCAGCAATCAGATGTGCAGAAATGGAGCTGGGTATGGAGATATTCTTCCAGGTTAAAAATAGATTGCAAATACTGTAGCAAACAGTCCAAATATAAAAGTGTTTGTGAATGAACAATCCATTGAGGAATTATTCAGTTCAGATGAAGAGTTTATTACATTTTTAAAATGTTGAATTTTGACTTTTTCACCTCATTACTTGTCCCATTTTCGAGATGACTTGAGGATATGCTGAACAAGATAGATCCATGTGGCACCCAATCATAAACTCCCTTGTGCACAACCCATCATTTCCCCCCTATTTTTGTTTCCTGTTTTTTGTCAAGTTACTAATCCACTAAAGGACCTTCTCTCTTGTCTCATTACACCATAGATTCTTTACGAGCTTTTGGCTAGGAAACTTCTCTAATGCCTTTGGAAAGCTGAATGCTCTAAGATTAAAGTGAAGCTGTTTCTGTTTGGGTAGAGGAGAGAACACTCTCTGTCTGGTAATCCCCTCCAGGAGAGCTGTAATGGGACCAAGCACAGCCAGTGTCATTACTACAGCAAAATCGTTAAAGCCTGCACATTTCTCTCTCCACAGTGCAGTGATATCCTGGGACAAATCCTGCCATGGGCAGAGCAACTATTTGTGCCTCACCAGAGACATTTTGCCTTATATCCACATAACACTCCCTGCTGCAGTGTTCAGACCCCATTCCTGCTTTCCCAGAGCCTTTCATCACAGCTCACATCCTCAGCACTAAAACACCTTTATCAGCTGAACCAGCACAATCCAAATTCCTGGGTTTAGATCCTGAACCAAAGTGAGGAGTCAGTGCTAGGTGAGCATGTATCTTCCCAACCCCCTCTGATCACATCTGTCTCATTTAGTTTGGAGCTGTATAAGATTTAAGCTGTAAATGAAAAGTGAAAATTGAATTTCCAGTTTTCCTCAGTAGGCAGACCAGATTGCCTGTAGGCTTAGCAGCAGATGTACAATAAAACAGGTCTCAGTACCTTTCCAGTCCCGTTTATGGTGCAGAGAAATCTGCATGACCCTTCAAATACCATAAGACAACAGTTGGGACCAACAATAAACAGAGAAAGAAATCAAAAAATCTTCCATAGAATGTGTTATATCTTTCTTCTCCAGGAAATTTCCTGCAAATAATCTTGGACAATACAAAGAAAATACACTGAAAAACTACAAGAGGCTATAGTGTAAAACATCCATGTATTTTCTTGTGCCCTTTGATCCTGGTTAAAAGATGGCACATGGAATTTGCACAACATTGTGAAAAAATTGCATTATGACACTTTATACAAACTGTTTATAAAGACTGACTCATTTCCATATTTTTCTGCCATAGATCTTGAAATCTCTTTTAAAAATGAGTCAACTAAGCCCCAATTTGATGCCAAATTTATCCTTGGGAAATCATGCTTTTCTCCAAAGCAAAGCACTTGTTTGTGTCGTATTAAAATGTCAGTTGGTTTTTATTTTGCATGTTGTCATCATTCAGAATATTATTCATGTGGTACACAATGATCTCACTCAGTAGAAATCCCCTGGATTTAGAAAAGGAAGCTGTAGTTTTGCACAAGCTGTGCCAAAACTCTTATTGTTGCTGTCTTGTGCCTTTTGCTGCCTCCAAGGGGGTACTGTAGCATTAAGTTAGTCATGTATTTAAGATATCAGAAAGCCAGGAGCCAAGGCAAAGGTACAGAAAGGTAAAGAAAATGTCAGCAAGCAATTTCTTGGGAAATTAATATTCCATCTGAAAAACAGCAGTGCTCCCACAGATTGAAAGAATATGGTGTCTCCACCAGGGAGCAGTCCTGTGATATTCTCTATTCTCTGTTTCCTCTGCTTGGCAGAACTGATGAAACCATTCTCAAAGTGTTCAAGGCGAGGTTGGACAGGGCCCTGAGCAACCTGGGATAGTGGAAGGTGTCCCTGCCTGTGGCAGGGGGTGGAAGGAGATGCTGTTATGGTCCCTTCCAACTTAAACCATTGGTGCTATGATTCTGTGCAATAATGTTTGCATAGCCCTGAGCCACAGAATCAATGGCAAAAATCATAAGAAAGACTGGAGCAGTCCTGGCTGGTTTGCTGAGCATGGAAAATGCTGCATGTACTTCCCACACACATCAAAGTGCACCTCCATCAGTCTCTCAGCCTTATGCCCTTCTTGCTTCCATGGGGAAGCACCGCCAAATTCCTTGGATTGCTCCATGTGCTTCTATGTGCAAGTCACAGAACTGTGTCATAGAATCACAGAATCAGGGAATGGTTTGGGTTGGAAGGGACTTCCAAGGTCGTCTCATTCCAACCCCTGCCACAGGCAGGGACACCTTCCACTAGACCAGGTTGCTCCAGTCCCCATCCTTGAACACTTCCAGGATTCCAAGTCCTTAGATCAAAAAAAGAAGGCAGGATATTTAAGAAGTACAAGTGATAATATACAACTAGATCAGTGAAATATGCTGTCACGGAATAGTAGAAGGAGAAATGTGTGGGGAAACGTTTCTATGAGTGACATTGGCAGCTGTACATTTTCTAACATAAAACTGACAAAGCTGCTGGTGTTCATATTTTGGTTTTTAAACTGGTAACCAACTGGGCAATGAAGAAATTTGCTTCCATGGTAAAGTATTGCACAATTAAGGTTTCTCGGTTGAGTGCAGAATGCCTTCAGCTTCCAGGGAAGTTAGATATCTCATAGGCTTCATTCCCTGCCAGATGCTCTGTACGTTAATCCACCCATCTGTGAGCCATCCACTCTACCCCAGCTGGAGGTGGGATACAGAAAACACTGGAAAAACAGCCTGTTAAACCCCAGTCATTCCCTGTACTTGCACTGAACTGTGCGGCAGGACAGAGAGAGGATAAATTTAAGAGTGTAGTAACGTGTGTAAGATATTTCTATTTTTTTTCTCCTAACATTAATATTATGAATTTGTTATCAATGCACTGGTTTTATTTAGCTCATTTAGAACTTTTGGAAGTGACATATTACTTAAAACATCATTCTATGTATTAAAAGAGGAAGCTCAGGCACACATGCAGGATTCCTTCTCGGGGTTTGGTTGCTGTGCTTCGAGGGGGACAGGGAGGTGCTTTAGGGAATGAGAGAAGAAACCACAAGGAAAGGGTACAGAGTAATCCACAACTCCTAAGAGGATTTCTGTCCCTCTAATAATCCCAGACAGAGATAATTCAGGGCTCTTACTGAAAGACTAAAACTGAAGAGTCGGAAACCAAAAATTATTTAATTTGTTAGTCAACTAGTGGTGGGTTTAAAGCTGCAGCCTGTGGGAGGTGTGGCTCACCCTACAGTTTGAGCTCCACCAGGAAAAAAAAGCAAATAAAGGGTCTATCAGCCACCAATTTTCAGAACATTCAGAATATTTCACAGATAAAGTATTTGGATTTTGAATCATCATCAACTGCCAAACTTTTAGGAGATTTGAATGTCATTAGGACTACCTTGTGACACAGCAGCAGGTGTGTTAAAAGAGCCACTTGACCTTGGAGAAATTAATATGGAGATATTAATAGAGTAAAGCATATGAATGCCACTGTTCAACTGGTAGCATTTATACTTTCTGCAAAAATCAACTTTTAATATATTTTCTGTCTCGCTCTCTCTTTTCCTCTGATGCTTTAGAGTTTGATATTTATCCTCCTCTAGGTAAAGGTAATATTTTATTTGGATGTTAAGAGGAAAATATACAGATTTTAAATGAGAAGAAAAGCTGTTTACAGGCTTTAGACTTCCCTTGGTTTCCAACCTGTGCTGCAAAAAGCAAGGAAGGTTACTCAAAATACAAAACACCATCTACCTTGGACATCTCACCTCCATTTCAAGTAGTTCTGCACCTGACACTGAGGTCATGATTAAAAGCATATTCAAATTGTCTTTTCCAGAGTACTGTCACAGCTCAGTAATAATTCTTTCCAGTCAAGCAAAGAAATTCATATGATGTTGTCCTTTTTATTCAATAGAAATTGAGAAATGCTGTAATAGGTTACAGGCTTTAATCTCTGTAAGTCTTGCAGCTCATCACCACTGTAAATAACTTCATTGTTTTTCCATTATTTTTCCATTCCATTTATTGCCCCTTCTGAGCATTATGCACTAAAAATGTCCCTCTCAGAGTTTGTTGGATGCTTATCAGATATCAAGTAAAGTTGCTGCTCTGCCCTTTCCAGCTGAGAGCCTTGGTCAGGCTGTTTGGAAGCCAGGAGGAGGAAAACATTCCAATAATTTTTACGTGTGGGACACAGCAGAGGAAAAGAGGAGCCTTTGCACTCTGCCAGAACACTCTGAGCAGAGCCATAACCAAACAGTCTCATTCCTTGGGTTTCCTTCCCAGTAATGTTGGACTAGAGAAGGGAACTCTCATCTTGCAGAACTGACCCCTCAATGTGAAAGGAAGAAAAGTGGTGTATCACCTTATTCCACAAAAAATTGTTCTCTTAAGTGAAAAGAAGCATCTCTGTGTTTTTGACAGGCTGGAGAGCCTTTGGTTTACCATCAGTGTCTATCCATGAAAAATGGAAATAAACTGATGTATAAGGACATTTGCAGCAGAGGAATTTGAACAGGCTTTCAATTTCTTATCTCCGTATCAGATGATGCCCATACATGCATCCATAGTTCTCTTATCTTTCTAGCCTCTGGTAAACATAATTGTGAGCCTATAAAATCCCTCTCCCTTTATCTTTTATGGGGACGCAGCCATAGCTTTCAGCAGTTCCAAGTCAGTAAAAGTGATACTTGTTCTAATGTAATAAGCTTAGAAATTGCATTTATTTAAGCAGTTAATGACTCTTGCTACAGTAAGTTTTCATTAGCTTGTTTTTTATTTTCATTTTGTTTTCAAGTCCCCTCTATTGTGCAAGGAATAGTGAAGCTTGGGATTGTGGCAGAAATTTTTGCTTCACTTCCAAGCAGCAGCAGTTCTCTGAATGGCCTCAAGTTGCACCAGGAGAGGTTCAGATTGACTATTAGGAAAAATTTCCTCACAGGAGGGGTTGCAAGGCATGGGAACAGGCTGTCCAGGGAAATGGGGCAGTCCCCATCCCTGAGGTGTTCAAAAAACACGTGGATGTGGCACCTGAGGACGTGGTTTAGTGGTAAACGCGGTGATGGTGTTGGGCTGAGGGATGAACTTGATCTTAAAGGATTTTTCCAACCTTAGTGATTCCATGATTCTATGTTTCTATGAATCTCTGGTTCCCTGAATTTTCTGCCCCATTCTGCCTTTCCCAAAATCCCATGAGTACCCTGGAGGTCAGTGAGACACATCCTACATCAAGAACCTCTGTACCCCTTTGCAGTTCTTTAGGAGATGATCCCAGTGTGCAAGATTCAAGGACTTTGCCCATTGAAGGATGACCCTTCTCCTCATCCCAAAGTTAGTGCACTGCAAACAAAATTGGTTGTTGTTGCTCTTTTTTACTCAAATTGCTTAACTGGGATACTTGTGCCTCAAGTGGCATGTGCAAGAGCTGGCTTTGTGACCCTCCTTTGCAGTGATTTTCTTAGCCCTGACAGTGGCAGGCTGTCAATCAGCCCTCTCATCCTTCTCACCAACAATTTCAGATGACCTCAGAGCCTCTGCTTTGGAGGTTTGTTCATCACCAATAAGAAAAGCAAGAAAATGAATTCCAGCAAATATAGATAGACGTGTAACCACAGAAACAATTTGTTTGTATGAGATGTAGAATTCAGCTGACTGTGACTCTGCTGCATCTAAATCATCTTGCCATTGCCTGGAAGAGGATTTAACCAGCCTTTTCCTACATGCTATGCTGAAAAGTCTCAAAAAATTATATAATGATTACACTTCCTAGGCAGGTAGAGCTTTTATTGCTGCTTTTCTATATAAAAGCTAATATATTTCAGGACATCCTGACAGTTCAAAGCAGGGCATTCTTTATTAGATGCTCCCTACTTTGGAAGTGTCCTCCAAACCACTTGGATTTTGTGTCTTTCAGAAATGCTTATGCATTTCTCTGTGCCTTTGCGAGGTTAGAAGGGTTAGCAGGCATAGACTGCAGGACTGAAATATGCAACATGAGACTTTTAAAAACGTTTCTTTAGCTTTCGGATGTAAAAGTAGATATTTATTTAGGAAACAGGTAATGAACAGTGGACATAATAAGAAAGCAAAGCCTGCTTTGAGCAAGTATAGCCAAGAACCATATAAATACTGTTGGAAAACATAACGTGAGCTCAACTGCAAGGTCTCACTCTCAGTTTTAGCCATACTGAGTTCTCTCATTAAAACAAGGAGCAAGGAGTCGGTTGTGAAGCGGCGACAGAGTGTTTCCTGAATTGACCTCTCCTTTGGTGCCAGTAATAGAACTGGGTCTTTATTAAGCCACTGAGTGTTCCTGCCTCTTAACGTGCCCAGCTGGGCCATGTCTTTTTGAGCACTTATGCCATTTGCATCACAGTGGCAGGACATATGAAAAAAGTCCTGGGGCCACGCAGCTGTCATTTCTTTAAACTACTGCCATTCCAGCACATTTAAGGCATTAAACAAAATGTGTTTTAATAAGTTCCCTCTGTGGTCAGACCACAAAATGTAAGCTGGCACATTGGACTTGAGCACTAAAGACCCCTTTGTACCTGCTGAGATGGAAGAATCTGGAACAGAAGAGATGAAGGAGCATCTGAGTTCCTGGGCAGCCCCAGCTGCTGCTCCTGGGAAGAGTGAGCAGCCTGGACAACCCACTTCTTCCATGTGCCAGCGGGGAGGAACATCTCCCTGAAATGCAGGGGAAGGACTTACTGTTTTTTGTGGTTAGCAAATGTAATTCTACTGTGGGCTGGAGGCTCTGAGAGAACTGGTATCTGAGACACCAATTCAGCACATCACTCAGTGTGGGCTGATGAATAAAGATACCTATAAGCCAAATTACAGCAGATGGGGTACCAATCAGTAGTATTGAACTATTGATGTAATAGTTGTGAACACGTCAGTCATTTCTTATTATAGATAGAGAGAAAAAAGTGGTCATATGGTTGAAAAAAAATCCATCTACAGAAATAATCACACAGGACTTGAAGAGACACAACTGTAAGCTGTCTGTGTTGACCGAAAAGGCCAAGAAACATAGAAGGAAAGGGATGTGGGCCCCAGAGCCTGGATCCCTTTCCATTCCTGAAGTTTGTTTTCCCTTCAGCTCTAGATGGAAAAGCTGTTCTTCAATTCCTTTGCTGTGCCTGACTGTGCTGCCATGAACTGAAACACCTCTCATATTTCACAGCAGCAGAAGTTTCACTTCCTCCCTGGAGCCTCTATATACCTTCAAGTTTTTCTAAGACCTCAACTATTTTGGATTTAAAAGCCTCTACATAACTGAAAACTGTTATTCCATAATAATCAAAGTCAAAATGTTTACTTACTTTAGTCGCTCTATTCTCAGTGAAGGAAAACACAAACAGTGGAAACTTTAAATAGCGTCCTTCCTGAACCTAAATATGGGGTCTATGTCAAGGTGTTCTGTTTTGTCTCTTTTCTCCACATGTCAATGCACCATCCCATAATAGCATCCCTGTATCATTAAATTGGCTTGAGCCAAGACTGGGCAATCAGTAAATGATGGTTCCCCCTGCTTCCTAGTAACTAGAAAATAATAATAATAAAAATGCTGCTTGTGTTAAAAAAATGAAAATTATTTTAGTTTATGGTACAGATTAATTAAAAGAATAACATGTAAGAGGGTTATAAGGTTAAACTGTGCCTGGAACAAATGGGGAAAAGAAATCTCTTGATATTTCAAATTAACAGAGCAGTTTTTATAAGTTCAGTCTTCCAATGTTTCTTTATTTTATGTAGATAATGCACATACCTGGGCATGTGGATTTTATTTTAAAACTGTTTTTTATTTACTCACATTAAAAAAAAAGTAGGAAACACATCTTTTTTTTCTCTACAGTTCCAGTAAAATTGCCAGACATTAAATAGGACATTGTATATGACATTGTTTTCTGCTGTAGGACAAGTTATAGCTGTGACAAAATCATATGATTGCAAAGACAGCTTTTTATAAGAATGGAAATTTCTTTAGATATAAGGAGGTTACAGAAATGGTACAGTATAGAGCTATAATAAACCACACAAAATGTATTACAGGTGGTATAAAACAAAGAGCAGAAATTACTGAAGAGTGGACAATAGAGATGTAAAATGCAAAACCTGGAAGGACTGTTTCACCTTTTCTCATTTAATTGCATTATATGTTTAATTTCTTCATCCTCTGTTAGACTTCAGTTATTTTTATGGTTTAATCTCTCTCCCTATAGTAACTAATGGGTGATATTATAGAACTAGAGCATTTAACAAGAAAAATTTTAGGTTTATTATTATTTTAAATATGCTGGTAAGAGAAAAATTTGTTTTGTGACAAAAGAAAATCAAAGGATTCTGGTTCTGGTGTTTATTTTTATACAGATATTCTCACTTGGAAAAAAAATTGCCATTTAGAAAAAACATGGAAAAACTATTATTGGCTAAAATCAATTTTATTGAAAATAATTTTATTTTAATTGTATTCTCCTTAATGAAGCAATCTTTATTTTCAGAAAAGAAATTATGTTCTTCGAAGAACAGTCTTTGCCATCCAGCACTGGCAATATTGCAAAGCAAGATTTTGATGTTGTGATAATTTTGGGGGCTACATCTCTGGATACAGATGTCTTTGCACAGTTTGCGTGACCTGAATAACAAACTCCTGAAGCTTAAAGAATTCTGAAGTCACGGCAGATGCCTTTCTCTACAGCAGATAGTGGAGCCTGGCATTTGCCCAGGATGAAAGACACCTCCTTGTTTTGAAAGTGAAGAGCTTTGAACATTAGCTGGGTTACACCTTTAGGAGTGAAGAACGTTTGCTGTCATTTTTTGGACTAACTGCAGTAACATATTTAGATTTATATTGAACACTGGGAAGAAATTCCTCCCTGTGAGGGTGGTGGGGCCCTGGCACAGGTTGCCCAGAGAAGCTGTGGCTGCTCAGCCCTGGAAATGTCCAAGGCCAGGTTGGATGGGGCTTGGAGCAACCTGGGCTAGTGGAAGCTGTCCCTGCCTATGGCAGGAGGTGGATCAAGAGAAGCTTTAAGGTCCCTCTCAACCCAAAGCATTTTGTGAGTCTGTGATTCCATATTTGTGCTTGTGGGAGTTACTTTACAATAGAATACAGCAGAAATGGAAATATATTTGGAAATGCATTGGTGTTTCAGGGAGAGAAGGGTTTTATGTGGGGATATATCAAGTCCTCTGGTCCCAGAAATCTGAATCCTTCTGTGCCTTTGCTGATATGTCATAGAACCATGTTTGGTTCTCGGGTAGAAAGGTAAAAAACCCACATGATAGTGCTCTGTAGCAGCAACCTCTCCTGTCACAAGCTGTTGTGTGCAGTTATAGCACTAATCATTGAAGAGATATTTGATGGAGTCATTAGGACTGAATTCATCTTCTAGAAGCTGCCCTGCAGCAGCACCTGAATGTCTCAGAGTGTGGGCATTTTGCTTGAGTGAATTAAACAGGGGTTTGCAGGGAACAGAGTAAAGTCAGAAAGGCTTTCATCACTAAAACCTTCAGTAACAAAGATTCTCTTCCTCTAAAATGCTGTGCCTTGGTTAAGGAGAGCCAATTGATTAATTTTGAAAGGTTTTCTTCCTCCTGGTTTTGGGTTGCTGTCTGACCCCTACAGCTCGTGATGAGTGCTGGCACTGGGATTTCTGCCTGGGATTTCACCACCACCAGATTCATTTGGGTTCACTCATGGGACAACACAAACCTTGATTGGCTGCTCATTAATGCAAAGTTCTTCTTGAATGCAGATTAAATTTACCATGAGCCAAACGTGGTGTTTACCATCCCTTATAAACTGACAAGGCTTTATTTCTATACTTTATGGTTGCATCTATTAAGGACTTTGTTATAAACTTCTCTGCTTAATGATTGATTACAAATTTGTTTGGTCTCCCTTCACACTTCCAATGACATATTAAACACATGTTGGATATTTTATTTGAAGATTCTAAAGATCCAAATTCCAAATATTAATTAGGAATTAATTATAAATATTTTTTATCCTTATTTTTGAGATAGATTTCAATGTTTGCCTTCACTAGAGTCTGCCATGTTTTATTTTGAAAGTCCAGAGTCCTTAAGGGCATATCAGAGATTCTGGTCAAGAAAAATTAAAACTGGTGCTATTTTTAGAAAGATTATTATTAAATGAGATTCCTACAATTTTTAAAATTTATTTATTTTTAATTGGGAACTTTGTTTTCTGTATGAACACTGTGTTTCATCCTACTGCACTTGTAAGTAGAAAGACATTTGGTTTCTTTATAAAAGATAGCCAAGACCAAGCTCTGCTTAGTGGATCCTGATGATGCATTTTCCATGGGTTTGGCCATGGGCGAATTTTTTTTCACTCTCCCCCCCACACAATTGCTATGAGTCAAGAGAAGGTTTATGCAGACAAAAGAGACCTGATGTGGGAGGAAATAATATTAGGATTTGTTACTATTACTTAATAAAATAAAAACTAAAGAATTATATATATATACACCAATTCTAACTAAGCACAAATACTATATATTTACAGAAGTACACCTGTCCTCTTTGGATCAATTCAGGACGAGAAAAACAGTCCCTTTTCAACTTCCAGAGAGCTACAGATCTTCCAAAAGCAATTCTGCAGCATTTGAAAGTTTCTATTCTGTTATCTCTGGGACAATAGTTCCGATTCGTGGCAGTTGAAACTGTCTCTCTTTATCTCTTCTGTGTTGACCTCAGGGCTGGGTTTACCCCCTCCTGGCTAAGACCCAGGCCTCGTGGGGGTCCTCCATGGATTTGCACAGGGAACACTGGCTTTGCCATGGTCTTCTCACAGTGTCACAGGAAATAATGACTTTTGAGTCCTCTCCTGTTTTCCTGTGAGGTCCCAAATTCAGTTGCATCGGCATAAATGCCGTACCGGGATTACAAGTCCTACTCGAGTTGACTTGCTCCAGCGTAGGTTTTCTCTGAGCTGTAGAAGAGTCTCTTCACTCTTTAATCTTCCACAGACAGCAGGGATTTATTTTTTGGTTTTTTTCTCTGCTGAAGGGAGAGAGCAGGGGGAGGAAGAAAGAACTCACCCCCCTTCGAGCTATTTCTCTCTCTCTGGCTGCCAGTTTTGACCTTGGAAGGTTCTGTTATCTCTCTGCCTGGAATTCTTCTTACAGTAATTTTGGCCAGGCAGTTTTTCATTAAAGCTTCTGTTATATGTCTCGGCCAGTGGGGGCTTCAATGCCACCTGGGGCCTTGCTGCCTCTCCTACATGGCTCCTTCTTCTCTGGCCACCTCGTGGCTCTTATCTCTTCAGCCTCCCAGCCTTCTCTTCCGTTTTCTTAAAAAATGTAATTGGCAGAGGCGTTACCAAAACTTTTGATTGGGGGTTTTGCTCTGGAAATCCACCTGGCAGAACTATTTTCAGCCCCCCAGGGGAGGGCTGACTGGCAAACCCACGACACTTACCTTTTCCAGTTGCTTTGAGTTTTGTGAAGGCGGGCTTGGGCTCAAGCAACTGCTCAGTCTCCTGCTGAAAGATGCCATTAATTTTCAGGATGAATTGGAACATTGCAGGGATTCTGGTTTTTTTTGGCAAATGCAGCCTAACATCTCTTTTTGAATCCAAACAATGTCCCAGCGTGTGCTTGTGTGGGCTGGACTGACATGGAATTCTCCTTGGTGAAATAATAAGCAGTGCAAAGTCATCCTGTAGAAAACTGCCAGGACAAGAGGAAATGGCCTTAAGTTGTGCCAAAGAAGTTTTAGATTAAATATTAGGAAAAGTGTCTCCACAGAAAAAACATGGTGAGACGTTGGAACAGGGTGCCCAGGGTGGAGGTGGAGTGTTCAAAGGGTGGCTGTGGCACCTGGGGACAGGGGTCAGTGGTGAACACAGGGGTGCTGCTGGGCTGGCAGTTGGACTTGGTCATCTGAAGGGTGTTTTCCAACCTTTACCATTCTGTGATTCTCTCAATGCAATCAGCAGAGAATTTAACTACTTCCAAGGTTTTAAAACAGCACCCAATCCACTGGTGTCACAAAGCCATAAAAAGGAGGATTTTCAGCAAGCTGACATTAATCTCATGTAATTTATATTAATTTTCTTTTTCTGTATGTACTTCTCCTGGGCTCCAGGCAACACAGGAGTTTTTCACAAGAAACATTAATGGCAGTAAGTTTGTATTGCAGTAACAGGCCCTCTACCAGCTCTTATCACTTTTTAAGCCAATTTCTGTTTTGATAAATTAATAAACACTGATCCCCCAGCAGCTGACCTTCATCTGTGTGAGGGAGATATTACAGATAAATGCAGGTTCACAACGACTCTCCCCTTTTCTCTCACTACTTTCTAGTGCTTACCACAAAAAGTTTTAATTATTTCGAGCAATACAAGATCTCTGGACATTTACTGCCATTAGATAATTTTTAGAGGACATTCTTCTCCTTTTGCTTTCTGCCTGCGTGGACTGTAAATACCCTTACTAGAGTTGAAGTTCTCTCAATCCCTTGTTTCCCCCATGTGTTTATTTTTTTCTACAGCAGCTGAACTGCTTTTACAACATACTCCATAATTTTAAAATATTCAGCTGATATGTGTCTAATTCCAAACGTTTCCAAGGGTTTTGCTGACAACTCTTCATTGCAAATATTCTTTTTCCATGGACTCGCTTCTGCTGTTTGCTTTTTGTTGGTGATTAAAGATTTCAGCAAATAGATGAGACTTACAATACCATCAAGGGGCAAAATTACATGGAGAAGGTATATTCTGATTTACACTTTCAAAGGCGAGATAATATTTGAAACACTTGTAGTTAAGTGCAGTAGGATAAAAGGTACCAAAGCTCAGTCCCTAATGGATGAACTTGCAATGATCATGCCCCAAATAGGCTAAAATTCCACTATAGTCCAGAGTGAGCTCCACACACAGTGAACACATCCTGCAACTTCACTTCCAAAGGGACAAATATCACAATCAGGCATCCAGAAAGAACTAGAAAGACTCCAAATTCTAAGTAATCTCTTATAATTCATAGAATAATACAATATCCTGAGTGGGAAGGGACCCATAAGGATCATCCAGTCCAAACCCTGGCCCTGCACAGACACCCCAACAATCCCCCCCGTCCCTCAGAGCATTGTCCAAACCCTCCTGGAGCTCATTCAGATATTCATTCTAGCATACATTTCCCATTTGAATAGTTTCAGAGTTTTTCCATTACAGTATTTTTACTTCTTAAAGCAAATTTAATAAATAAATAAATTTAAAAATACTTTTAAGCCCTGATGTTATTTGGTAACTGATGTTATAATAATTAGCTTATTAAAAAACCCCAAACTTTAGGATATAACATGAATCACAGGATCTTTAGGGTTGGAAAAGACCTCTGAGTCCAACCTTTCATTGATCACCAGTCATGCTATGAGATAGACTAAATAAAAGACCATTAGAGACAAATAAAAGACAGTAAAGATCTTAGATAGCAAAGGTGATGAGGTTTTCACATAACCAGAATATGCCAAATGAAGTAATGTCTTTCACTTAATGAAAGGTGTGGCTACAACCATTAGGACACTAGTCTTAAGGTTTTCAGCTGCTTCCTAATCTGCTTCCAGTTGTCAGGACAGATGCTTTACCCATCACCTCTCGCTCTGCTGCAGCAGGTAAATACTGTTTTATTACCCCTGAAATGAAAAAAAAAATCGTAACTTTGGATCCAAAGCAGCTGATTTCATATTCAGGAGGTTTTTTAACCTTTAGTTTTATATACTTTCCAGTTTCTGAGGATTTAAATATAATGAGTTTGAAAATCTGTTATCATAAACACAACAAATTATTCACAGGATAATGGATGGAAAGTGATGAATTACTGGAACATAAATCTATAACATTCACTCATGGTTGGTAATAACAGAGGAACAGCAAGGCTGATTTATTACTTGCTGGTGTATCTATTCCTTTTCGTGATTGTTAAAATTATAGTACATAGAAAAATTTAATTAAAGTTATTAAAATGAGAAAACTATTTTCTGTTTTCTATTCCATAGCTGAAAAAGTTTTTCATTTGCTCATAAATTTAGGAATAAGTGTAACATTCATCAAAGTGTAAAGAACAATGTTAGGCAGAGAGCTTATTGTAAATCTCATATTTCATCAGCAGAAAGGATAATGTGTCAGAGAGTGCAAGAACTCTGAGCTTTAGAAAGCCTAGCAGAGAAAGAAATCATCTTTCATAAATATCTCAAATCCTCAGACAGACAAAACACATTAAATCCATTTAGATGTTAAAATAATGCTGATAATATTGACATGATGGTTTTACATACTGTTTGAGCCAGGACTCTTCAGCACACTGGAGAAGTCTCCCTGTGATACACTTTGGAACCTCTGTCTCTAAATTCTCCCAAAAAGCAAGAAAACCAGCAGTGGTCACCTCTGGTCACAGTCCCATAACTAACTGTACCTGAGAGGGAACAACATATTCTTTATTTGATGCTCCAACATGATCCAGATCTAAAAGAGAAAAGACACTTGCAAGAAAATCTTTCTAAAACTACTACAGTCCCTTTTCTATCAGACTATTCAAAAAAGTCATAGGAAAAAAAAAAAAAGAGTTTAAAAATGGGTTTCTCCTTCCTTTATGGGCTTTTATTCACAGAGACTTTATTTTATTGATTTCTAACCTTCAGGTAATTGGAATGAATTTTGCAATGAACCATTATGAAATCTCACTTGAAACAGCAATTTTGTTTTACTCAGTGAAGGGAAATACAACAGGCAGTTAGATCAGCTTTCAAAGCCTGCAGTAAAAGGCTAGTTAAGGTTTATCCTCTCAGACAGTGGCCAGTTGTGATTGGTTATCCAGAGGAAAACTTCAGCCCAGACTTAGGGAATATTTTGCCAGTTCAAGAATTTTCAGCTCTACTTAGATGGTGGAGCTTTTGTTCTCACAGAGGGGATCTTTCTGCTGAGCCAAGGACATAAAACAGACTTTAAATTTGGAGAATTCCCAGCACTGCCTGTCTCCCCAAAAAGATTTATTAGCTTTTAGTACCACAGATAGTTATCCAAGCTGCACTGGCAGAGCTCTGTGAGGAAATGCAGCTCTGATGGACAGCCTGGATAGGAGGGAAAGAATGAAGAGTTTGATAAATCCAGGCAAGATCAGGGAGCTGAACAGATGAAACAAGGTCCTAAGGAGTGAGCAAAAGGATGTGTTTGCTCATACCTGACCTCAAACAATTTGCTGTTTCCCAGGAATGTCTGTTCCCATGGTGTTTGCCCCTTTACAGCTCATGGGGGATCAGGGTGGTTTTCTTAAAGATGTCATTTTAGAAGAAGAGAATTTGAATTCAGCTGACAATTTCCCTTGGATCAATTTCTCTTTTTTTCCCCCTTCTTATTTCCTGTGAGATGTTTCCTAGTTTAAACTTCTAAAAAGTCTTTTGCTCTACAAAAAACTACTGGGGATAAGGTTCTCCTACATTCTGGCAAAAAATGTTGTCAGTGTGACGTGAGGAGGAACAGCTCACATAGGCAGCCAGGAAGAAAAGGGGGAGAAAATCAAGTGGGTTGACAACAGTACAATAAGTCCAGGGAAAGCATCTTGAATGATCCATAGTCTTTCTTATCTGATGAAGTGAAGGTTTTGACCAGAGTACAGATGGCACAACTCTGAGAGCTGCTTAAAAACTTCATATATTTTGAGAAGGAGCCTTGACCCACGTATAAAAAAAATATGGATACTCACTTGTACATATAAAAATCTGTATATTTAAGTAATTACTGCCGTGTGCTGATGCAAATGGGCTCACCTCTGTGGGTTTGCATCTCCGTTGCATTACTTGAATCCTGTGTTTTTCTGGTGCAGACTTTGCAGGCCAAAGCTGCCTCTATTTGCATCCCTGTGGAAGCTGATATCCCCAGTCTGTGCCTGATGCTTCCTACAGCAGGACACAGGCTAGGAGGGCTTGGAATTCAATGGGCAACAGCAAAAAGGGAGCTGGAAAAAGACACACTTCTCAGCCCTGTTTCTTAGAGGGCTGCAATGAAGCACGAAGGCCATAGGAAACCTCTCTGGGGATTGAAATACCGAACTCCCACAGGCCATAAGCTGAATTTAATGCTTTACCAACATGACACCCTTTCTCTAATTCAATGAGGATATTTAGAACCTTTGAAGCAGTGACACAGATATAGACTGGACAGGGAATCACATGAACATCTCCAAGTATGGTGCATATCTCTGTTAGAAACAGTGCACTGTGCCTTGCAGGAAACTGTCTGATTTAAGCATGGGCATTTGAAGAGGATGTAACAGCCTATTTGTATTTACAAAATGCTCTATAGTTTTGCAGTTTTATTTAAGGACAGTTTGGGATCCTTGATTGTTAGGAATAATTCTTACTTGAATATTTGGGCACTCTTGGGGAAAATAGTTACTTTGAAGCAATAAGATATGAGAAATCGGTGTAAATTTGTATGTATAGGAGTGCTGACCAAGCTTTAGCTCAATAAGGACATCTAAATAAAATTCAGATTCTGCAAGTTGTGTACAATAATTTCATTACCAATACAGAGATTAAGAATTCTTTTTCTTCCCACAATAAGAAATCAAAAAAAATCTGAGCTAAAGTAACAAGAAAATCAGCAATTCAAGCCTTTAGGTAATTTAGAGTAAAGTTACGTGAGTTCACACAAATCTGCAATTAAAGGAAAGATGAAAGAGAGAAACCATTCTTTTTGGTGTCATTTCTGTTTCATCAGACCTGTCATTTTCCAAGGATAATGAGGGATGGACATGCTCCCCTAATAGTTCTGGATGATACACCTGAAAAGACAAGAAGATGAGTCACGAAGCTTTGCCAGATAGCTGGAGCTTAACCCATGAATTCACATGGTCAGAAAAGAATCAGGGAAAAAATGTGTATACACAACCCTTCAGAACACGAGTTATCCTTAAAGCAAAACAATTGATGCAACCAAATTTCCAAAACACAAATGAAAAGCTGTATTTTTCACAGAAAGCTTCCTAAAATGAATAATTATTTTCATTTCACTTTGGTTTAGCTTTCCATTAGAGATTGTGGTCAAGGACACAGTAAATGAGGAGGAAATCGTCAGCTTGCAAAGGGTGTTGATGACTTGGAAGTGTTCTGTGCTATAGAATAGATATGTAAATAAATATGTTTGTGAATATTTGGCAGCAGATTGGCCAACTTGGTGAGGTGGATTTTAGACTGAGGGTCTTGAGGGGCAGAATTCTGAGTGGCAACACTCTGGCCATTGCATCCAAGAGGGAAATTAGCCAGGACATCAAGAGCAGTGACAAATGTTCCTTAGCTTCCTTCCAAGATGAGAGCCAGGAGACCAACCACCTCATGTGCGTGGTGAACAAACAGGAGGAAGCGGAGCTCCATGCCCAGGCAGGAAGTTATACCATAGGAGTAACTAAAACAGGCTGGGACAACTCCCATGGCTGGAGGATTGTGCTGGGTGGTTGTTGGCTGTCTCGTTAAGGCAGGAAGGAAGGGGAGGAGGAGAACCCTGAATGGAGAGCAGTCAACTATGGCAGTTGTGGAAGCCTGTCTAATGACTCTGGGTCAGGATCAGTTGGGTCATCTCTCCAAGGAGGAATCTTGCAGCAGGCAGCTGACACTGACCTCCAAACCAAGAAAATCAGTCCAACGAAGCAATATCTGGGTCACTTCAGCAAGCCTTGGATCAACAGAAACTGGTTCTTATAGGTGACTTCAACTATGCAGACATTCATTGGAAGGTCAAAACAGCAGCTCATGTGTCATCCATCAGGTTCCCGGAATGCCCAGAGCACTGCTTCCTGTACAGTTGTTAGATGTGCCAGCAGGAATGAACCACTGCTGCAACTGCTACTCCCACACCAAGAAAACTGCTCTGTAGTGCCTTGGTCAGTGACAGCCTTGGCTGCAGAGATCACAGTATTGTGGAGTCTGGCATCCTGCTGAGCACTCTGGACGTTGGTACTGACACAGGGTTTAGGGTTCAGAAGGACAAAATTCAGCTTGCTTGGAGCTGGGAGAGATTCTGTGGGAAGATTCCCTGGAGGATAAAGGAGTCAACAAGTGCTGGGCTTATTTCAAGGAAGTTCTCCTGGAAGCACAAAAATATTCCTCTCTTTTATAGGTAAGGAAAGTGGGCAGAACGAGAGGACCTCTTGGCTTACTGTGAGCTTCTGAGTCTGCTCAAATCTAAAAGAAAATGGACCAGAGATGGACAAGCAGTCACATACCCACTGAGAACTTGCCAGGGTGTGCAGAGCTGCAGTTGGAAAAACAAAAGCTCAGCTCAAACTGAAACTGGCCAGACATGTCAAAAACCACAAGAAAAGGTTCTTCAGGTGTTGAAAGCAAGCTGTAAGCTTTCAACTACCAGCCTGTGTAAAATCCACTTTGTATTAATCACACAAAGGTGAAGACAAAATGGAGACAAAGGGAAAAGGATCTTTACTGCCAGGCACAGTCAACTTATATTCCATAGACATGGAATGCAGGGAATTTGGGAGGATTCAAGGAGATACATGTCTATAATTGGTTAGACTAGGTAGAAACACATCCAAATATGGTTAAGGGAGATACAGGAAAAGGGAAAAGCTATAAATTTTAGCTATCGCTAACCAATGAAAGTATTACAACAACCCTATGGAAAGAGGTGTTAATATTAATCTAGCTGTAGATTACATATAAATTAAGATTTTTTTCTAACATCATTGTTAATAACTTGAATAAACATAACACTTTTATAACATAAAAAGGCAGTCTCTGAGGTAGGTTT
>JAWWLV010000005.1:26061969-26084127 GCA_035041135.1 Platyrinchus mystaceus | reverse complement strand
CCTGGAAGTGTCCAAGGCCAGGTTGGATGGGGCTTGGAGCAACCTGGGCTAGTGGAAGGTGTCCCTGCCCAGGGCAGGGGGTGGGATGAACTGAGCTTTAAGGTCCCTTCCAACCCAAAGTATTCTGTGATTCTATGATACTTGTCTTATCCATTTCTACTTCCTCTGCCTCCATTCCTCACTGCCCATCTCAGCTTATTTTATTTTTCAGTACAAAAATTTGCCACTGCTGCTTCTTTGTCCTTCTTTCTAATTTTCATCTGCCTTGGGTCTTATCATCAGAGACTCCATCTCCAGTGGCTCATCTTGGATTGTGGCTTCCTTTGAACTTTGCTTTTGCCTTTGTTTCTCATAACAGAAGATTTGGGATTATATTAATGAAAATGTTCCTGGAGGTGTGGGGCACAAGCTGATCTTCATTAGGAAGAGAAACTGGAATCCTATTTTTTAACACACAGAGAAATCTGTTTGATACAGTCCTATGTAATACTTGCTTGAAAAAAAAGGAAAATGAGTCCCTGTTGATTTTGCAGAGTTACACCTAAACTGAAATTCAAAAGGGAGAAAAAAAACTTCCTACTACCAAAACAAGAGAGTTTCACATGTAAAACAACTTTTAGTGATGCAATCTTAATTAAATTCTACCACATTAAAAAAGAAAACCTTATTTTTCCCCCCAGAACTTCAGAATTCTGAACAAGATACTTCATTGCAAAAGTCTTGAAACAAGGTTATTAATAAGCAGTATTTCTTTGGATGTGTTTAAATGGGTCACTTATAAGTTACATAATTCCACTTTAGTATGAACTGACTGAATTCATAGTCAGAAATGCAAATACATTCCAGCAAGCCATGGATGACACTCATGCAGCATATGAGGAACAAGCCCTTCCCCAAGGTCCCTTTTGAGCAGAGCAAATCTCACAAAGGTTGTCCTGTCTCAAGGACAGAAAAAGATGAGGGTGTGAAAGTTAAATCACAATCTTACAACAGCTGCATAGGCTTTGAGTGACAGAGTGGCTGCTCTTCTGCTGGATTACCTGCAAAATAAACCCCACAGAAGAGAAATGCAGAGTTACAGTGGTTTGGCATCCTTTGTTACCCTATATTGTGTCATCCTATGGAAGCTGTTGAATTGGAGAGGGAGGTCAAGAGATTAGGAGACCCTGCAGTCAGGTTTCCAATTAATCCTGTTAAAGTTTGTCTTGGAGACAGTTGTGTTCCCTGTACAGTCCTTGTGGATGAAAATTAGTTTCAGTTCTCTTTTCACAGAACATTTGGCAGGCTGGAGTCTTGTCCTACAAGTGAAGTTTGCAGACACTGGTCTGATGATGGCACTATGGAACTGGTAGCATTGTGCTAATAGCAAACCTTATCCACGCCCAAGGGAGCAGAAACCTCACCTTCATCCATACCTAGACTGTATTTTTGGGAAAATAATGTTAACAAGTTTGCAAAGAGAGAACCCAACTTTACTCCTCAGACATCACAGAACTTTCTTTTGGCAGCTTAACAAGAAGCCCTTCCACTTCTGTGCATTCAGATAAATCTCAGCCATGACCTGGCCTTGCTTGGTATAAGAGTGGGGCTTCTTCACAGTTGATTTTCTTTTAAATCCAGGGACTTTCCTCTGAGTTCATCCCTACAGTTACATTCTAGAAGATACTGTGTAAAGGAAACACTTTCAGCAATCATCCCAAATGATTTATAAGATGTTTGAATCCAACAAGTATCTCATTCACATTATGCCTTGATGCAGATCTGTCTAAGCAAGAGCAAGCAAATGCATTCACATGCACTGCTTTCTACTCCTCCAGGAGCTTTGAGAAAATGCAGATTACTTATCCCATTTTTGTTCATTGAGCCATCCATCCTCGAAACAAAAGATATTGCATTTCATAGCTTCAGCCACAAGGACCTCCAGCCTTGCCGAGGCATTTTCTGAACCACTGACTCTAATTTCCATATTCTGGGGAGAACAGTAGAATGCATTAGATTAATATCTGAACTTAGTAAAGCATTTGATCTCATAGTTCACAAAAATTATTCATGAAAATAATCTATCTTGGTGTGACTATGATCCTTTGGAGGAAATTATACTTAAAAATGCCTAAACGTACATGTCTATGAGGATGTAGCTGACCTAGGGAGCAATCACATCAACCCCAGCCCTCAGAATAAAAATAAAACTAATGTCACTTATGCAGTCCCTTATCCTACTCCAGGGAGAAAGTTTAGGGTCAGTATAGTGTTTGAAAAGTGCTTTGCTATAAGTGACTGATATCTTTTGGCTGACATTCTGTTTTTCAATAGTATCCATTTTTAGCTTACATGCATTTAAATACAAGCTTATTTTCCCCAGGAGGCCTCTGGGTGCATTTCATCAATTAAAAGAATATTATATACCCATTAACAATTCTCTGCCAACAACTGGCAACACTCAAAGCACAACTAAAATGAAAGCTGCCACGGTGCCACTAGTGCAGAGCAAAGGGCACCCACACCTTTTTACAAGACTTTGTTCATTATCATTTCAGGGAGAGAGAGACCAGCAGGTGCCATTCTGATGGGCTTCCATGAAAGGCAAACGCCATGGAACTGGGAAAGGGAGGAGATTTGCTATAACCAGCTCTAGGACAGAAGCTCTTGTTTTCTCCTGAGGTGATGTGGAGGAGGAGTGTCAGGTCATTCCATTCAGGAAGGTCATCTGGGAACCATTGTTCCATGGCACACACTAGGAGCAGTCTGGGAGGAGGAGGATGGGCTGTGGTATCGAGGTTGTGGCTGGGAACCAGTAACACTCAGAACCAGCCACCTGCTGCTCCAGGGAATTGTTGTAATCCAGGAAATCACACCAGAAATTACATAGTTGACGTTTGTCAGTAGACCAGAAAGAAGCAAGAATAAACTTGGACACTGGATTTACTCCAACTCTCAAGTTAAAAGGTGAAATTATGACCATTGAGAATGACTTAATGTCATTAATTTATACCTAGTTGCTTTTAGCTTTTTTAGCTTTTTCCTTTGGTGAGGGATAGAAAGGCATTCATACCCATTAGCTTAATCACTTTCAGGAGTTTCTCTTTTCCAAGAATTCCCTATTCCCGGAATCACCTCTTCCCAAAATCCCCTATAGCCCATCTACCACTAACACAAGCTGGAGAATTCTGAACTTGAAACTTCTTAGAATGAAGGCTGAGCATGAATTTGCCTTTTCTTGGGGCAGTAGAGTTTGATGCTTTCTAGGCTGTTTTACTGATTGAGATAAATTTTGTGCACCCCATGCCTTAAAAAAGATAGGAACTATCAATTTAAGGAGAAGTTGCACTTGCTGTAAATGAAGTGCTTTGCTCATTTTTTTGTGTGTGCCACAATCAAGTACATTATCAGGGACACTAATCTATATCTTTATATTTTAATTGCATGTCCTGTCCACATATGTGTTTGAATAAAAAATTGATAAATCTGACCTCCTAGAAAACAAATAGCTTTAAAAGAATGCTACAGACCAGATTTTGTTTGTTGCCTTATTTCCCCTGCAGCAAAACTCTGTGCAGCCCTGTCAGCGAAGATACAAGGTCAGTGGAGATGCTGACATTTAATGCCAGTAGTAAACATTGCAGCATACAGAAAGCAATTATTTACAGCCCAAGCAGTGAGAAATTACCAAGCTTGTCTTTAGACCTTGTGGCTTCTTGGCTGGTATTTGGAAAGGAGATGGTTACACAAAAGGATTTCTTTACTGCTGTATTTTCTTTACTGTATTCTCTGCAGACATTATTGTGCTGAACTTTCTGAAGGCTAATAGCTCACAGAACACAATAAAAACTGGTTATTTAGCAACACTTCAACAGCTATAATACTTTTTCCCCCCCTTCTAATGCACCTTTTTAATAACTTCCAGCTGAAAATACTGCCCTTATTTCCTAAGAGCTCCTCACATTTACTAAATCACCAGTAGGTATTGTTCTTTCTACAAACCTCCCCACAAAAACAGCCTGTAAAATATTATTATTTCAAGTAGCAATTCATGGGAACAGAGCAGTCCCTTGCACGGAGCAGAGAAGTCATGTAGTAGAATGCAAACTTCTTATTCTTTTAAATAATAAGTATTTTTTAGAAGCTTCCATCATTTTTTTTTTTTCTGTGAGGAGTGTGTACCATAATAATATTTTATAAGGTCTGTGGTGTTGTCTGATTGCCACAATTAGGAAATCACAGATTTAGACATTACAATCCACTTTGAATTAATAATTTTCTATAAAACACCAGGTTATGAATGTTTATTATTAATTTTTATTAGTAAGTATTTTAATGCATGATATTATGACAAGTACCAAAGGTGAGTAAAATGTCAATTTAGAAAATTAAATGTTAGGTGTTTTCTTAGAAATTTTAAGAAACTCATCAGAGATTTCTGATGTTAAAATTGATTTTCCTCATTGCTAGAACTAAAGGAAACATGGGATCTCCCATTGTGCTCCCAACTCTCATCCCTTTATAATGACATCAGGACCAGGGACAGGACCCAGGGAATGGCTGGAGCTGTGTCAGGGCAGGGTCAGGTTGGATCTCAGGAAAAGGTTCTTCCCTCAGAGGGTGGTTGGCACTGAACAGGCTCCCCAGGGCAGTGGGCACAGCCCCAAGGCTGCCAGAGCTCCAGGAGGGTTTGGACACTGCTCTGAGGGACAGGGGGGGATTGTTGGGGTGTCTGTGCAGGGCCAGGGGTTGGACTGGATGATCTTGTGGGTCCCTTCCAAAGCAGGATATTCCACAATTCCATGATTAGAAGAAGTATATCATGTCCTTCTTGTGCCTTTTTGGCTTGACTTTGAGAGCCTTTTGCATCTGTCACTGCAGCTGGAAGAAGGCAAATCTGCATGGATTTTTGTATTGCCTTAAGTATTGGAGGGGAGAAATGAGCAGTGAAAATAAAATGTTTGTCAAGTCAAAGATGAAAACCTCACTTATCCTTTTAAAAATCTTTTCATTCTCTATTTTAGATTTGGGTAGGAAAACCATTCCTTGCCATGCTGGTGCAGAGCCCTTGCTTCGAAGTTGAACTCTGTGCTGCACTGGTGGAAATTGCCAACACTGAGAATTTTGGGACCGTGGCTTTTTTTACTTTACTTTTTTCATTCCTTCCATCTCTGTAGCACTCTGTACAAGGAAAAGGACACAAAGGATAAATGACAACAGAAAGTGTCAATAAAAAGGGTGAGCATAGCAGGGATGTCGTGTGGTTACAGTGTCTGAGAATTTGGCAACTTGATACAGGTCACTGAAATAACACAAGAAAACAGGAATTAGGGGAACTAAAACCTTTTCTAGGTAAGAAAGTGGTATATAAAAAAACCCAAGAAGTAAAAGAAGTAAAAGAAAGCCAGGAAAGTTGTGGTGCTCTTCAATGCTCTATGTTAAATTCTCATGATAAATTTCTGGGTTTTTTAATGTGGTGGCTGGTTGACCTTTGGCAGGTCCCAGCTGCCCCCCCTTCTCAACACAACAGGGCATGAGAATAAGATGAAAAAGCTCATGGGCTGAGATACAGGCAGGGAGTCCACGTACCAACTACCATCACAAGCTAAATAAGGTAAATTAATTTATTTTATTGCCAATTAAAATAGAGTAGGAAGGTGAAAAACAAAGACAAAAACAGACAGTTATCTGAGAAAATTTAACTGGTTTTTTTTCAAAAAAACTGTGATTTGTCTTTGTGTGTGGCCTGTTCCATTCAGCTTTTTTCCCCTCTCTCTCACTAGCAAACACCTCCCCCATTATGATAAACAACCAACACTTCCTTTCCTTCCAGCTCTTGAAAATTCTTGAGCTGGCAACAGCAGAGGGATATAGCTGGACTTTCCCTTTGGGGAAAGAGGACTGGGACATAACAGTCATAACCCTTCATCTTCAGGCAGGACAAACCTGGAAGTCTGGAAAAAAGCTGTACCATCCCTGGCAGTCATATTTGGGTTCAGTCCTGGCTTCCCAGCAATGGGTGCCCCAAATGGCCCAACTCCCACCTTGAGTTTGAGTCTTGGATGCACTGGACAGGTAATTCAGGTGAGGAGGTAAAATGCAGACAAGACTGAGCCTTGAGCTCAGGTAAAGTTGTTGTGAGGAAATTTTGGCCCAGGTGCCTGGCTGGGTGATAATCTTGTAGCTCACTGTAAGTTCTGCTCCTCCAAGAGTTATGTGGTTCTTCTTCCTATTTATTTGTATGTGGAGTTATAAATTTCAAACTTATTTCTTGCTTGTAGGATAAATTTTCTCCCTGTGCATTTTTATTCATGCAGGCTTTCACTTGATCCTGCTTTAAGATTCTCTCCTTTTCATGCACTCAAAAATTGTAGCTACAGCAATTTTTGTGGGCGTGTAATTATGCAGCTGCTTAACGCTCCTGTCTCTCTTGTCGTGCTTATTCTCCTTTCCGGTGCAATCTTGGGGACAGGAGTTATGAGACTGGAGCCTCTTAAATCATCAGTCAACACAAGCACAGTTTGCACAGTCTGCAGGCTGAGATCAAAGGCAGAGGATTCCCCCGCCGGGCGTGTTCTGGGGTCTCCTTGGGCTGCTCAGGCTGGGGGGTGTCTGGAGCTCTGCACTCATGGGAAACAGCCACATTTCCTGCTGAATTTTGGGCATTGAGTGAATGCAGCATTTTCAACTACCACCTAAAAAGCCCAACTAACAATTTGGACAGATTTCTTGCACTGCCTTTAAGTTCTGCACAGGCATTCCTGGAAAGTTGCCTCAAAACGCTCCCAGTGCCACCTGCAGATTGCTTCGAATCCTCTCGCTGTCACGGACACTTCATTGTGTCCCTTCAGGTGGCTGAAAGAAATGGGAATAACACTTTCAGAGAAATAAAGATGCAATTTCACACTCCACCCCTTTCTTCCTGCCCTTGTTCTTATCTTTTTGAGAAGCTGATGTCTGATCTGTCAAGGTTACACACTGGGAAGTACCTAATGCAGGTGCTGGGAGTTGTCCAGCAGCCTGGAAATGTTTATTTGTACCACAAACAAATTGCTCATTTAGTCCTAGACTGTTTAGCTCCCTGGCTCTTGACATTTTCAAATGACAGTAGTAAAAATGAATGTGGTGAGTGGAGTGGAGTTGTAGCTGCTGGTTTATGTACTGCTTGAACAAAGAAGGTAATGAATCCCTTTTCTATGGTGTGAGGTTATGAAGTAAAGTAAAGCAAAGGCTTGAGGGGGTGGAAAAACACTGAATAACACAAACGTCATAAATCAGTTCCTGTAACATGATTGGTTTGAAGTATTTTAGGAAGAGGCTCTGTCTTCTGAGCTAAATTTGATAGCACAGTACACTTCCTCCAGTGTTAAGAGATCCAAACAGATCCAAACTAGGGCATAATATTTTAAAGGACACTAAGAAAATTACTTGGATGAGGGAAGGAAGGAAAGATCATGAGAGGAAGCTTCTCCACTGGCTGCACTACTGATTTTTTTTTCCAAATAAACCCTCTGTCATAAAGGACACTTGTCCCACCTCCAGCTTTACCCCATATAACCAACCCCAGGAGCTTCAGAGCACCTGCTACATCAGTGACAAAGGTACCTGTTGCAAAGCAAAAGTGCTTTCATGGGATTTAAATCCATTTGGAATTGAAAAAGTGTATTGATGCTAAACAGTTCACTGTCAGGAGACATTCAGGTTCAATACTGGTAATGCAGTGGATAAACAACAGTGCCAGACACCCACAAGTAATAAATATAGACCTCTGATTTCCATAATTTCCAGGTATTCTTCTAAAACTCATCTTGAGAGCTTTAACCTGACACAGACACAAATATGCCCCTGTCCCCCAGCAAAAAATAAACAGCATATATAGAAAAGAATGAATTCTTTGGAGGAAACTGCAACCAAAGTAATAAACAGTAACATTGCTATTGCTGGATCTGGAAAATAAAAATCATATTCAAGAAAGCAAACCAGAAAACAAATACGTTTTAGCAGCTCATCCTGAATTTTTATATAAAATAAAAATAGTCTTATGATAGGAAATATCTAAAACTTCAAGGAAAAGTTGAGTAAGTGAGGGAAACCTGTGGGATTATATGTATGAAGAGGCAGAGTAATAAGATTATTTAAATTTTCATTTAACAGCAGATTAAAGAGGTGTAGGGTGTTCTATAAAAACAAAGTTAAAATAATACATTTTTAGCAAAATTTGGTATTGGTGCTCCGGTAAACACAGATTTATCAAATCTTACATATCTTGTTCCTTAGACACAGAGAAGAAAAATAATGTCCCTACTACTCAAACTGCAAAAAAATCTCAAAATAAAAAGCTTTTTCAATCTATTTCTGCTTGATCCTTGCTTTTAGTCTCCCTAGATTATTTTTTTCAGTTCATAAAACCTGAAGCACCTTTAACACAGGAGCTGTTATTTGTATGACTAAGCTCCTACAAGGCTTGTAAAAGGAGTGAAAAATAATTATTTATGCGAGTGGTAATCAGAGAAAAATTTACCTTTTATGCAGTCTGCTTCGGTTTTAAAGGGATTTCAGTGTTTTACTTTAAAGAGATTAATTATGATCTTTTCTAAATATGAAAGAACATATGTTTAAAGTTTAGTTTCTTTATGAAAAGTCTCCAGAAAGGTATCAGAATGTGACATCTTCCTCCTTTTTTATGAATATTGCAAATGATGTGAGTGGTTTCTTAGGGAAAATGCTGGAACCTTCTCAATGAAATCTCAGTCATTGACCTGTGTGCCTTAACACCCCATGCCCTGTTCTCTGGGCTTTTGGAAAATATCAAGTTAAAAGAGCCATAATGTTAGAAGAAAAATTGAAAATCAAAATAATTATTAAATTTTAGTATCTTTTTTCGTTTATTGCCTACTGATACACTTGCCAGAAAATATTTTGGTAAGTCTAATTTAATTTTAATCTTTGTTCCAGCCTTGTGCTACACCAAACCTCAGAGCAAACTGCTATATCAGGAGGCTGAAAAAACATGTCTCCTAAGGATATAAACTGAAAGTTACTTTCTTTTACTTAAGAAAAATTCATGAATCCAGTAAAATATTAATCATATTGTACGTAATTTCCATCATATGCAATGAATACATGACAGATTGATTTAAAACTGGAAAAAGCCCTCCACGTGTGCTCTGTTGGTTGACATGGCAATAATACTGGAGCACATTATTAACCATGCAGCTAAATGCGATATGAAAGCCACATGCTTTGGTACAGAAGGAAAAGCTGGAATCACTGGCTTCCCAAGCTTTGTTCTGTCATATCAACACTGAAGAGTTAAGGACCTCAGAGTGACCACCTGATCCAAAAGGCTCAAATGTACAATTTGTGACTTCACAGAAACTCCACAATCACCAGTTTGAAACCCAGACATCCAACCTTCAGGATCAACCCAGAGAGACAACGGCTTTGAGCTTCTTGACACTGAATTCCCACAAGGACAGCCTTGGATTAATGAGCTCACTGGGCTTGTGGCTTGTTACCTTTCAGTGGTAGTTGTTGAGCCACTGGCTTGCAAAACATTCCCTATCATCCCAGCAACCTAAAGGTGCTGTTCCTTTGACCTCAGAGAAACCTGTGTATACTCATCATCCCCTTAGGAAGACGTGCTGAGCCAGGAGTTTACTGCAGTCCTGGGCTGTCACCTCCATCCAGCGGGCAGAGAATCCGAGCTGGAGCCATCCCAGGGACCTTCCCCTTGACATTGGTGCCCAGTGCCAGGGACACACATCAGCCTCCCTTGGGATTAAAATATCCCTGACATGCCACAGATATCAATCATGGGAGGCTTTGCAATGAGCTGCAGCTTAAACCAGTCACTTTACAAATGCCTGGTACCTATGTGAGCACCATAAATATTCAACTACCACAGTAGCTTTTGCCTTGGATTTTTCCCCAGTAAGCGAGTGAAACTGGAATACTGGTCTCCTGGCAGGCTGTTTCCTTAGGCTGTCAGATCAACAGGCATGAGCTCAGGAGGAACTGCACTGACCAGCCTTGAGCTCTGGCTCAAGCCTTAAAGCACTGCTGATCCCCTTGTGGACTCCTGTACCTTCGAGCATAAACAATAAGCTGAGTCTCACAAAGCCTGGTTTGGGCAATATTTCAACAAATAAAAGGTGTTAAACTTGAGGCTGTATAAAGGAGGTCTGGACCTTTGAAAAGCTCCAGATATGAGTTCTGCTCAGGTGCCCTGTGCCTGGCAGTAAACTCTGAATGAATGAAATGCCAAATGCCCAACCTGAGGAACACACAGTTAGCATATGACAGCTGTCCAGATGGTGACCATCCTTCTACCTCTGCTTTGGCCAACTTGTATCTGTGTATAAAGCTTTGACAGCTATTAAATTCTCTTAGTTTTAACACTGTTTTTGGAATGCATTTAATTTTCATACAAAGAGGCCCAAATTGCTGATGTGGGATAGAATCCAAAATGCACTGAACTCAGCAGAAAAAAAAATTGCAGCCTGGCTGTATCTTGGAAATAGTTATTAGTGACTGAAGCTATTATAACCGACATTATATTTTATATATATACATATATATAATAAATGTAGTAGAGTGTTGATAGGAAAGACATGAACAGAACTGCATTGCCACATGTGTGATTCTTCTCCATTTATTGTCTTGTCTTACTGGGACTAAACATGACTGAATGTGAGGTGGAAGGTATTGTGGTAGGATAGCCTTGGTTCAGTCAGCTCATCACAACAGGCAGTTTAACATCAATACACTGTGCAAATAAACACTTTTGTAAATGGCAAACAACCACATTTCTAGCCTTTTAGTACCCCAGAACTGCAGCTGACAGGCAGCACTTTGGCTTCCTTGATGTGCAGTAATTCATGCTGTGCAACTGTACTGCATCTCATAACCAGGATAGAGCTTTTAAAAGGTGCCCACTGCTGCAAATCCTGTGTTTTCACAGTTCCAGGAGCTGACAAAGGTGTTCACAGTCACCTACAGCATCGTCTGTGTTGGCATGTTGAAATATGGAATCATAACATTGTATAATCACAGGATGGTTTGGGTTGGAAGAGACCTTAAAGCCCATCCAGTGCCACCCCCTGCCCTGGGCAGGGACACCTTCCACTAGCCCAGGTTGCTCCAAGCCCTGTCTAACCTGGCCTGGGACACTTGCAGGGATCCAGGGGCAGCCACAGCTTCTCTGGGCAACCTGTGCCAGGGCCTCCCCACCCTAACAGGGAACAGTTTCTTCCCAATATTTAAACTAAAAGTCATTCCCTCTGTCCTGTCCCTCCAGGCCCTTGTCCAAAATCCCTCTCCAGCTTTTTTGGAGCCCTTTAAGACACTGGAAGGGACTGTAAGGTATCCCTGGAACCCTCTCTACTCCAGGCTGAACAGCCCAAACTCAGTCTGTCTCCAGAGCAGAGGTGCTCCAGCCTCTCCTATGAAATTTTATTTCAAAAAATGAAATATTTTTTTATTATTATTTTTTAATGCTTGGATACAGCATTTTCTTGTTCAAAGTGTTTCCACCTATACTGCAGCTACCAGGCAAAGCTCCCAGGATTTCTTGGCCAAGTGGTGTAAATCAGAACTCTGAGTCACTGGGTGAGCTGGAGCTTGGAAGACTGTGGGTCTCTCAGGCCAGGCCAGGCTTGTTTTAGTTTTCTGTATAAAATCCATTTCAATTAAAAGCCTTGCTGACAGTAGCACCATTATTCAAGCTGGGAAGTCATTCTGTACTGATAAAATTGGATTCCTTTGTCACGGTCTTTCAGACTCTGTCCCCACAATGTGTAGCAATTTTGCACAGAAAAAAAAAAAAAAGAAAAAAAAAGGAAAAAAAGTAATTTAATCCACCCTGGTTATTGCAATTACAAATAGTGTGCACAAAACTGAATTCATAATTCTCCAAAGCATCACACTGCCATTCAGCCACAGCACAGCTGGGGAGAAGAGTGCTGAAGAAGCTGAGCAAAATAACTGCTTTGGGTGATTACAATGCAAATGGTTTATTATTGCACACAGCAGAAATTACCCACTTCCTCCCCCTTGGTTTTTGCTGTGAAGTCATAACACAAAACACTGAGCTCCTCCTGAGGAGGCACAACAGTTGGAAGCTCAGAGTCTACAAGGAGATATCACTGCTGGTGTGTCCTCTACAGCCTGGGAGTCTAAAAATGGCAGCAGAGCCTGAGCTGAAGTTTAAGGAATAGAGGTGGAAGACAGAGGGATTTGGGCATTTGACTAAATCTGAATATATTTATGGCCATTCCTGGAGTATTAATCTCAGAATTGTAACTACATGTACAGCCTGGCCTTGGACACTTCCAGGGATGGGGCAGCCACAGCTTCTTTGGGCAACCTGTGCCAGGGCCTCACCACTCTCCCAGGGAACAATTCCTTCCCAATATCCCATCTAACCCTGCCCTCTGGCAGTGGGAAGCCATTCCCCCTTGTCCTGTCGTTTCAGTTCCAAAGTTCCTCTCCAGCTCTCCTGGAGCCCCTTTCTGGTACTGGAAGGCCACAATGAGTTCACTCTGGAGCCTTTTTCTCGTTCAGGTGCACAATCCCCTCCCTCAGCCTTTTCTCACAGCAAAGGTGTTCTGTCATTTCACGATCACTGATGCCCTTGCTTGTCATGTTAGTTTTATGTGTGTACTGGAGTGGGGAGTCCTTAGGACAGCAAAGTGGGACTGAGCAGGCTCTACTGATGCTTCACCCAGCAAACAGACGCTGTCACTCCAGCTGGATGAGGTTACAAGAAGTTCCTGCCATAGACAGAGTGCTGTGGGATGAGTCACCTTGTGAAGAAAACTCCATTTTTGGTGAATTTTTCATTCCTTTAACACATGGAGCAGTAAGCAGGGGCAGTGAGGCCATGGATATAACTTCTGAGAAGTACCAATTATATGCTGTTTTCTAGAGCAAGCCATTGAAGCACCATGAGGATTAGTATGCAACATGCAAAGGATGTTGAAGAGGAAAAAATAAGTTTATTAATTATTATCATTGTATTAATAATTATTCTAGGAAAGTACGTCTCTATCAATAAGGGTTTTTTCATTTAATAGGATTATTTCTGTTTCTTCTACAACCTTATGTGGAAATGCAAACTGCCAGAGCAGAAAAGGAAAAGACCAATTAGATGGGGAAAAAAATTTGCCTTCCAAACCCCGGGTTCCTGTCATTGCTTAGACTTCATTAATTCTCCTCAGTTTTCCTCCTCTCCGTGCTCCTCCCACAAGTTCAGTTTAAGCTTTTTCAGAGTAGCAGAAGCTATTCAAGCTGTGATTGATCAGCAACAAACATAAAAAGAGGTCAGAACCTTAAGTATCTGAAACATACACTTCACAGAACCACAATAATGCTACTAAAAATACAAATTTTAAGGATCATAGTGGATATCTAAAAGCTTTCTGTTTCTCTGAAGAACTACAGAGACTCTAGCTCTTATTACCAGGCATTTTAAATCTTTAAAGGACTCTGAAAGCAGCCATTCTTCCATAAAATAAAAACTTCTGCAGAAATTATGGAGAAATTATCCCTCTGTTATAGCAGTGCAACAGTTCTGGCTGAACATCACCTGTGCACACACTTGTGTTACAGAGGCCCCCAGCCTGGGCTGCAACAGTCTTCTCCCCTGAATAGAATTATTTTAAAGTGGTTTTTTCAACACTTTTGTTACTTTGAGTGTTTTTTAAGCTTGCTTCAGACTCTGTTACCATTGCTTTTGAGTTTTGGAGGCTGGAAACCACCTCCTGTCTCCCCTGGATCCATGGGGGATTAGGATCTGATGGATTCAGCTGTCTAGTTTGATCAGGGTTTCCACAGTGAAGTCACGCTACTTGTGTTCAATGTCATAAAAACAAAAGTCCCGCTTTTCTCCACAGACATTGTGGAAACCTCTGAGCTACAAGTAAAATACCACCCCCCAACAGCTCCCCAAACATGCAGGGGCATATTTGTGTTCTGTAACCTTGGAACACATTTTTCCTGTTTCCATGCCTCATTGTTGAATCCGCATCAGCAGTGGTGCAATTATTAGATGCTCTTCCTAGATATAGTGGTGTTAAGAAGAAGAAAAGGAAGGAGAAGGGAGAAAATCCTTTTTTGGAAAGCTTTATTTAGTTGACTTTGTCCTCCAACAACAGCTCTGAATATAACATGCAGGGAATATGTGTCCATGTATAAATACCAAGACTGAAAGTTGAACTGAAGTGTTACCATCCTAACTTTTATGAGCTAAAATTAAAACTAAGCCCCAGCTAGGAGAGCACTGCAGACAGGTACAGGACACCTGGGACCCCTTCTGTGTCTGCCAGTTGTCCCCTGCATAGCCTTGGTCACTTCCCTTCTTAATATCTCCCCCTTTATTAAGAGGGATACTGCTATTAGAGATACTAAATTGATTCACCGATTAAAAATAAAAGAAAAAGCAGTTAAAGATGTGAGAGGAAGGTCAGAACTGATACTCAGTGTTGTCTAATTTAATACTGATTTGCTGAGTAACTGAACTTGGAAACACACTTCCTGGTATTTGGTATAATATTTCCAAAACACATAAGCTAAACTCATCAGCACCTCAACACTGTAGAAGGAGAGGGGCATAATTACAAGAAGATAATTTGTATGAAAGAATACATCCCACCTGATATAGCCTGCATAATTTCAACAGCACCAGCTTTTCTACTGCACTATGTCAGCATTTCCATTGAAACCCTCGTTTTAATGGGAATGCTGTTCATCTGCAAAAAGTGTGTTCTAAGCAGAAAACAGGAACATCCGGGATCAAGCATAAGCACACCACCCCTTATAGGAGTATTCATAATTTTAAAGAGAGTCACTTGCCTCTTTCTGAAAACACAACCATCGAGAATTTAATTTTAATTTTTGAAGATTTGTTAAATCTTGTCTGGAAATCCGAACAGTCTGAAAACCACTTTTTAGAGAAATATTTGCTACCAGGGAAAGGGGTGGGCTTGGGGAAAAGATCTATTAGACCTGTTCGATGTTAACACAAATCAGGACATAGTGACAGTCTGAAAATGCAGGATACCATGGGAAAAAAGAAAACCACAAAAAACAACCTAGCACAAAGAATGAATATAATTGGCTCTGATCCTAAGACGCCACTGGGAATTTCCAAATGGGCCCCAGGGGATGTATGAACACTGATCTTCAAAGAAAGTGCACACAGGGCTGGTACAAATTATGTAGGGTCTGATAAGGCAAGTTACATGGTCTGATAAGGCAATTATCTGGCAAAAGTACCATCCTTAAATCCAAAGCAATCCAGAAAGGCACTAGCAGGAGCATTTTGGCCCATCTCCACCTACTCCTAAGCAGGATGGGAGGAGGAGAGGGCACTTAGCTCGTGTTCTGGCACCCAGGACTGTCATAGACATTACAGATTAATTCATTGTACTGTCACCTGGTGATTTTCCAGAATGTGACTGCCCTAGAAAGTGTGCATATTGCAGTTGTACGTGATGGGCTTAACTGCCCAGTTTCACATATTTGAATGCTGATGGTAAGGAAGGCCAGAGGAGTTCAAAGCTGAGGCAGCACCTTCAGCTGCCCCTCGCTGTCCCTCGATCCACGTGGTGCCGACCTGTGGCTCCACCTCTGATCAGGCAGCCAAGAATCACCTCGTGCACAGAATGTCACTGCTTCCCACCCATCTCAGCTTGTTTCTCACCACAAGCTTGCCCATACCTTAGGGACACACTTCCAAAATATTTTTTCCCCTGGCTACAGCCGTGAGAGCGTGGCCATCCAAAGAACAAGGGCTGTGATTGCAAATGGAGTGGTTTCTTCAGCAGGAACTTTTCTCTGAAATGCACCCATTAAGCATCTTTGCTGTGATTTGTAGCAGCTGGTGTGTCTCCATGCCAGCTGAGGGAGGAACGGGGAAGGGCACCTCAAAGTCAGCTTGGAGCTCTGCAATATCTAACGGAGAAAAGCTCATGATTATAATGAGAAAAGTAATTCCTTACCCTGAAAGCTGACTGAAAGCAAATGGAGGAAAGTAAGACTTCCCACTAAAGAAAACCTGAGTAGGATTTTCACTGTACATGAAAAAGGTGGAATTGCTTTGGAGATGAGACCATCCTCCTGCCCCTGACAGCAGCTCCTAGTAAGGGCTGAGAGTTGGCTATTGTGAGTAATCTTTGTGCCAGTGCTTGTGTGGGGATAAAAGACACAAGGATTTCGAGTGAATTTCCTTGCTTGATAAATCCAAACCTTTTACCTGAGGACAATGGTTAATTTTTGGCAGAGGTGTGTGTGTAATTGCCTCAATGCTGATGGCAAGTGGGGATTGAGGAAGTAACACACGAGTCCTAATGACGAGGAAGAGCAAGAAACTCTTCAATGCCTCCATTAAGGCACAAGTATTTCAGAAATGCAATAATTAAAACAGAAGTTCTCTGCTAAATTAGAACTATGGTGACAAGATAGACAAAGAGAGCAAAACAAACCCGGGGAGGACAAGCTAACATTGAAGCAATGACACAGTTGCTGCATATGCAGCAATCTCAGCACATTCTCAGCTGTGTCGATGTTGTTATCCCAGACAATGCATTTAAGTATTTGCTGCAATGTTATTTAGCAGATGATAATGAAATAGCAGGAAAATATACATGAAAGAAGATGGAAATATCTTGTGCCTCCTCACAGGGAAGCTATCAAGCAGAGGAACGAGGAAATGACAAAGAGAGCACTTGGAGGAAGGCGATTGCTGTTCGCTGCTTCTCTGCTCTAAATTGGGCACTAGGGAAAAAAGACAGAAGTTCCACTGAAGTGTAACAGAGGGCATTGTTTGCCACCATGTGTAAACGGTGCACTCAGGGAATGCAGAGGAATGAACTGCAAGAGGCACTAGTTTTAGAAAATTACCTGTAATTACTTTCTAATGCAGAGGAAAATAATAATGAATAGAAAATAATGATGAAGGTAAAGAATGATGCCCCTGTCATTTCACCTTCAAACAACCCTAGCTATGTGTATTCTGCATCCCTCTCTGTAGTCTCTGCTCTAGGTCTGGAATATTGAGTTAATTTAAAATATTTCTGTGGACAAATCTACTGACGTAACACGTCTCATTAACAGTTGTGACCTGAGCATTCCTTCAGCATCAGCATTTAGATTACACTGTCTAATGATACTACCTGTAGTGTAGGGCTTGAATTTCTAACTTCAAGAACAGACAATAGTAGTTGGTCATATCAGATCATAAGACCTACTGAAAGAATTGCCTTCGCCAGTGGATTTCTGCTGCATTAAGCTCATCTTGAATTTTGTGTTCACTCTGTAAGTTGAATTTACAGAATAATAAAAAAGATGTGTGCACAGAAAATGCAGGTAATATAACTGTGGTATGAGGTGGATACAACCAAGTGGACGTCACTATGGCCTTGCAGTTCCCTCAGCTTTGCAGTTTGACAGTTATGTACGGCTGTGACTGCTGCCTTTAGTCCCACTGTGCTTCTAACGCAAGGGTTTGCTCTTTCCCCTTTTTAATGTCAAAATACACCTGGTATCATTTTGTCCATTTACATCAGGTTTGATGTGCCTCTCCTTTACCATTCTGAAGTTGTTGGACAGCTTTAGCTCAGAAATTACAGATCAACAACTTTGTAAGTCCTTCCTGAAAACAAAACTGTTGTGAATGCTCCATGTATATAAAACCATTTGTTCCATACAAAATGGAACCAGGCAACGACTACACAGCCCTACTTTTCCTTCCCAGTAGGTTTGCTCATTGTCAGAGGACATTCTGACCAAACTCTTTTTCCTTTTATCTGCTTATGGTACTGCTTAAGAAGTGTGAGTAGTGTTGGAAAATACTTCTAACAACCCACAGTTCAGACTCCAGTGAAGAAATGTACAGGTTAACTGGCAATGACCTTTCTGAGTCAACATTCCTGCACTTTGAAATTCAAGCATTTCTAGTTCTGCCTTTTTGCCTTTGATTCTGACCTGGTACAGCTGGAACTAAATATAGATGTGTAAGGTAAAACCCCTGATCACTTCACTTCAAAAGTGTCTTTCAACTTCCTTGCTAGAGGCCTTAAAAGCTGTGTCGTACACTGGTAATCAGTGGGCAATGTTAATAGTCACATCTCCTCAGGATAACTTAGGGTAAGGACACTTTGGCAATGTGTTTCATTTGACATCACCAACCTCTTTTTGGAGAGACAGTGTCCTACTATTCACATATATTGTAGATGCATATTGTATCATCTTGTTGACAGTGGCACAATATTTGTAAAATAAGACAGCAAAATATTTTACTTTTGCTTATTAGTACTTATTTTACTTATTAATAGAAGACTACATGAATTTCAGTTGCAACTCACTGTGGTGTGTAATTTATATAATAAACCTGGTTAATAATGTAGCTTAAGGTTCTGGGACACTGCTATAACAAAGAAGAACAAATCATACCTGAAACCACCAAGGCTGATACATTCTGAGGGTAATAAAAAGTCATTAGTTACTCTGTTAAAGTCATTCGAGGCTTTGGTTAATAAAGCAAAAATTTAACATTTGTATTCTGAAAATGGATTAACAAAGAGTTACACAATTTTCATCACAGAAAATCAAATTGTTGTTTAAAGTCAAATTTCTTATGTACTTCAGATAAAAAAGGTCTATTACTACACTGTCCTCTAACAGGAAAAACTGGAGTCACAGCTGTAATGAATGGGGTACAGCTTTGGCTGTTGTCCAGCTCTCCATAAATTCTCATAGATCAACAGGAATAGACAAGTGAGCCAAAACCAATGAAGCTAATTTTAGTTGGCTGAAAGCAGCACCATCTGTATTTCTGGCCTTGGTAACTTTCTATTGATCCAATTCTTGAAGAACTATTTGATACCAAGTGTGTAAGGTAGTTTTTCAGATTCATAGTTTGCAATGCTCAGACATCATCTCCTTTGATGGTTTCAGATCCCGTAACTTTCCTTTTTTGATTAAATAACCTTATTTTTGCATGGATAACAGGTAAACATTAGTATCCATTTCTCTGCACGATTCTGGAAAAGAAATACATCAGCTGGAGTTGTTTTCTCTCTGAAGCCACAGAACCAGTTTGAGGTGGACAGATCGTATTCCCCACATGACTCAGCTCAGCTCTGCATCTGCTTGTTTCCCACTGACGTTATTCCAATGAAAGGAGGTTCCTGCAGTGATCACAGTTCATTGGCACTTTGGGTATGGAGAGAAGTGCCTGCAATGAATTATCCCAGTACAAAATACAAGAGAAATATTCTCACCACATTCAACTATTGAATAAGCAACGTCTGGACATGCCGTGAGCGAAAAGAATTCAAACTGATCAGACATTGATTGTGAATAATGTACTCAAATATAGTTTGAAATCAGTTTTAAGACCAGAAGGCTAGAAATACCAGTTAAAAGTTTTGTGGCTTGTGGATTTATTTTCTCTCTCGTCATTTACTTTAGTGGGCTTTGTACTGAGCTCTCACAGAGTAGACTTGGATATCATGAAATTTAGGGTGCATTTTGCCATTTTCAATAATTGTAATTGTAATTTTAGGACTTGATATGAAAAATAATTTGCATCTACTAACTTTTTCCTCTCTTATAAACTCTAAATATAGTAAATAAGATGCTCTAACCTCTGGGGACTGTCAGCTTTTCAGACAGATCTGGGTTTTAATTTACTTACAGAGCAGTACGGTTATCAACAGAGCTCACTAATGGCATTATTCATACTTAATGTGGGTATTCCAGTATATCATTAAACTACATGTCCTACACAAAACCCAAGTATACATATACACTTACTTATACCTATTACTAATTAATAAATAGGCACTTGTAGATTAACTTTTTTTCAGTGACTGATGTCCATTCAGGACAAAAAACATTTCAGATGCTGGTATTTCACCAGTGTTGGATAACTTTGCTTTTGCACATTGTTATTTAGTGTCACAACTCTTTTTAACAGTGTCAGAGGGTCTTGAATCCTAAGGCTCAAAATAATCTTGCACAGCATCTGTGTCCTGAAGTTTATTACATGTTTATTAGACACTGCATCAGCCCAGAAAGTTGCCTCTCTTTGATGTTGGTACAAACACCCACTTGTGCCTCATTACTGAGGAACCTCCCCGTGGAGCCTCCAGGGGCTCAGGCAGATTTGCATCCTAACAGCAGGTGCACAACCAACGTTCTTCACTCCTCATTCCCCAGTCATTTCTAACTGATCTTTGTTTACTTCATTAGTCCTGCTTCCAAACTTGTTTTTAGAAAAATACTGCTTTATTTGAGCTACTGAAAGGATTTTGAAGGCTCATCCTTGTAAAGATGCCTCTGGGAGAAGTCAGATATTCAAATGTCTAGGTGTAGATTAAAACAAAGGTGAGCATTTACAATATTTATACCAATTTTTGATTGTCTTTTATCAATTAAGTCAAAAGCCAGGTGGGAGATGGAAAAGAGAAAGAGAATTATAGACACTTAGCATATTTACTCCTGACTGAAGCAGATGCCGAATTTAGAAGACCAGATTCTACCTTAAATTAAAATTACTCTAATTTTAATCTTTTTTTTTGGCACACTATAAATGTTTAGGTTTTCCAGAGAGATTAATTTCCATAGACTGTCTCTATTCTTTGATTTTTTGATTAAAATAAGATATGGGCAAACTAATCCCCCCCAGGTAATAGCAGGTTTATTGTTCTATGGTCTTCTGCACAGCTCTGCAGTGTTTCTGGCTTCTACCATTCCTTCTGTTTGTATTTGTGATATATAGATAGAGAAACTAAAGTCATCACAGAAGCCCCTGAAATATATGACAATTTTTTTCTTATTGTGTCAATAACCTTGTCACAGAAGTGTCCCATGTCTGGGTGTGAGTGTTTGGCCACCAAAGTGTAAAGCAGTTCTGTCTGCTCTGACATGGACTGAGGTAAAAGACTTGTTGCAGTAAAGGGCAGGTAGAAACAAAAAGGACTTAGCAGGCAAAGGGTTGTACTGCTGTCTCCTGATTCTGTCTGTCCTTCATCATCTATTCGAAGGATTCCTTTTTGTTCTGGACAATTTAGCTCCGACAGCTCCAGCTGTGGTTTAGAGTAACACTGTACACAGTTATACAGCAATATCAAGCAGACCCCTGATCTCAGCTCTGGTGCTGGGAATAAGAGAGTCAAATTGCCGACAGCAGCAAAGGTGACAGTTTGCTGCAAGATGTTCAAACCAGCTAATCCATCCATCCATACTCATTTGCACCTTCTCCAGAATGTTCAAGGCATCTGTAAGTGGTATAGCCCACTTACCTGTGAAACTAAATGTACCTGAACCTTGCCAACTATTGGCACATTTTTGAGTAGTTAGAAATCCATGGCTTACACCATCCTGTGATGCCGTGGGTATTACCTTGCTAAGCAGAAATGCTGCTGGCAGGTTTGTATTCGTGTCCCAGTATCAGATGCAGCTCAAAGGCTCACATCTATCTGCCCAGAAATGCAGAGAATTGCAGCTGGAGCATCTCAAGGAGAACAAACAACTATGACTGTGAGGGCAGCAATGATTGCTTAGCTCTAGTGAAGCCCCACTGCTGCATGGGACTGAGATAAGGTCCCTTAAAATCACAAGGGAAATGAAGCCTTCACACCAACTATTCTACAAAGTTCAAAGGGTAGCCCCTGCCCACTTAAAATTATTTTTGCACAAAGAATAATGATGTTGGAAGAGGCATTTAAAATCCCATCCCAAGCATGCTTTTCTCTCTGCACCCTGTATGTCATTCTTTTTTGCCCCAAAACACGTGGTCATTTAAACCAAACCCCTCTCCAAGCACAGCTCTCTGGCAGTGCCCTGGGGAAGCCCCTTATTTCCCTCACCTGGTTCCACCCTTGCTTCCCTGACACACTCACTCTGCAGGCAGCTCTGTTGTCTTCTCATCAGAGCAGAGCTGTCAGCCCTGTCCCAGCTGCTCCCTGGACAGAGGCTCTGGGTCACTGTGCTTTGTTGTCCCATAACACCAAAGTGCATTTTGCAGCACGGTTGGGGTGAAGGGGTGGGGACCCCTGGTGGTCTAGTGGTTAAGATGCGGTGCTCTCATCACCGTGGTCACAGGTTCGATTCCCGGTCCTGCTTCAGGGACAATCCCCCGGGTAGATGGAGCTCGTCAGCCCCTAAGGCCAT
>JAWWLV010000005.1:25979006-26037886 GCA_035041135.1 Platyrinchus mystaceus | reverse complement strand
TTCTCTTAGATGGATGGCCTTAGGGGCTGACGAGCTCCATCTACCCGGGGGATTGTCCCTGAAGCAGGACCGGGAATTGAACCTGCGACCTCAGCGCTGAGAGCGCAGCGTCTTAACCGCTAGACCACCAGGGGTCCCCAGAGGGAAATCTTAACATCTGTTTTAAACCACATCTTTACAGCTCCACAAACAGCTGCACAAAGCCCACAACCTCTGGCTCGGATCTCTGCTCACTCCATTGCTTTTCATCTCAGGAACACCTTTCCCCCATGGCAGGTTGTGCCAAGGCAGATTCTGTTGCATGGGCAGACTTGAAAGCCAACTTGGAGCCTCGATGTGGTTTTGGTGGCACATTTCTCTCACAGTACAAGTCATTAGGGTTTGCTGTGCTTTCCCAGTCCCCTGCTCACAGCAGTTGGCACAGATGCAGCACAGAGTGACAAATGTCCCACCTGGCCACAGCACTGGCACTGCCTGATGTCACAGTGAACCCTGTGCACAAATCTTTGCTGGTGCCATGTGCCCATCCCTGCCCTGCCAAGCACCTGGTCTGCTTTGCAGAAGGTTCTGGCAGTACTTAAGTAAAAGACGAACCTGTGTCTAACTATTACAGCAGAAAGATTGGATGACTGGATGGGAGAATCCTCATATTTATGGAGGTTGCTTTAATTCCTGGTTCTTTGGAGCTTCAGGCAGTGAATCCCTGCATTGATGGCTGTGTGCACAAAAAAAAATTACCCATTATGACACTACAGGAGGAGAAGTGTGAGTGTAGTGGTGGAAACTGAGGGAAGCTCCAGCTGGAATAGCCACCTGTCCTGGGCACAGCTCTCCCTTCCAGGACAAAAGGAACAGACCGGACAAGCCCTGCAGGGCTAATTAGATAAAAGGCTCCTGGGTAATGGCAGTTTTGTCTGTGTAAGATCTGAAGGGCCTGACTGTCCCCTGAATTTCTGAGAGATTGGGAAGCACAGAAGGTACATTGGGGAAAGAGGAGTGTGCTCATGTTAATCAAAGACAAAGGAGTTGTGTGAGCCAGACTTTGCTGACAGATGTGCCCTCCTACATGGAGGCAGGAGCGTTCTGCACTCAGCACTGCTCACCACCAGGATTATCTCCCTCTAAAGATGATGTCATGTTTTCATCCTGCATTTTATCCCTCTCCAGCTATTACTTTTTGGCACGTAAACTTATGTGAAGTTGGCATCCCATCCCCTGCATGGGCACAATGCCACTGTAGCAGATGGGTGAGCAGTGAAACGAGCACAAGTGGCAAGTCAGACTCTGTCAGGGTAACTTCCTTTCCAGGAACAAGGAAATGGCATTCAGTGGGGTTGTTCAGCACCTAAAATACAGGTATAATGACATTATTAACCCATTCCTGAGCTAATTTTTGAAGAACGCAAGTTACCAAACACAGGCTCAAGAAGTGAGAAAAGTGTTTTTTTAGTTACTTCAGACATAAATTGCACAGAAGAAAATACTGAGTCAAAAAATTACTTTTCTAATTTCTTTTCTGAAGTAAGGAGTCTTGCCTAAACACTTTACTAAATGAATGAATGCTTGCTTAGCCTGAAACACAGGAAAAAATATTCATGAACTAGACAATAAATGTGGAAAATCTGTCAGTATCAGGTGGTGTAATCTGGAATGGTTCCTAAGAACTAATTCAGTTAGAGAGTCAGATTTTTGTTTTTCAATAATCCTACAGAAATTAAAATTTCTGAATTCAGCAGTATTGATCTATAAAGAGAGAGGAAGTGAAAAATCCACCACAGAAGGTGCTGGATCTTCTCTTTGCTTTTAGAAAAGCATGAACTTTCCAAAGATCCCATATTTTCAGCCATATAAGTTTGGTTTAAGACAAGTGTTCTATCACATTTCAGGCATTTAAGCATTGCTGAATTGATTAGAAAGCACAGGGTTGCTTTTAACCAGTTGTAACCTTTCTTCTGATATCAGCTATGATGCAAGAGATAGAAACAAAAAAAAAAAAGGAGTCTTGTGTATCACACTGGTTTCATTTTCTTTTACACCAACATTAAATACTGTAAAATGCATGTATTAAACCTTGGAAATAAACATGTTTTTTATGTGATTCATGCTGAAGCTCTGTGGGTTATCTCTGTGGTGCTGGGTGTTGCTGATGCCTGCTGGCGTTTCTGTCTCCCCGCCCAGGAGAGGAGTCACTCACGATTTTTGTGGACAAACGGAAGCTGAGCAAGAGGTCGGAAGGGAGCGACCCCGGCACCAACAGCTCTGCCGTGACCGTGGAGACCCTGCACCAGCTGGCAGCCTCCTACTTCATCGACAGGGACAGCACCCTGCGCCGCCTGCACCACATCCAGATCGCCTCCACCGCCATCAAGGTAGGGCAGAGCCCCTGCAACAACCTGCACACGAGTGCTCAGCTTCACTGGCTGCTTCCCCGGGGAAACGTGGGTTGATTAGGAAAAAAAAAACCGGATAAAAATAGTTCTTGGCAAAATAATAATTTTTATTCTGAACTTTTTTACCTTAATCAAAGCATTCAATTTGTAAGAGAGATTATAGTTTAGAAGAGGGTCTAAAAATGCAGTAAAGATATTAGTCTTGATGAATGAGACATAATTTTATTAATACACCTTTATAGCAGTGTTTGGTCATTGAGACAACCTCATGTACATGTGTGCTCAGTAAATGCATTTATAGACACATTTCTGTTTCTCCTCCCTCTTCTTCTTCTTTTTTTTTTTTAAATTTTTTTTTAAATGTAGTTATTGTACTCCTGTGCCTGAAACATTAATTTTATTACTATTATTTTTTTACTGACCTTTGGAACAATCTGGAGCTCTTGGCTCTACAGCTTTATGAAGAGGTGTTATTTTCTGCTAAGGAATTTCTTTTAGCTCAGTTTGTCAGTGAAAGCATCCTGTCTACTGACCCTGCAGGTCACTCATAGGGAGCCTCCTCATAGGAGGATGCTTGGCTAAGATCAGAGTCCCCCAGGTACAGTATAAAGCAACAACTTTCCTTTGGAGCAGCTCTCTAGCCTTATGTTGCTTATTTGAAGTAACCTCTGTCAGTCCATTTCCAGCACTGAAGAGCAAATAAAATTTTAACTTGCAGTTGAATATGCAGTAATTACAAAAGTCTAAACGTAAAATGTGATTTAGAATTCTTTCTCCTCATTGGATCTTTCCACTGGTAACCACGATCTTTACTAAAGACCACCTGAAGCCAGAGGTAATTTCCAACTACCTTGGCTGTTTGTCAAGCAAATATTAATTTAGTTTTCTGGAAGTGCCTTTACAGGGAGAAGGATATGACCAGCATGTGTGGCTTGACAGCATCTGTTCAGGTTGGCTGTTGGTACATGGAGGATATTCCTCTAGTGCCATCCCTCCAGGAATGGTGGCAGGGCAGCTCACCTAGCTGGACTGTACCATACTAGCAGAGTTGTTTATATTTTAGGAAGAGAGAACTGAGAGTATTAATAATGTTTTGTATAACTCACCCTCTTCCTAGGAAGAACATAACTATCTTTTGGGAATATCTGAATAAAACAAAACCCAACGTGCTATATGGAACAGAAAAGACTTAAAAAAAGGCAGAAGCCATGACATTTGCAGTTAAACCAGAGCACTTCAGTGCACAGAGGAGATCTGCCACTCCAGTTCCTGCAGGTTTGGACTTTGACAGGAAGAGGAATAATTTGCTTTGCTGTTTGACTTGTTGGTTTGTCACATTTCCTGTGACTGGGCAGTCTGAAACTGCGACAGGAGTGAGAAAAGAATTCCACAGTTGTTTGCACAGTAACATATTTGAGCATTGTAGTGTTCAGAGATGGCTTTCTTCATGGCTGGACACCCCTAAAACATTATTTGAGAAGAGAGATCAAAAAGACACCCTCAATAACCAAAGCAAATATTTCTTCCTTATTTTTTCCCCTCCAAATTGGTATAAGATTCCTTTTTCAGGTTAGGCTATGTCACTCTCACACCTCTTTCTTTCTCTATTTATATGAAAAAAATGGCAGGTTTTCTCCTAAAAAAGCAAAAGGATAATATTTATAACCCCCCCAGCGCATGTTCTAAGCAAGTTACTACATTCATTCTGAGTCCTTTTTTGTGATTTTTTGTTTCTCCTAATTTATCTGTATTTTAGGCTTGGGCAGTGTAAACCAGGAACGCGTTAATAAGATTTAATGATCATTTATTTATCAACAAAAGATGTAAAATAACAGTTTGGAAAGAAATACTGTCTCATCTACAGCACCATGAAATAGAAAGAAAAAAAAATCTAAGCATTCAGCAGTAGAACAGAGTCTTGAAGCTGCCTTAAAGTACCACCAAGGATGGATTTATTAGCACAGGAAAGAGGACGAGCAACTCACCCACTCACAAATCAGGGCTATGTCCAGGTTTGGCCACTCAGTTCCTAATGTTTCCATCCTCTCAGACTAATGAATTCTTCCTTAATAGATTAAGGTCTAAGGTCTTTACAGATGGGACACAGAATGAGATCCATTAAGTCTCTGAGTTACAGAGCCCAATCAACAAGGCATCAAATATTAGGTGAGAGTGATCAAGCTCAATTAGTCTTCTGGAAAAAAAAATAAAGTCAGCAAGAAATGTCTGTTTTCCTAAATTCTAAGAATGTCTCTTTAGAAAGCAACATATAATGAATAATTTTTTCTTGCTTATGGAATTGAAACAATTAACACTGGAGAAATTCTTATCTTTTTTAAAAGTCAGTGAGATATGTGATGGCTGAATTTTCTTCTCACAAGTCTTAATATATTATTTTGTGGGCCTGATGCAGGAAGACAATATTTTGATAAGATTTATAATTAAGCTTTTTATCAAAAAATGAAGTTGTCACAGAGAAAGGAAAGCACTAGGAAGAGGAAAATGAGAATTAACATTAAAGCCTTCATATTTAGTTTTTATTTATACAGTGAAAAACAATCCTATTCATAGCAAAATCTGCTAATGTGCAGTATGAGGAAAGGAGTAGGAGAGATGAATTTGATGAATCAAGTTTGTTAATCAAATCTGCCTGTAATCAAGTTTGTTACTGTGACATAATTATCCTTAAAAGCAGCACTGAGGCTTTGCATTAATCACACAGACAATACATTGTTTAGTCCACATTTAAAAAGGCAACATTATCCTGTTACAACATTGTCTGACTGGAAATCAAAATGTCCATGGGAGAAACCCAGAGCTTATATCAATATTTAACTTATTTAACAGTCCCTGAACCTGCATTCTTTCAGTATTGTATTAATTCATGCATTTTAGTGTAAGTCCTTGGGCTCGTGCTAAATCAACAGTTGGGAGCCTCAAGGGCCTCATTGGAAACTCCCCAAGCTCCTGAGGGCTATGTCTCATTTGCATGAACATTTCCATGCAGGTACATCCTGGTGTACCTGTTGTTTGAAATATTCCAGGTCCAACATTGCTTCCTCTGCGTGCTCCTTTGAGAAGCATTTTCCTGTGAAAATTCTCTTCAGATGCAGGGATAGCTGTTAGTTCTCCCTATTAACATCCCATTCGGATGATGGGGTGTGCTCTCCTCCTGTCTAAGAAAATCCTGGCCAGTTGTGGCAGCAGAATACAGATGAAGTCAGGGAATTCTTCCCTTTTCCCTGGGTGGTGTCGTTGTGAGCGACAGTGCCAGCTCCTCCCACACGGTGCTGGTGCGGCACAAGCACATCCAGGCTGGTTTGTACCCACTGAAGTTCTCCCCAGAGCTGGAGGCCCAGGGAAAGGTGACACGACCCAGGGTTATGCAGTGACCTCTTCCCTCTGCTGATTTATGGACGGTGGAACAGGACCCGAAGGCTGTGAGTTGCTGTGGTGTGGACTGTGATCCTGGCAGGGTGTCCTGTTACTGCCACCAGCAGAGTGTCCTGGATGTGCTCCCTGGGAACTGCACCCACGCTTCTGACAGCCAAGGGGGAGACTTTGGCAGCTGTGGTTAGATGGTCCAGCTGGATTTCATGCTGCTTCCTGAGGGCCAGCTCTGGGGGTCAGCCTGTGCCCTGCTCAGGTGACCATGATTCCTCTTTGCTGGAAGCTGTAGATCCACCGCTGTCCCTAAGGAACTTCTGCGCTAAGGCCAAACAATTGTGCAGAGCACATAAACCCCGCATTGGTTACACAGTAAATTAAGTATTACTGCATACTCTCACTGCATTCTGCAAAATTAGAAACACAGTTATGTTAGAACACGGACTTTAATAAAGTGAGGCTGTTACAGTATTTGTCTCTTGGAGGATTACAGTATTTGTCTTTTGGAGGATATTACCTTCCAGCCCAGAATTCATCTCCTTTCCCGGGAGCTGGGCCGGGTGAACACAGAATACATGTTATTTTAGGGTCCAAACAGTTGTGGGACAGCCACAGTGCAACAAAAGAGCAGGAGGCAACAGAAGAACAGATGCATAAATTGAATTTTCCACCAGCTATTTACAGCCAGATTACAGCCCATTTATTCCATCTGAGTGAGAAAGAATAAACATCCCTGAGAATGTGCCCTCTAATTTCAATTAAATTTTATTGTGCAATTTGCTTTTTACTTTCCCCCAAACACTTTTTTTTCTTTGCGATGAGAGATTTAAGCATTTTGTTGTCTCTGAAAACTTTAGATTACAAAGAACAGGGCTCTATTGTGATGGTAACTATATCTGATTATCTATAATTAACCCGTGAATGACTCATGGTGGGCTGTTAGAGAGGAAACTTAAGTGCAATGAAATTAGTTTCTCACTAAAAACTCAGCCTGAAATACAGACTTTTTTTTTTTGTTTCTTTGTTTTGGCTGAAAAAGCTTGCTTGCTTCAATTTGTTTTTTCTTTCATATCTCATATTTGAACGTGCTTTTCTGTGGGTTCAATAATTGCTGTAATCAAAAGTCGAAATACTGAAACACTGTAAAGCCATGTGCTTTTGTCAGATTCCTGGGAAATTCAAAATCTCAATTGTTGCACAGTTTTGTATAAACAGCCAATTTTTTTTGAAGCTTTTGAAATCCGATCTTGAACCTTTCCTGCCCTCATTTTATCCATTCAGTTTGTGGGTAGAATTTGAGGCTGTACAGCTGATAAACCCTGTAAACAACCAAAAATTGAGAAACAAAATTTGCCCAGCAACAGCTTTACATTGTAAAATCACAGTTAGAAACATTGGGCTGGAAAGCCCTGTGATAGCAGGTGTTTGTTGACTCCACTGAAGAAATGAACTAGTAAATGTATATTTAACTGTACAGACCAAGGAAATGAAAAGCCAGAAATTATTGTCCCTTTTCAAAAATCTGAGGATTCCCCATTGTGGAGGTTTGGTGACATGACTTTAGGAAAACCACAGGACGGATTTTCAAGGGCAGGTATTGATCAAGACCATTATGAAATTCCAGGTTGTCCACTTGGGAGATCAGAACTGCCTCCATACGAGACCGGAGCTTGAAGTTTTTCAAAGGGGGAGTTAAAAATTAGGAAACACATAGAAATTGTGATCTCAAATCTTTGCCTCCCATGAAATTTCTGTGAGAATTAAATACTTTTGCAGGTTTCTTCAGAAATTTCAGTCAATACTAAAAGCTTCACAAACCCAGCTCACTATTTCTATGGCTAGGTATGAATTTTAGATTTAAATTTGGCTCATTATTTAATCTTACCAGAAGACCAGGGACCTGCAATTAGACCCTGGGCATCACCCTTCAGGTAGCTAAGAAATCTCTGTACCATCTTCTACAGCACAGCACAGGGTTTGTGTTTGCCTCATTGTAAAAATGAAATACAGGAGGGTTTATAGATTTTTTCTCTGGAAGCTGTTGGAATCTTTGGATTAAATTCATCACAGGTATAATGAAATCTTGTGACTGCCACGTGTGGATTGTTAGCTAATTCTAAGAACACACTAAATGTAAAGGTTAGGGGTTTATTTCCATATCTTATTGGGGAATTTAGGGTGAAGATATTAAGAACAACTTTAAGTCAACTTTAAGACAGCTGAGTTTTAATTAATCTGAATCTCCAGGGCTGCTTTCTCTGAAAGGTGACAGAGAGGTGAACTCCTCAGTGGGTAAAGCAACACGATTCCTGGGAGAGAGAAGCTGTGGCTGCCCCTGGGTCCCTGCAAGTGTCCAAGGCCAGGCTGGACGGGGCTTGTAGCACGCTGGGCTAGTGGAAGGTGTCCCTGCCCACGGCAGGGGGTGAAACAAGATGGTCTTCAGGGTCCCTTCCAACTCAAACCACTCTGGATTTTATGATTCTATGGTTCTAAAAACAGAGCAGCAAGTGAATGCAGTGCCACATGTCACTAGTCCCTTGGAATGCACACTCAGCACCATCACTGACACGATCCATCCCAGCAGCTGCAGCAGACACTCATTAAAGGAGGTGTTTTAGCAGCCTCTGGTCCCAGCTCTGCCGTGCGTGCAGAGGAGTAATGAGTGCAGGAAGTTATAACATCACCCGCTCGTTCCAACACAGCGTGAGATGCTTTCAAACCAACAAAATAGCACATAATGGAGGTGCTGGGATATGCATTTTGGAGAGATTTTAGATAACTATTCTTTACTTAGGAAAAAAGAACAAACAGTGCCGCAAAACAACAACAAAAAAAGATAGATCATCTGACATGATAAAGCAAAACAAATTGAAGGAGTCTGGTATATTAGTTATTTAGTTTAGTCAAGAGAGAAGAGTAAAAACAAAAACAAAGCCGAGGAAATAAAGACTGCCAAACCCCAAGCAGGCTATAAATATCCATATGTAAACAAGAGACCTTAACAGCACTCACACAACACTTGCCATCACAGTTGTCAAAAACCTATAAACAATTCATATCACAGTTCCTTAAATGTTCCATATTCTCTTTCTTTCTTTTTTTTTCCCCCTGAAGACCCTGAAACTAAAGTAAATAAACCCAGAAGATGGAGAAGGGTTTTAATACTGAGAGATCCACAGTGAACATATTGAACAGTGCAGTTAGAGCAGAGCACTGCAGCACGAATTTGGAGGCACTCAGATTTGTATGGATTTTAATTTGATCTTTATTCTGTCTGGGTTGAGAAACTTGAGCACTCTGCCTGTCCTCTGCTCTCTAATTGGCAGCTACTGCCTGTCAGCAGGTCAGAGAATGTCAAGCAAGGACTATAAAATTCACAGAACATTTCCCTGCCTCTGAACTCTCAGAAATACAAGGTATCATGTATCAACAGCTTGTATGAACACAAAGGTCAGATTAGGAGGAATATCTCAGAAGAATAGAGACTCTGAGGCAGAAGAAATCAGGGTAGAGAACAATAAAAGGCTGTGCAAAGTTTTCCATGTACATGTTATTTTTCCTAGAGAATTTTTGCCCATAATACATTTTTACATGTTTGCTCTTATAGTTTAGGATTCAATTTGCAATCATACTCTTCAAACTATCCACTTAGTGGGAAAAAACTCTGAAAATATCCTTTGTATGATAATCCTTCGTAGGTAACTGACACTGAGAGTCATATCATTGCTGTCTTCTGCAGTTCACCGTCATTTCTACCTTGTAGACCTTCCCAGGGTGCTTCAGCAGGATTTCCATGTCTGACAGCAAAACTATCACTTAATCTCTTAGGAGGTGATGCGTATAATGCCTCTCTACACTGTAGCAGGAGCTGAGTTTAAGAAAGGTTTCATTATTCATCCGGGGACTTTCTGTACTATAGAGTGATCTTTATTTTCAGATCTTTAATGTCCTAAAGGTTGGAAGTTTCATCGCTGTTCTCCAGGCTTTGTAACTGAATCGAGTGAGTAAAATAAAAAGTGTTTCTGATTTTGCCTGGTGAGATTCTGACCTTATTAGATGAACACACTCCACTGACGTCAGAGGAGCGCCTTCACACGCACATCGATATCACTGACATCAGGGTTTCACAGTTCGGCCTCAACTGTCTCTTCCTAATCTATCAAAATACTGTTCATTATCTCTGTAGATAAGTAATTTAACCCTCTCATTCCCAGGGAAGAGTGTTTATACATTTCATGGTCTTTGGGTATTTTTCCTTTGATTTCTATTAGAAGTAATATAAAACTAAATAATACCCCCCCTTTTGTGTCACTGTTACAGTAGTTCATAATTTTCCAACATTTATAATAATTCCACTAAATGGCGGATATGTGTATGCAGTCTCTCACTAAATATGTAGATATGTAAGGAAATTTAATTGTATCTTCTCCAGGAGTATCTAGAGCTATGAAAAAGAAATTTCATGTTTTTCCTTCAACTTTTCATGAAATCCTTAAGGTGTAAAAATAAGTTGACAATAACAGAGAAAGCGCTCTGAAGAGGACCATTAAAATATTTTCCCTGTCATGTTTTAGTTCCATTTAAGAACTACGTTCTTACTCTGGTTCCCTGTTTGAAATCTGACATTTGCAACAACACTGAGCCATGTATATCATTGTCAGAAATAAACAGCCCATGTTCCTTCAAGCACAGCAATTTACAGACTTGGTTAAAGAACGGTGCTAAAATGTGTGGGTCTGCTTTTCTGACTTTGGTGTTGCTTCACACTGGGAAGGATCCATCCTTCCTTGATGAAAATATACAGAACTGGCAAGTCTGTTACGTGTGATTTAAGTTTTATCCTGCTATCACAGTGTAATGGCTTAGAAAGAACTGTGCACTCCAGGAAAGATAAACCTTCTTATAAGTAAAAGGGCATGAAGAAAATATAGAGTGACATATGTGAATTTACACATATTTACTTCTGTGCAACATTTAACTGAAAACAACTCCTGTCAATAGGTTTTTCACCTCCCACATCATGAAAGGAGCTGGACACTTGGATACCTAGAAATGCCCTAACTTACATGGTAGTCTGCAAGGAAACAAAACAAAACCTGCAGGTGGTCGAGTTTCTTTCCATTCTGAGCAGAACAAAGTCCTTTCACTCCACAGGACTCCGCAGTCCTGATAATAAGTGCTGCTCTCTTTTCATATGTTACCTCTTTTTCCTTCTGAACTTCCCTCTTTCCCTAAATTCTCCTGCTCATAGGAGCTTGAGCTCTTTCTTTTTCTGTTTTTTGGTGGAAGAAATGCTCTTGCCCTTATGATATGTCATTCTTTGCCCTTGGCATTGTCTCATCTATGTCAGGACCAGAAAGAAATGAATAAAACGCTTGGACAAGATCCTATATTCTAAACATCTTTTGCAAAATCTGTATTAATGCAAGACCCATAGTAGGACACATTCATGTATGTTTTAATGAACAGATCTTGATATCTGATAGGTCTTTCTATTCCCATGTATCAGGATGATTTGAAGGATTTGCCAGCTGGGCACAGCAGTCTGTCTGGATAACATTGCCCTCAGAGCCTAATTCTAAGAGCAGTCTTCTGTACATTCAAATATCTCTTTCTGTGTTGTTCATGAAATAACAATATTGAGAATCACTCAGTTATTGGCCAAAACTTTCCAAAGAGCACTCAGCTCATTCACCCACAAGACTTTCTGGGTGGTGAATGAGCTGAGGTCCAAGGGCAGAGTTTCATGAGCCAGGCTCAATGCCAGAGGTAAAAACGTGGAAATGCCCATGGTGCAAATCCACAATGTTCCACTAAATGCAATGTTGATTTGCACTGGGGAGGATCTGGTATTTTCTTGATGAAAATAGAGGATCTTGGTATATCTGCATGAGTTTCCCACCAAGCTGTAATTCCTCTCTCTCAAAACAGCTTTTATGTTTGAATTCTTTGTGTTCCAATTTTCTAATGGTCTCTATTACTGTAAATTTGCAGAAATACTTGAGTTACATTTGCTATATTTGAATTTATGAATATTTTGATTATTTAATCAAACACAGCAAATTTATGAATTTAGTGTTGCTTTTGTTCTGAGTAAGACTTTAAACTGATTTGAAGATGCCACTCAGATGTGATGCAGTTTTGGACAGAGAGATATTCTTTCATTTGAGTGTTCCTTAAAAATTTAAGAGATATAAGGGATAAGGCACATGGTGCCATTACTGGGGTGTCTGTGCAGGGCCAGGAGGTAGACTCAATTATCCTTGTGGGTCCCTTCCAACTCAGGATATTCCATGATTCTGTGTTTGGATGAAAACATGGTTTGGTACTTAACACCTTCCCTGTTCTCATTCACTAAAAGGAGTTTCCACAATCTTCAGACTTCTGAGTGTTTGACATTACAAGTTTCTACATTTAAGGGTAAGTACAACCAAAACCATTTCAGGCCCTGTGCTGCAGGGTTCTGCACTTGGTTGTGCATATTTGACAGGACTTAGGTGTAAAAGAAATTATGTTTTTCCCCATATATTTTGGCAGACAAAATCTAAAAGATCAGACTTCTGGGTACAGAACACAGCTACCAACTCTCATTTCCAATACATTTTGACTGAAATGTGAAACCTGGATTCAGCTCTCCCTTCCAAGCTATAGCAGACAGGCAACAGAATTATCTGGAATACAATTGGTCTCAGAGAGAATAAAAAAGGGAATTTATACTATTTTGGCAAAAATATTAGGAGCCCAAGGTTTCTTTGTGACTAAACATTTTTCTATTATATGGTTCTTCACTTGCACATCTGCTTCTTTCCTCTTGACCTGACTTTCCCAGTAATTTTTATCTATAATAGTGCTTATTATCACAGCAGCAAAAATTGTTACCTGAAAAGTAATTTTTACTTATATACATATAATTGACAATTAGAAGTGTTGTTTGGCTCACAGCAGAGAGTTCTAGGTAGAACTGTGTGAACATTTGTGCCTTAATCAAATATACCCTCAGGTGTATTTACCCTCATCTCAGGCTTGCAGCAAGTTGTCCTAACACAGGAGGTTTATATCCCAGATAAAATGCCTCCTTTCCCACTCATTCTTACCTGGTGCATCTTCAACTACTTCTGTCTGAAGCCAGGCTGTAAATGCTGGTGGTTCTGCATTCCAGACTTAGCAACTGGAGTAGCAACAGAGAGAACCTGGGAGAATATTTTGTGCTGTGAATAATTTCAATATGAGGATTACACATGGTAAATGAGAAAAAATTTTCTTCATTTCCGACCCCTGGGGTTTAAACTGTGGCAGAGAAGCCCTGAAATTATGGAATCCCAGAATGGTTTGGGTTGGAAGGGGGCCCATCCAGTCCCACCCCCTGCCATGGGCAGGGACACCTTTCACTAGCCCAGGTTACTCCAAGCCCCGTCCAACCTGGCCTTGGACACTTCCAGGGATGGGGCAGCCACAGCTTCTCTGGGCAACCCATACCAGGGCCTCACCAACCTCACAGCCTAGAATTCCTTCCCAATATCCCATCTCTCCCTGCCCTCTGGCAGTGGGAAGCCATTCTCTGTGTCTTGTCCCTCCATCCCTTGTCCCCAGTCCCTCTCCAGCTCTCCTGGAGCCCCTTCAGGCCCTGGAAGGGGCTCTCGGGTCTCCTTGGAGCCTTCTCTTCTCCAGGTGACTGGAGTTTCAAATGCAATTGCAGATAAAAATTTGAAGATGCTTTTTTCCCTATCAAATAATAAAAAAGCAACACATACATTTACATGGTAAGTACCAGAGATTTGGTTTCTGAATCTTAAGTCTGTTGTAGTTTATACAGCAATCAGGCCCTGCCAGAGGCTGCCCAGGGAATCCCCATCCCGGGAGGGATTTAAAAGATGTGTAGATTTAGAACTTGGGGACATGGTTTAGTGGTGGCCTTGGCAGTGCTGAGGGAACTGTTGGACTCAATGGTCTTAGAAGTATTTGCCAACCTAAATGATTCCATGATTCTGTGGTTCAGTTATTCTGTGGTTCAATTTTTCTATGGCTTTATGATTCTATGATTCTATTGTTCTATGATACTATGATTACATAATTCTGTGATTCTGTGATTTGAAGATTCCACAATTCCATGATTCTATGAACAAGTTTGTCAATGCTATTGGCCCTCGTTGAGTAAGATTCATATAATGTGGCCATTGCATGATATATATATTTACTGCAGCAGTATTTGAACATCAGATTCCAGTCTCAGACTTTCTTTCCATGTTTTTTTTTTATAAATCTGTGGGATTTAAAGGCAAAGATATGCTTTCACTACAGATTAACCTACACAATCATCGTGTAACAACATAATCAGACAAAGTTACAGAATAATAGACCTAAATTAGTCATCTACCGCTGAGAAGCATCCATATGAAATGGAGTTTAGAGCTTCAGTATTGAGCTGCTTTTCTTTTCTAATGCAAATTTTGCCAAGCTAAAATCCCTTTAACTTGAACATCTGATAGGGGTTTAATGGTTAAATTGTAGATCAGTTGTAGCTGCTGACTCTGTAGGTAGGTCTTCAAATGTGCAGGAAAGCATTAAAACCAGTAGCATAAAAATAACAGTTTAGCAAAACTATAAATGGAGAGTTGGCAATACCAGTGAGACAGAAAGGGCAAATGTGATACAGTCGTTTACCAGAGGGAATAAATGGGTGGGAAGTAATGAGGATACAACCTAAAAATAAATCCCTAAAAAAAAAATCAAACACATATGTGAGGCAAGAAGAGAGGAATGGACAGGAATGTGATTTCTTTTGAGAGGTTGGAATGACAGGTCCATGAGGGGGAGTCTGATTGGAGGATGGGAAAATAAAATGGACATGCAAAATGTCCTGCTGGGTCATCACTGGGAGAGGGGCAGAGTGTTCAGGGTCGGAGTGCTGTGAGCTGCAATAATGAATCACAAGTTTACACGTGCACCCAGGAAGGAAATGTTACAGCTGGAAACAGCTTCAATTAGGAAATTGTTAGAGAGATTGCTGAAAAGAATAAGTGATGCCTTAAAATCTATATTATATAAAGTTTTGGTGCAGCTTGTTAGTACCTTTAGCCTGCTAAGCACCTTTGTACAAGATTTCTAAAAATGCTGTTTAACATTCTTTGTTAAGAATCTCAACAGACAAGGGATTTTAACGAGGTGAAGAGCTCCTTATCTGTAAAAATGTACTGAGAAAGAGACATAACTGAGACAGAACACTTGGAATAAGTAGTCAGAGCTATTCAGGGGCCTGGAAACCATTCCAAGAGGGTCAGAGGAGACGAGGAGGACAAAGAGGATGAAGGGCTGGTCACTGTAGGACCACAGACTCAAATTCGGGAGGTGTGGGGAGGGCGGTGCTGTGGGAGGGCCAGTTTTCGGAGTGGGTGTAACAGATGAGGTAATGTCCAAATATTGTAATTAGAAACTGAATATTGTAATTAGATGATTGTATAAAGTTGCAAAAGCCTCTGCAGTATATTTTTGTGCACCATTGATGCTACGTTAAAGAAGTGCTTTTTACCTTTCAATACTCAAAAATAGGCCAGAGAATTATTTCTCTGTTTTAGAACTGCACAGAAACATATAATCATAGGTAGGATCTCCACAGAAAATTGGGTTCTTAATTAACCTGCCCTTATCATTTTGATTTTTGAGCTTCAAGTCTTTAAATGTGTTATTTTTAGGACCGAATGTTAACCTGTCACGTTTTCATTAGCACAAGTTTTTTCTATTTTTTTTCCTCTTAAAAAAATAATGTATATATAATTTTTGAAACTGACCCCTTTGAAGGCAAAATGTTTCCAAATGACCTAAAGTTAATTTTTATATTTACCAACGTGATCTTTTTCCGGAACATTTTAACTCTTCATTTTAATTAAGGAAGGACTATAATTTTTCTTCACACTTTCCCAACTTAAAAAAAAACACAGGTTTTTCATTCAACTGCAGTATCATTATGACTAATAGCCTCTGTGAATCTTATAAAGGGACAAATCATCCTGTCTTCCTGAAATTAACGGGGACACAGAGAAAAATCCCAGCACTGGAGTAGCCTTAGCACTGGACATTGGAACTGATCCATGAAGATATGAATCCTATTCCTAATACTCTTGGGAAGTCCTTGCATGGGATTTTGTAGTCAAATATAAGAAGATGGCTTCCCTTTATAGTCTGTGCCCCAAAATTTCTTTGGAGGTCTTTGTCCCTCATGTAGTAATGGAATTATGTTTGGAAAAGGATGCCAAGTTAGGAATTGGGTTTTGCTTCAGTAGGCAGCTTTGCTTTTGCTTTCTGCAGATACCTTGAAGTTTTTATAAACATGAAATATGATTTTAATTTGTATCTGCACTGTCCTCTCTGTTTCTAATTTTACCTTTTAAACCGAATATATAGATTTCATTTACTGTTTGTTGCTCAGCTCTCTCTTTAGGCAGTAAAAGCTGTGAAAAAATAATATTAGTGTTAATTTAAGTAAGATATGAGCAAGCAAAAATAGCTAAATGGAAACTGAGACAAAACAGTCAGTTTTTATTACATTTTTGCCAGCTCTGCTACTTGTCCATAAAAGAACTTCACTGTCATCTCTTCTTCAAGATTAATTAAAAGAGATAACCTGTTCTTTCAGAGAGAGTGCCTGTCCTCATTCTCTTATGAGGCTGATGCACCTTTGATTTCTGAAAATTCAGGAAATAAAGGCTCTGGCAACACTGCCCTGCCTGGTTTTCCAGCAGCCTCATTTCCTGCAAACTTCCTGGTTGCATTCCAGAAGGATGCATGGGAACGTGGCATCTCACAAGCAAGGGATTAAAAATGTCCTTGAAAAGGGGAAAATTGTGGCTGTGATGCCAGGACTGTCGGTGCTGCCAGACTTGTTTCAGTGTATCTGTGGATTGTCTGGGAATTTACAGACAATAAATTACTCTCTGTGATAGTGGGGAATAGACTTGAGCGTTGAGGTGATTGCTCCCTGTCACATGAACCTAAACAGCCTGAAAAAATCATCATATTTTTTAACAAATGTAACAAGAGAGCAGAATTCAAACAGTGTGAGATTAGTTCCTAGAGTATTCTGATTTCTGAGGTATTTAATGCTTTATGGAAGAATACATTTCAATCTCATTGTAATGGGACAGTCTGGTTCAGAGTAAATTCCTGAGAGCACAGAAACAAAGCAGAGGGAGTAGAAGGATTAGACTGATCTCTTGGGAAGCTTAAGTGTTGCATTTGGTAAAATTCAAAGTTGTCTCCTTGCCCAAAAACTTGAAAGAAGTCGCTATTCCTCTTCTAATGAAGTTAATGGAAATTTTGCAATAACTTCTCTTGCAGAAAGATCAAGTTTACTGTTCCTATTCCATCTTACAGATGACAGAAAAATTCAATGGGAGCATTTCCAGGTCTCCTGAGTTAGTGGGTTCTTCAAATTGAAACATCAGCCCTATTCTGGTAGAAAATGTGCTGAAAGCTTTACATGCCTATGAGATATTGTTTTAGAATGCTGGTAATTAATGAAATGATATTGAGAACAGGAATCCAACCCCTCACATTGTGAATGCTGCTGGCTTGTCTCTACTTCCTTCAGGAAAGCCCATAGCAGGAGAAGTGTCAGTTCTTGGAACACTCAGAAAATGTGATTTATTTTAATTACACACTAATTAGCGGGAGTTTTTTAATACTTTCAATGACATAAGTAGGGCAGCAGAGCAGCAACTATTGTGTGGCAAAGGGAAGTGCTGGCATAAAGGTGCTTTTGTGAAAAACTGTCAAGCCTGGGGGAAAAAAAAGAAGAGAGTTGGCAGGAGATCAGCATCTAAATAGAAAGTACATTTAGTACCTATTCATTTGATCACTTTTTTAAGGTGAAATGAGCATTGTCTGCAGAATGTGCAGGGATTCCAATCTGTGGGAACAGGGGCTGGAGGACCAGCCCTGAGAGTGAGGTCCATGGGGGAGTCATGGAATCATTAAGGTTGGAAAAGACCTCTAAAATGACCAAATCCAACCATCAATCCAGCACCACCAGCATGTTATTCAGGAGAATCCTGAGGACTTCAGGTTTCTCCCCACTCCATACATTACCCTGCCTTCTGTCTGCACTGGTTGTTCAGAACAGAACAGACCTTCTTCCATCACGTGTATATGATGAGTTTGCTTAAATAATTATTTGAATGTTCAAAATATTAAAGAGGTTTATGGGAATATGAATGTGGCTGCCTATTCTGAAGTGACCAACATTGTCTCATCCTCCTTTGTGTTGGCTAAATTCTCTTCCTTAGAAGCCAAATACCTTTTTAAAGAGTCTTGCAGAAGAGGACAGTGCTTTATGAAGGCAGCACAGCAGCTCTGCACAGGCACAGCGTTAGGGATATCAGCTCTGTGCATGTTAAAGGACACACCAGGAGCAAAATCGCTGCACATTTCCCTTTTATTAGGAATGTCTTCTATAGGCTTAATTATCATGGACACAAAAAGCAGACTGTTTCCCAGGGAAATGCTACCCACTGATATCACAAGAATTCAGCCCTGCTGAAGTGCTGGGAGTTGTGTTCTCAGTGCACTTATAATCGGGTCGTTATCACCATGGTTATGAGATTTAACTGACTCAAAACTGTAGGCATTTCTCTCATTAATGCCAAATTGTTAGAGTTTATTTCTGGGAACTGAAAGCCCTGCTGCCCAGGGAAACCTGTTCTGTGATATCTCTGCAAACAAGGCTGGAGAACAGCCTGCCTGGCTCATGGCAGAGATATCACATGTGTTTTGTAACCCCTTCGTAGGGGGTTTGGTTATTAAATAACTTTGTTCTGTGGTGTTTTGCTTTGTGAGTTAATGTTCTTTGTGGGCTGCAGGTCTTACAAAACAAGGATGTGGTTCTGGTGCTCTTTGTGCATATTCAGTCCCTTCTGGACCATCTCAGCATAATCTGCATTTAGATTTTACCTTTCCCTCTCCTCTTTTTGGTTCACCTTTTTTTTGTGCACTCACAGACAAAACAGTTTTCAGCTGTGATCTTGGGACTGAACACAGTCATACTTCTCTGCTTGGAAGATAATTAAAGACGTGCAATTGCCTCTCCAATTTCACTTCTGTTGTTCCTTAAACAAGAAATGTAACATCATCTGTGATACCAGTAACACTAAGATCAAACCAGAATTAATGTATTTTTTACCACTTCCCCCCGCCCCATCCCATAGTCTGCTTTGTTATCGACAGGAGTTACCCCAAAATGTCCAAGGCCAGGTTGGACAGGGCTTGGAGCAACCTGGGCTGGTGGAAGGTGTCCCTGCCCATGGCAGAGGGTGGCACTGGATGGGCTTTAAGGTCCCTTCCAGCCCAAATCAATCTGTGATTCTGTGATTTATGAAAATTAAATTATTTCTTTTGATCAGAAAATTTGGTGGAAATTCTCTTTCTGGTTTACAATCTTTGTGGAGTAGGATTTGTGCAAAATACAAAAAAATACATGGAACTGCATCACTTTGACCTCTGCCTAGAATTGTCATCCATCAAAAGTGGAAGGTTAAATGATCTTTGTGTTCTTTAGTATTTCTTTGTTACATACTGAGACTATACATTTTGACTTTCTTCTTGCGATGTATTTTCTATGCAGAAGTTAAAAGTACCAGAGCTGATGGAGGAAGGGGAAGGTACTTGGAAAAGTAAAAGACTGAATAATATAAATATATAGATTTGAGTGAAAAATTTGGAAAAGGTCCTTGCTTATTGCCTGATTTGTTAAGCGTTGTCTTTTATTGCTATTATAAGAACTATATTTTTTTACTTCCTTATAACCATCATGACCATCTGTAAGTCATATCCAAATTTAACTGTCCTTGGCTTTTGTCATATATACAGTTTTTTTCTGCATCAATGTATTCATATAACCAGTCTCTAATAGAAAAAAACCCGTTTAATGATGATTTTTTTCCCCATTCTGCCTCTTGGCACACCTAAATACATCAAGTGCTGTCACTCAAAACACTGGTACTCACTACTTTTGTCTTGCATAATTCAGATGGAGTGAAGAAGCATGAACAAAAAGAGCACAAAACTAAAAAGCTACTTACTAGCCTTCCTTATTTTGTAATTTCAGGAGACATAAGAGTAATAAGAATGGATAGGAATTGTAAAATTTGCTTTACAGTTTTTACATTTCATATAACTTTATGAAGCTGCATTGCTTTATAATCAAATGGTTTAAAATCATAATAATATACAAACAAAAACAACACTAAAATAAATGGAACTTTAAATAAAGAATTGCACAGATGAAGGCTGGGCATAATATTTCAGAGTTAGGATAAAACTCACTGCAACATTCACCTGCCTTTTATTGTCTTCTGGCTATTTTTCTTATTTAATCTGGGTAACTCTCTTTGTTATTGTATAAAGAGATTGGGATTCTGTAAATGGGCTGGGGGTGCTGCTCCAAAAAAGGAGCTTTTAGAGTGGAATTTTAGACTACTTGTTGGTAGAGGACTGAAGGATCCCAGGTAAATCACAGCTGTCATTCCAGCTGTGTCCAAGCCAGAAGTGATGCCTGTGCAAGAGTCTTTATGCTGGTTCGGGATGATTAAGCCGAATCCAAGATAAGTCTGGTGCTGTGGTAAATATCATACCCTGCTAGGGACGTGCAGGGAGGAGCCAGCTTGGCTGGGGCTCATTTCCTCTGCTCCAGGAGTGGCCCAGGCTCCTTCTGGGTGTCCTCTCCATGGGCTGCTGCCACTGCAAAGGGTCTCCTGCTCCACGCCCAGGAACACCAGTTCAAAGCAAGGGAAAGGTGATTGGAAGGGCCTGAAATGTCATATATTCTTTGCAAAAGTGCAAGCGAGAAGAATGTGAAACCTGGGGGGTTTCAAGAACAGGCTGATCCAGCTGCAACCACCCACAAGCGCTGGTGGTAGCAACAGACTGAGAGAGAGCCAGGCAGCCCTCAGCAACATGAACATTCAGGGCTTATTTTAGCAAACCTTCACGTTCTTTTCAAAACAGACTGGTAAAATAGCAAGGTCCTGTCTGTTTTTTAGAATTAACTTTGTTGTGTGGTTGCCTGGACTCGGTTGCTCAGCGGAGATGTGGATTTTGGAAATCTGCTCCTTGACCCTGTAATTTAGGCTTGTTCTCCAGGAGATCCAGAGCTGAATATAATACCTAATGTAATACTTATAAAGCCTGATATCATAGAAAATAGAAGTGGTTGTATGAAAAACTGAGACAGATCACCAAGTAAGGGTAAATCTGGCCCCAATTTTTGAAATAGCTAAAGGAAGAGAAGACGTTTTAGGATAGTGGCAGAGCACAGTTTGGGAGGGGTGTGATAGAGGGTTTGGTTGTATTTTGACAGTAAATGAGTCTGGGACCATATCCCATGGCCAGCATTCCCTGCTATGGCTGTTTGTATTGCTTTTATTCCACTTTCTTCTTTCTGCCTGCTCTTGATACAAATGAAAAGGAAGTACAAACCAATGAATTTTCTACAGCACTCAATCCAGTTTAAAAACTGTGAGATCATGGTACAGCCATCTCTGTTGAGGGTCTGGGTTTTTTGTGACTGCCTGTTCTGCTGCGGTGCTGCCCACCTGCCCTGGGCATCACAGCAATGCTTCACTGCTCAGAAACTACATTTTCATTTTAAAAATAAATTGGCCTTTATAATTACTTTATTGACACTTAAGAATTATATACAATATTCCAGGAAGCATATAAATTACTATTTTTTTTATTTTAAATATATTTGCACCAGGTGGGTGTAAATATACCAGGGGATATTGAGATTGGATATCAGAAAAATTTATTCACTGAAAGGGTGGTCAGGCACTGGAACAGACTGCCCAGGGCAGGTGGATCCCTGGAAGTGTGCAAGAAACGTGTAGATGTGGTGCTTGGGGATGTGGGTTAGTGGTGGGTTAGTGGTGGGACTTCACCATCTCAAAGGGCTTTTCCAACCTTAATGATTCTGTGATTCTCTGGTTTAAGTAACTGCTCTTTTCCAAACACAATCCTCAAGTGTTGAGCCAGAGCTCTGCTGGTGGTGGTTCTGTTTGATAAATGCAGCTGTACTTTGGTTCTGTGCTCATGGATCTGGTAACTACAACAGACATTGTCTAGAATTTTGTCTCTAAACTTGCCTGATGCCCTTCCCTGATGAAGAATATCCCACCACTACCACCATTATAAATACAGCTCATTAAAGGTTTTTACTTCCAAATCCTGCTGGGCTTCACTGGAAAAGTCAAAGCTTTTTTCATGATTTCAACGAGGAGTTGTCATGTGCACAAGTTTTGGCAGGGAAAATCCCAGTCCTCATGTTTATAAACCTTGTAATTGCCACAGCCATGAGAAATAAATAGTGTTTAGACTGTTGATTGGCTGTTGGGATGGCATTATACTGTTATAGCACCGAACTATTATAGTATTTGTGTAGTACTGTGATATTATAGTGTCTGGAAGGATTCTCTGCAAGAGAAAAAGACCCCCTTCCTGCAGTTTGTGGCATTGGTAAAACATTTGCAGTCCTCCTTTTTGCAATTAAATTGAGTTATTTCATCCTAATTAAGTCTGAAATGTATTGCTGTCTGAATTAAAGGGAAATTTTATGAAACAATTTTCTGAACTCCTCAGTCTGCCTTGAATAATCCAGCTAGGGCTTCTCCCTTCCCTTGGCACAGGTGACAGAGACACGGACGGGGCCTCTTGGCTGCAGTAACTATGACAACCTGGATTCTGTCAGCTCAGTTCTGGTTCAGAGTCCTGAAAACAAGATTCAGTTGCAAGGTATGTAGGTGCAATTTCATTCATTAGTTTTGGAATGGGATGACATTTATCACACTGTTTGTTTTTCTTTCTTCCCCCTCATAAAAGGTCGTTTTCCTAATTTTTGTGTGTGTTTGTGCAATAAGACAAAGTGAAGGAAATGTCAGTACCTTGTGTTGCCTTTGAAATAGAAACAATTTCTGTACCCATCAGAAAATAATTTGAATAGCCCTGTTAACATTTTGCATCCCTATTTAGCCTCCACTGGCACACTTTTTAAACTGCCTGAATTTCCAGATTCCACCAAGCAAGGGGTGACATTTGGAGTGCTCAGCCTGCTCTGCACATCCTGAGCAGGACCTTGGACCTCCGAAATTCAGGGAGTCACCAGAGGAGCAGGTTATACATTTTTAAATACTCCAAATAATGAGAAGTCCAAAGGCTCCTCTTGGGAATTTTAAGAAAGCTTGGAAGGTTAAGCATCTCACTCATTAGGAAAGTGGTAGTAATTATACACATATGGAAAAAAAAAAAGGAAAAAAAAAGAGAGAGAAAGGGAAACAGAAAAAGGAAAAGGAGGAAAAGAGTAATAATTTGAAATATTTTATTTATTTTTTTTGAATTCCAGTAGATGCATTTCCCAACCTGCATTTTAGGTAGATAAAAATTTTTCATAAGTCCCCCTGTACGGTATTAGACTGCTAATAATTGCTATTTGCAGTTACACAAGTGAAGCAGGAACAACCTATTGCTATGAAAACACACTAAATTCCCTTCAGTGTATGTATTTGTGCAGACCTCTGACTACTACATGAGAAAACAACACTATTCCTAATTTGCAGTTGCAGGTAGATATAAAATGATTTCCAATTTTTAAACTTTTCTATATTGCTTTGGAAATCAATTGGACAGAGAGTGTGAAGTTGTTGGTGACTACAAAGAACAGCTGTAGGGACGATGATCCTTGTGGTCCCTTCCATCTCAGGATACTCTCCATGAGTCTTGCTTAAAATATCCATGTGTTTTTTCTCCCTTTTCCTTTCTGTATCCCCAGAATAAATTAAAAATCATAATTTTTTTTTTTCCCAGATAGAATGTATATTTTTTAAAAAAAGTCATTTCCCTTGGGATGCAATGAGTATTTCCATAAATAATTTGTGATTTTTAGTAGTTTCCAGCATATTCATGATGCTTGTCTGTTCAAACTCAGAAAGTAATCTTTGCATCCCTCAGGCAATTGTTGGTTGCCACTGGATTGTCTTTAGGAGGAATACATTGTCAGAACTGTGTAAACTATTTAGTGGATGAATGGAACAAGACTCATGTTGTTTGTCTGGGCTTCCTTTTCCTTTCACAACTTTTCACAACTATACCAATACATTGAAAAATTTACTCAGGGAACAGCAGAGTTTTACAAATTTTGATATGAGATAGAAGACAGGGTCAGACCTGGTTTCAGCAATTGTGATACGAGTTTCATCTTGGAAGGGCTATGAAATTACTGTTCCAGCCATATTTTTGTATATACCTAAAAATAAGGGATGATTCTATGAAACTGCCCAAGTGTTTATGTAAAAAATCTTGTAGCACAAATACCCAACTCATGTGCTGAGAAATTACCTGGACCACAAATAAGCTCCACTGGCTTCAGAGTTTATTTTTGTCACAGAAAATAGCAACAAATAGTAAATAAAAATGTATAATTTACCTTGCCTTGGCTCTGTGATTGGTAGATCACTAATGCAGCTATAAAATACTATATATGTATAAAATACTCATTCCCATCACTGGGGTCCTTGTAAATGATGGTCAAAGCTTTCAGATGAATAAATCTGAATTTCTGGTCACAAACATTGCGAGATTTTTGATCCACCTGCTCTGTTCTGGTCCATCAGTGACATCCTGCATGTCATGGCAAGGTGAGGACACACAGTAGAGGGATTTGTGACCTTCCAGGAGTGTTTTGAAACCCCCTTGGAGCTGGACTCAGCACCCTTTCTCCTTTAGGAGATTTAAGAGCATTTCCCTTCTCAAGGTTTTGTAGCCCATCACATCCAATGGATTATCCCAGAGCAGTTTCATACCAATGCTGGAATAATTAACAGAACAGCTAAACTTTATTTTTCAGAAATTTCCTCCAATCCAATTTTTCCCATCCTTAGTTTGCCCCTACAGAATCATGAGAGATAGTCAGAGTTCTTTAGACAAACTATATGTTGTTGTATCAAAGGAAACATGGCAAACAAGCCCAGTTTAGGATGTCAGTGTTTACCCTCACACCTCTTGTCCTGGTTGTGTTCTCTTCACTCAGGGTTGCTTTCCCTTCATCAGTATTTTCAGGATTTGCAGTAGCTGCCAGGACCAGCATTATAATTTGGCTGTGTGCTCCCTACTGCCCTGCCTGCTGGGGCTGCTGATTCAGCAGTCCCTCACAAGGAGGAGTGGACGGAATCCTTTCTGGTTTTGACAATCCCATAGAAAGGAGTTTCAGTAGTAGATGCTCTGTCTGAGGAATACAGGCTACATGGTTTTGGAATGGATACTGAGAGGGAAATGTGAGGGATGTACATCATAGTGCAAATACTGTACTAAAAAAGCCATGTGTTTTTGTTTTTCATAATTGTTTGTTTGTTTGCTACATATGCTGGGGAAGCTGCTGGGCTCCAACATTCCTTTGTGTTTAATAACGTAATTATTCCATTTCCTTCAGGTCTTCAGGTCATCCTGCCTGAGTACCTGCAAGAGCACTTTGTGCAGGCAGCTCTGAGCTACATTGCCTGCAATTCAGAGGGGGAGTTCATCTGCAAGGACAATGACTGCTGGTGTCAGTGTGGCCCCAAATTCCCCGAGTGCAACTGTCCCTACATGGACATTCAAGCCATGGAAGAAAGTCTGCTCCGTATAAGCGAGACTTGGAATGCCTATAACAGTGAATTTGAGGAATCTGGTGAGATTTTGGTATTTTTTTTCCTCTTTGGCTGTATCTCATACAATGGTTTGAGTTAGAAGGGACCTTAAAGGTCATCTAATTCCAACCCATGCACAGAGGCACCTTCCACTAGACCAGGCTGTATTTATTCAACAGACTCCATCTAAAGTCTGGTGAATTCTCACATCTAAAGGTAAATGTTTTAAAATCCATCCTGGATCTGAGTCAAAATCATAGTAATAACAACTTTCTAATAGGAAGTGTTGTCAGCTCATGATGATCCCAGTCTGTTTAATTACATCAGGATTTGGGGAGATGTGTTTGACCATTCTTCTGCTATACTTTGTGGAGTGCAGGACTATGAGAACTTGGTCCCTATTGGAGCAAGAAGTGTGCTGGCAGAAAGCAGAAAAATGGGACCAAAGCCAAGTTGTACACTTTGTATTTGCCTTCTGAATGGTTGTTCTGTACCACAGTTGAAACAGCTGCTTCATTTCACATCAGTTTTTCAGTGTGGGGTCAGAGTTTCTCCTGCACTTCCCCTTTATCTTGTCCCTCAAGCAATGTCATAAAGCTGACATGGAGAGCAAAGCCAGCCCTTGATTGACTAAATTCATCCCCTCATAGATGGCAAATTGCTTCTTCTTTTGATTTCTGTTTGAACTGGCCCTGTCCATGTTGTCTCCACAACTTGCTTGTGCCACATTAGTTTTTCTTTAATGCATCAACCTTTGTTTCATACATCATTTCACCTGTCCTGATCATCAGAACTTCCAGTCCCACAGAGAATGGGAACCACAGGTAAAATCAGTGTCTGAACAACTGTTTTCTCAACTTACTTGCTCAGTGATATCAGTAACAGCTGTCTAACCAGATGGTGGGAAAAGTTAAGGAGAGCTCAACAGACTTGGGAAAAATCACTGAGGAAGAAAAAGAAACAGAAATGAGGCAGATAAGGAACACTCAGAAAAAAACCCACAAAAATCACAGGTTTTAATGAGTTGTGTTGAAGAAAGAGAAGTGAAAAAAAGAAGAAGAAAGATCAGTGGCAGAGGGAGGGAAGAAGACTATACAGTGGTCATGGGAAAAGCAGGATAAATATCAGTACAATACTTAACTGTGAATGGACAGTACTTTAGATACAATCATTTTTGTATTTGTTGTTTTATTGCTAAAGACTGATTCCTCAATTCAAGAGAAGTGAGAATTTCAAGAGACCCAATGTTAGTTAAAATTTAAGTCATTGCAACTTTTGGTGAGACTTGATGCCTAAACCTGAGTCTGTTCAGAAGATCTCAGACCCTTTTCTCATCCCTGTTCTCACTTTTAGCAGGAGGACACCAGAATTTACAATATTTCCCCTTGGAGGATCACAGACTTCTCTGGTTATAAAAGCCTGAATTTATGTTTTGGGTTTGTGAACATTTGGGTGCAGTTTCCTAGTGACTATTTTGACACCTTTAAGTATTTATGGAGCTGTGCTGTCATTTATTACTTTGCAAACTAGGGCAAGTGTGTTGACTCTACAGAGGGGCACATATTTTACATATTTTGTCCTGTTTGAATGAGATGTGAACACTGTTCAGTGCCTGAAGAATGTCATTTGAAGGAACCTCCTTAAGAGGAATTTTACTTAAGCTGGAAGAGCACACACACCTGAATCTGTGCAGGATTCTTATGGCAATCTGGCAGGATTCTTATGGGCATCAAGTGAATTGTTGTCAGCCACATTTGTAGTCCTGTGTTCAGCTCTGTGACATGAATGTCAGGGGAAAATTGGGAAGAGTTAAATTCCGGGCTTTTAAAAAAGACTCTTTAACTATGATATGTGAATCACTACAGTGCCAACTTCACATATATCTGTCGATTAGGTAATTGCTGGTAGGTGTGGTTACTAAGAAGTGTGAAATTTAGGTTATTAACATCATTAAAACATATGCCACACTCCCCTCTTTAGTCCTTGAATTATTTAAATCATTTTTAACCTAATAAATATACCAAGCATGACTTCCACATCTCAGAAGTGGCTTAGGAAATTTCTGCTTTTATCTTAGAAACTATTTTGCATAAAGATGTTCATGGGAAGGTGAGCTGGGTAACCTTGTATGGGTCTGTGCTTGTATAAAAGTCAGCATGGGAACTTTTGGTAGATGGTTTAGTCCCTGTGCATTCAACTCCCTATAGAAATTATATATTTCCACCTTAGCAGCTCTTCCAGTGCTGCCACACATGGTCTGTGAGCATTTTCAGCCACAGTGATATAGATACAGATATTTTTCTAACCACTGAGACCTGTTTTGAAAAGTTTGGAGATTGAGCAACATGTAAATTATGAAAAAAACTAAAATATCTGTGTGCTCTGATTCATGTTAATGGCATGTTCTGGGAATGAAAGGGAACTTTGTGCAGCAAAACTAAAAAATTATTAAACCCAGTCTTTGTCTAAATCAGTGGCAGTCAGCTTTTGAGCTGAGTACATTGTTTTATTCTAATCTATTTATAATAATAATAAATTAGCTAGAAACAAAGCCAGATTATGTAGTAATTTCAGTCTGAGTAGTGAGGGGCAAGATAATCCAGAGCTCTGACTGCTGGCCCATATAGACTGCTGTTAACAGCAGGGGCATGAATGAATTCATGAATTCTGTTCTTTGGCACTCTGAACTCCAGATTCAAGTAAAGTAAATACAAGTGAATTAATTCTTTAACTTTTCTGGCTTCCAAACCCTTTCTTATCTTACATATTACAAAATAGTCCTCTGACTCCAGAAACTAATCTTGTCCCCTAATACAGATCTGTAAGACTTACCAGGTTCACTTCAGGTCATGCACAGTGCCTGTGGACAGAATTCAGTTTGAAGAGGAAGAAGTAAATATTCTATTTAAGATGGTTTGTTTACCCTGGGTGTTATCTCTCCTCCTGTCTGTTCAAGATAAAACAACTGAGGAATACAGGGTTTTTTGAAGGATGAGAAGGCTGGGACTGTTCACCTGGAGAAGAGAAGGCTCAGGGACCATGTGTGTCAATACCTGAAGGGAGGGTGCAAAGGGGCAGAGTCAGGACAGGGGGCAGTGGGCACTAAAACACAGGAGGTTCCCTCTGAACACCAGGAAACACTTTTTCACTATGAGGGTGACCTGGCTGGCCCAGGGAGGCTGTGGAGTCTCCATCCTTGTGGTTATTCAGAAGCTGACTGCCCATGGTCCTGGGCAGCTGGGTCTGGGTGGCCCCTCTTCAGCAGGGGTTTGGATCAGATGTTCTTTCCCATCCTATCCTGTTGCTCTGTGACCAAAGAATTTTCCTGTTTTTCACCCTGGAGGACTCTGGTCTGGAATTTGGGCTTAGTGGGAGTGACAACCCTCTTTTGAGCCACTGTGACTGTTACAAATTAGATGACCAAGCACTTTCCAGTTCAGAATGTGTCGTTCATCCATTGTTGTGTGTGGATTGGATTTCACTCAGGCTCTTCCAGCACTTTTTAACTACTCAAATGCCATTTTGGAGGATGTGGAGCAGTATGTTATTTATCTCTCAGTAAATTTGGCTGCCTTTTTCATCTCTCTAGATGCCCTCCAGCAATAAATACTTGATCACTATTAGCTCAATGAGCTTCATATCAGCTCTTAATGTCAGGTTATGTACTAAGTTCTCAAAGAAATTATAGGAGCTACTTCAAACTGTTTACTCTGAACCATCTGCTTATTCTTTATCAGATCTTGTGGCCTCCAGACTCAGCTACAACCCAAGCAAATGAGCAGCTGTTCCTTATCAAAAATCCGTACAAAAGCTGTTCAACCTTTAATAACAAATTTCATTAGTTTCTTGAGGCCTTGGAAGTACTGTGTAAGCAAAGTTCTCCCTGAGACCACCATTCCAAGAAACTGTGCTCTTACCATCCAACACCTGGCCCAAAAATATCACCTCTAATGGAATGAAGCAGTGTTTCATTTACCTATGCATGGAAGTGGCTTTTCAGGGGAATTTGTAGCCTGAAACACAAGTGGATAATGCAGTTGAGCTGCTGTTACCACAAGTCCTGAGTTTCACTGACATTTCGCAGTATGGAGTCCCCCCATGTTAGTTGGATTAAAGCACTGCAATCTTCACCGCACTTCCCTGTAGCCTCCCCACCTTTCCACTGTATTGTTCTTCAACATTGCCAATTTTCTTGTACCCCTTCTGTCCCCAATACCAGGAGCATGTACCTGTCCAGGTGCTCCTCCTACCTCACCCTCTCAGTAAACTCTGTCTTACCATTTCAGGAGAAAGCTTTGCCCTAAGCACTCAAGTGCAATTAGTTTCCCACAATAAAGAACATCAAAAGATTCCTTGAAAAAGAATCTCCAGTTTTGGAAGTATGTAGGACTTCCACAGCATATGGTTGCAGCAGTGTTGAGGATGGTGTTGGTAAATATGTTGTCTTGTTACACATCACTGACCTGGGAAGTTTTTGAAACTGTCTTGTCAAGACAACGTACAAAGAAGCAAATTCTGACACACAACTCTGACTGGCAATTTAACATTTTACAGAGATTATGACCCACTGCTCTATAACACACAAAATCAACAGAAACATCCACAGACTCTGGATTCTGACAGCAGGGACGAGAATATGATCATGCGTGGCCTGTACTGTGATCTTGGTGTGGTTGGCTGCTGAGTGCCTTTGGAAATCTGAACACTTCATTTAAATAATTTAAAGGACAGCAATTTTCTTTTAAGGTGATCTGCTTGTCGACATCAGAAAGAAATTTGTAGCAGTCCCTGTAGCAATTTCATTTTTCTAAATAAAAAAGGCCATCAAAATAAAGAAGGACATGGATGATGGGGTTGCTCAAACAATAGAAAATGGCAAAAGTGCATTTTCATAATTTCTTTTTTTTTTATGTCTGGCATTTATGAGACCTCCTGGGAACATGAAAAGAAAATCTTCCACCAAGCATTTATTTTCCCACATCTGGCATTCAGCGGCACCTTCTGCCTTCCCTTTGCACATTCCCCAAGTGGTGGGAGTGGAATCTCTTTCTCCCCCTCGAAGGTAACAAAATCTCTTTGGGAATATTTCCTTGAAAAGCATGGGATCAGGGATGTGCAACAAATATTGTGAGATATCATTTCAAAGGAGCTTTGAAATTAAAACCTCATTCTTTCAAACATGTGGTTTAAATACAAAATCCCATGGAAGGAATAGCAGGCCTACAACAAACTGGACAGAAGTTTTACTGCCACAGTTGGGCTTAAAGGAGATTCGGTGATGCACTGAAATATGTGCCTTTTGGAATCCTTTGTAGTCCATTAACTTTGGATTTGACTTGTGTGCTTGGATGTCCAGGACCAGCTTAAGTAGATCAGAGCCAGAGCCATGGAGGACCTTGCAGAGCTGGGCCAATAACACAAACTGTTTACTCAACCAGACGTGTGGCTTCACAGACATAATTAAACATCAAAAGTCACCTTGTAAATATTTTGAAATGTATCCCTCTACAGCCTTAAATGACAAACAGCTCCTCAAAATGTCGAGTTTGATTTTTTCAGTCACTTCCATGTCTGCTTTACAGAGATAATTCAAAAGGTAAATTTCAGTATCACAGAAAGTGCCAGTGACAGAAGTACAGCCAAAGTAAATTGATATTAACTTGCACATTAATATTTGCTGAAACTGTTTTTCATTGTGCATCCATTCTCCGTCATTGCTTTGGTTGCAAAGCACTATAAGAAGTGAATTGCTGTTGCAAGCTATTCTTAAATCCCTAGATTCACTGCCTTTGGATTTCATGTCTAATGCATTTCATAATTCCCTAATAACTCTGGGTTGTCTTGCTGTTGAGCACTGGTTACCTTTTACATGTACCGACTTAAAATCATCTGAAAAAATCCACAGTTTTGAAAGGTTCACCTAAAAATTCAGTCTGAATCCTCAGTTAATGTGTAGCACTGCAGAGCTGTTCCCAAACTTTTCTTGTTTGCATCAGCAGAGACTGCTTTTGAGACTTTGGAGTCCTGCTTCCTCAGTTCAATTATGTTTTTCCATTTCTTTACAATGATTGAATTAATGATGTTCCCAAAATCTCTTGTATAAAAGAATTGGATTTAAAGGGCTGCAGAAAGTGGGTTCTAATAGAGGAGATGATAAGCTTATTACTGAATTAAATATCAGTAATACTAAAGATGAGCAAGTTCAAGCATGCCATTATTTTTTGGGGGTAGCATTTGCATCTTCTATAATTACTTTCATGTAAAACCCACAGAAAGTAATAGGAGAGATCATCTCCAGCATTTCAAAGTCTGCAGTGAGATTTAGAGAATTATCCATTTAATAGTGTCATGAATTTGTATCTCCATCTTCAAAACTGCAAAAATGTGGAAACCCACCATATTTTGATAATACACTTTCCTAACTCTCTCCCTTCTCCTTCAGCTTGTATTTTCCTATATGAAATATGGCCATGCTGCAAAATGCCAATCTTGGACAAGAAAGGCTCTTTTCACTAAGCACAGACCTGCAGAACTTTTTTAATAAACCCAAGCACAACAAGAGCCCAAAATCTGGTCTTGGAAAAAGTGAAGAATTCATTTTCCCTTACTCTTGAAGTTCATCTGGCCCTTAATCAACAGAAACTCCTCTGCAAACTTGGCCAGTATTTTTACTATTGAACGTTTCTAAAAGACAAAATATGTTACAAATCACACTTTGGTGGGATGGGTGGTGGTCCTGCTGTACCCTGAGTCATGATTCCTCCAAGGACTGATCAACCCTTCATGCTCCCACTCCAGTGTCTCTGTAAAACAGCGCCCTCACTCCTGGCTCCAAAACTGCTCTGCTCTTTCTTGTGAAGGATCCTCATCCCTATTTCCACAGTGAAGGTTGCTTCTAACACCCAGGCTGCACAGTGCTGTAAAATACAGCAAAATCAAGCCTGAAAATTGCACTTGGCTCCGAGATGGAAGTGCAGCTGCTCAGGGGAGAATTCTCTGCACTCTCTGCCAGCCTTATGGATTTGTTACAGATGGACAGCATTGCCTTTGTGGTTATTGAGGCTGTAAAGAAGCTGTAAGGGAGGAATTCTAAGATTGTTCCGAAGTCAGAGGTAGTCACATAGTCAGTCAATACATCCACCCATAGCAAGTGATCATATTTGAGCTCAAAATCCACACAAATCTCTGTATTTCTCAGAAAAATGAATTGTATAGTCACTTTTCTTGCATGTAGATACTCTCAGGTGCTGAGCACACTGTAATACAGAGTAATACATCTGTTGGGTCATTTTCTTTTGTTCATTTTGTGTAACAATCAAAAAATAACTGCCATAGCCAGACTTACTTAATTTGCTGAAAATATATTTATGCTTAAATAAAAAGACCCCAAACCAGGCAGTTAAACAAAATGTGAGGTTAAATCCTTAACTTAGATTTAAATAGACTAAATTTAAAGTAAAAAAAAAAAAAAAAAGATATGTAAATAAATTTAAATAGATTGTCCAGTGCTGAAGAGGGAAATCTTAGATGTCTGGTGTACAGAATGCATTGTGATGAGAGCTCAAAGACAAATTCATATCTTCAAGATCAAATGTGAATCACAACATGAAGGTGCAGGGAACCTGAGGGCAAGAACTCTGCATCATCAGTTAAGTACTGGCTTTTTCATCCTTTCATACACCAGTGTCAGCTGAAGTTCTGGAATCATCCTAATTATGGGTCATATAATTCTGTCCTGGCAGTGCATTAAGGAATGCAACATTGTCTCTCATGTGGAGCTTTCTTTCTCCTCCTCTCCATCAGACAAGCATTTTAAAATATTGCTCTGATTATGGTGTTCTTTCTGATGGAGGACTCCAGAAAAGCTGCAGCCAGTCTGCATTTCGTCTGTGATGTTTAACCTTAAAAATCCCTCTCTCTAGGGAGAAAAATCCAGTATAACTCTGTTTGCCAGCCCAGTAAGGCACAGATTTTTGCTCTTGCTATGGCACAAATTCTTTCTTAAAATTGCTTTAGCAGAAGTGGACACCATGGGATTCCTTTTGATTGCCTCTCACTATCTTCAAATCAAAGTCACCTGGCTGACAAGTAAAAAGGTAATTCTTCCCAGCTGCCAACTTGCAGATTGACTCCAACATGTAGACACTGACCTGGGTTTCAGCCTTCTCCCTTCATACCAGTAGTAATAATGTTCTTAACAGTGCCCTCAATAACTCCTGTATAAACTACAGTGATGTTGCTTTAAAAATTTTCAGACTGCCATTTAATCACTAGCTAAAAATTATCTTGGCATTTACAGTGTTCCCTATGATTCTTCCAGTCTAGAAGAGAAAAGAGTCACCAACTCGCCCACCTAAAACCCACAAAAACACTCAAAGGGAAACTGCATCCTAAGACAGACATTTTAAAACATAGTTAATGTACCAAATGTCTCATCTATACCTGTTCCAAATGACTAAAAGGCAGTAAAAGGTCAGAAGGTAACTGCAGGCACAATTTGGAAATGTCAGTTTAAAGAGAGGTGTTACTATATGTACACTCTGAGCAGAAGAAACTTATTGCATTGATAGCAGAAGAAAAGTGCCCAGGCTGACTTTTGGTCTCAATGTTGAGATTTCAAATTTTAAATAACATCACAAGATGACTGGCTTTGGCTTGGCATCCCAGACAGACTGTAAACTCAGAGACCCACACTGTCATTTGCACTGCAGACAGTTCCCACTAGGAGTTCTCTCTTAGCATAGTCCAGTGACACATTCCTGTTTTTCCAACTGCTGTGATTCAATTAAAATGCATGTAAAATAAGCTTAAAAATTAAATCTGGAATTAAAACTCAATACTGGAGGATTTCTTCAGTTTATAGACTCAACCAATTTGACCTTGCTGTCTAAGAAGCTTTGTGTTCATTGACTGGGGAGTAGGGGAACGTGCCGGTCAGAGCAGCTCCTTGTCAGGGACACCCCAGGTGTGCTGGCCCAGGGCACTCAGGTGGCACAGCCTGTCCTTCTGCTGCCCAGAACAGGCCCATTGCCATGCAAAGTGAGTCTCACTGAAATCTTAATTGAAGGACTCCTTGTGAACAGTTTGAACTGACTCACTGGCAGTTGAAGGTGCTTTTTAATCACGGAGAATAAAGACCTCAATCAATATGGTTCAAACCATTTGCCCCTGAGCAGTAGAGCGGTGGTTTGCTTTAAAACAGTGCTCACAGCTTCAGGCTCAAGGCCAAGAAAACTTAGCCCCCTGAGTTCTTAATATAATTATTGTTTTCGCTATTATCTTGCAAGGGTGTTAATTTGCCTCCCAGTAATTAACTTCCCTCTGTGGTTGTCAGGAAGTTTAATCAATAACACAAGCAGATACACCAAGCTGCCCTTCCTTCTGTGACCAAAACTCCCCACCTCTCCCACCCCTGTGGAGGTGTCACTGTTTTAATCAAGTGAACAGGTGGGATGTTCATAATTTCTTCAGAGAGTCAGTGTCTCAGTTGTGCCTCTCCTGCTCCAAAAAAGGAGGGTACAGCCAATATAATTGCCCCAGTTCCAAAAGTAAAAGCATTATACAACTCCTGCTAAAGCAGCACCTGGCAAATCAACTTACTGAAGTTTTACATGGCACTGCACTCTCAGATGCTTCAAATATTGTGGTGACATTGTAATAAGAGGAGGAGCAGAAGGCTTGATCTAATATAATTCTACTTATGTCCACCATGTACAGGACATAATGTAATTCCCTTCAAAGCTAGTGACAAAACCCTCTCATTCTTGGTGGAATTCCAATCTGCCTTGGCAGCTTTGGGCTTGCTTTATTAAGAGTGATGTCACTCTGTGGCCTCTCTTTTCTTCCAGGGCAGTGTTTGTCTGTTCTGATTCATAGCTTCTTAAATCTTCTCCTGGAACAGCTTAACAGTGCTTATTTACTTCAATGTGTTTTCCAAGAACACTTTTCAGTTTCACTCATTCTCTTCCCTCACCTATCCTTCTGTGAATCATTACATGTTTGTTTACCCTTCCCAGTTTTCAAACTACAGGAGTTCCCAGCATGATCGAGATCAGAGAAGGTAAATTTTGGACTGACAGAAGTTATACCTACCCATAAGAACTACATCTTATGCATTGAGTTCATTTATAGTTCTGTAAAGAGATAATGATAGACATTGGAACATCCAAGCTGCAGGACTACTTGGAAACAATATTGAAATCATCAAAGTGTTTACAAAAAAAAAAAAAATCCAAAATAGCCCATAGATACATTTTTGAGACAGTTTTCTTGAAAGCTTACTGTGAATTCCAAGGACCATTACTTCGAAGGGTAGTGATAGAAACATTTTTAAAAGAGAGATGAGCCACAATCACACCCAAAAGAAAACCTGACAGAAGGAAGGGAACATCCTTCAAATGCAGGGACTTACAGGGACAGCTGTTGGAGTCTGGTTTTTTGGCTCCTGAAAAGTCAGCTTGTTGTCAAGGTCATATTTATATTAAGAAATAAGTCACTTGATTATAGGAAATGTGAGTCCTTCCATCTCGTAGCAGAGCCCAGGGAAGGTCGTTTTCTCCTGCCCAACAGAACTTCTGAATTAATCCACAATTTACAGGATGATAGTCTGGTTTTACTACCAGTTTTAACTCTGCCATTTTTTCATCTTTATTTGGCACCAGGAGAGTTTGAAGGCGTGCAAGGGGAAGATTTGTGGTTTCCTATTCCTCTGTAAGGTTGACATTACCAGCAGTAACTGTGTGACATACATATATATGCACACCTGGGCATGTATATAACATATGTAACATGTGTCACAGGATCAGAGAATCATTAAGGTTGGAAAATAACTCTAGGATCATCAAATCCAACCATCAGCCCAGCACCACCACCATGATCACCACTTAACCATGTCCGCAAGTGCCTTTTTAAACACTTCCAGGGCTGGTGATTCCAGCCCTGCCCTGGGCAGACTGTTCCAATGCTTGACAACCCTTTTCATGGAGAAATTTTCCCAATATCCAATGTAAACCTTCCCTGGCACAACCTGAGGCCTCTCAGCCTCTCATCAGTTTTAACATTTGCACGAGGTTCCTCAGACCTGTGTATTAATGACTGACCAGAGGACCTCTGTTTCCCACCAATTCCAGTTCACCTGCACTGACACTTTCCTTCTTGCAAAGCACAGGGTTGAGAGGAGCTATCCCTGCAGCATTAAAAGAAATCAAACAGGAGGAAAAAAAACAACCCCAAACCTACCCCACTGCAAGAATCAGCAAAATTTTCTTCCCCTGCAGCTTTTGTAGCAGCTCGACTGCACCACTTCAAACAGGCTGTCCAAAACGAGCTCTGGAGCTTCTCCCCTCCCTCAGAGTCCACACCTGGCAGAAAACATACATTTCCTTCCTTCCCTTTGTCCTTCAGGAAGTTTAAAGGAGAAATCTTTTGCTTTGGAGAAGGAAACATTTTAATTATCAGGGGAACTGACTAATGGGGGGGAAGGGGAAGGAAAATTCATATTTACTATCTCTTCTATCGAGAAATAAAGTTGTTTCAAGCTGAAGTCTTCTGCTTCTTTGAGTTGGATTATTTTCCAACATATATTTCTTGGAAAACAGCTGCTACTTCTTTGACAAATTGAGTAATGCATCATGAAGAGCTAAAATTCATGGCAACATAAAAACAAATATATGTTCATTTTAGCACTTTGTTCTCACCAGGCTCTTGAATCATGGAAGGATGTTTTTAAAAACATCTGTCTTTTATAAATCTCTTTAATAACACCTACTCAATATTGAGGCAGCCCTTTAATGAACAGCAGTCCTGTCCAACCACTGGAAATGTAGGTCCTACAGCTTTATATCCTCTCAGATCACCAGCTTTGTGGTTTGATTTACAGCTGACACTGGCATTTGACTTGTTATCATATTTATTGCCCTGATTACAATTTGAAAGGCGTTGTTAGGGGAGAGGAATGATAACACCATGGTCACATGGGGAGAGCAGCAGATTTTCACAGCCAGGACAGTAAAAAGTGTGATAAAAGGGGGATTATGAGATCATTCCTCCCAGAACTCTTTCTCCTCACACTAATTGCAGCTCCCACAGAGGACTCCAAGGAGGGGGCAGTTGCCTGGAGCCATAGGCAAATTTATTTTTATCATTTCTAATAAATTGCAACAATTAAATTTGGGATCTATTGTGCTAACTGCCCTATAAAGATATAATAAGAGCCAGGCTCTTCTCTGAAGAGCTTGTAGTCTAAACAGAAAATGCAGTTGCACTGTAGCAGAGATAAAGATTTTTATCCAGAATATTACAAAATATTAAGGCAGCTGCTCTGAAAAAAAAAACCAAAACCAAAACAACCAGGAACAATCTTCCAGTAATTGCAAAATTATGGTTTTTTTTTTTTTTTTTTTTTTTTTTAAGAATACTTTGACCTTCATTTTGAAATGTTTATTCATTGTTCTCATTTTTTACTTCATAACTTTCATGTTATAATACAAAATTAAAGGTTGACATAACCATAGATTTCAGTTCTGTCAAGATGAAGTATTTTGACTGATTTAAAGCAAAGGAACGGAGGAAAACTTTACAGTGGTCCTTTTAGAGGATTTCAGAGGAATTAGAAGCATTTGGAGAATTTTAGAAAATCTCCAAAGATTTAAGATAATTTTGGAATGCGAAAAATCCTTTCACCAAATGGCTTTTCTTTTCTTTGCACAGTTGTTTGTGGTGACAGGAGAAGCTCTAGCAGTTTCCCTTAGCTTTGGGATGGGATTAATTGACAACCTTCTTTCCAGCTTCTAACCTGCAAGAAAAATCACCCAGTATTTATATTAAATAATAGGCTAATTTACAGCCTCAGCAGACAATCAGCCCTGAGATGGACACAGCAGGGCTGGATGGTTTGCTTTGCTGCTCTGTGTCACCTTTCCTGTGGGTAGATGAACTGCTGGAGCTCCTGGAGATATTTCCCAAGTGCTTCTCAAGGAGAGCTTTTGGTCTGAATATTCTTCTTGGTTCTGACTGTCGCTGCTTTTCCTTATGCAATCCTATCTGTTTTGCCTTGCTGTTGGAATGAATTGTACCAAAGGAAGGCTGGAGTGGTATTAAAACCAAGTGTAGGCAAATGATTAGCACAGACAAGGAGACAAGTTATTGTGAAGGAAATACACACCACGAATGAACTAAAACTGCAGCTGATTCTTTTTTTAATTAAAGTTCCAAGTTCCTTAAGTAGTTTTTCGGGTCTCGGGCAGGAATCTGGAAAGGCACCTGCATTTGGAACATCATCTCATGAATCCCTGTTCAGAGATTCAGCATTCAGGGAATAGCATTCCCTCTGCAGAGCCCTGGGGAAGCGTGAGAAAAGAGAGAGGTTCTTTAGAGAGACCCAGCAGAGCCAAGCACAAGCCCTCACTGCACAGGGTGGGGTCTGTGTTCCTTCAAGGGGCACATGCAGCCTGTGAAGTGGGGGAATGGGAGCCTTGTGATGTTCTGGCACCAGGAAAACGACTCCTTTTCCACCCCTGGATCTGTGAGTGTGGAACAGGCTGAGCATCCTGGGGAGCCACTGGACCTGGCCAAGCTCCTGGGGGCAGCAAGTGGAGGGAAGAGAACGTGGTGGCCTGACAGTACCAAGGGCAGCACATCCTTTGGGTGGTACCAAAGGAGGGGAGTAGCCTCAGTACTTCTCAGACACTGCAGCCAGTTTGGGGCTCCACAGTACAGGAAGGACATCAACATTCCAGTGATGTCCCCAGAGAGGTGGGGGCTGGAGCAGAGGCCCAGGAGGATGGTTTGGTCAGCCTTGGGCATGGAGACTTCAGGGGACTCAGAGCAGCCCCCTTGTCTGCAGAGAGAGATCCAGAGGGAGTCAGGCTCTTTGTGCTGAGAAGCAGCAGGTGGAAACTGAAGCAAGAGAGATTCACACTGGGGACAGGGAGAAATGTTTTCTCCATGAGGGCAGTTGAGACTTGATTACAGCAGTTCTCAAAACCTGACTGGACTCAAGCAAGCTGAGCTGATGTCAGACCTGCTTGGAGCAGGAGATCGTGTTTCCGTGGACTCCAGACTGCCCAAGGAAATCTCAAATCTGAACTCCCATGTGATACTCTCCTCGTGGTTTGAGAACAGAGCTGGTGTCCTGCAGCAGCTTTGTAGACAATAGTGGTCATTTGCAAGTGATCTCATTAGAAGAGTGGGAAAAGGTGAACTGCTCTGGAGAACATGAATCCACTTCAGCTGAGTTTGAAATTGTGCCAAGCCCTCTCATTTTACCCACAACATCATCTTTGTTCAACAAAGTATCTCTCCCTCCCTTGGTAAAGTTGATTTTTGTCCATTTGCCTTAATCCCCCTGTAACACTTTGTTAGAGCCAAAGCAAAACAGTTTTTCCACTAGGTATTACAACACTTCTAGACTGTGAGGGCAGAATTTTCATACCTTTAGAGCAAGTGGAAGAACTCGATTAAATCCAGAGGATTTACGCCCGAATGACAGATTTATAGATTTTTAAGGGAGAAAAATGTTTTGTTAAGCATCATTTAGAGAAATGACAAAGCAGCCCATTACAATTGCTGTCTAACGGTGGATTTTGACAGCATAATGTGATATGGAAAGTGGTTTTCTCCTACAAACATACTTTTACTGAACTTTGCTAAATGGAAAAACCACTAAAGTCCAAATGCTTACGAATTTTAGAAAATACAAAGACTATATATAAGCCTATTGTGAATAGTATGTTTCATTCAACAAGGGATTCTTAAACTTTTTCAGTTATTGTCAAGCTGCTTTTTCCAAATTTTTGAATATTCTTTTTAAAAAAATAAAATTAATTTTGGGTAGGTGATGTAATCCACTATTAGACAGTGTTATATATTTACTGAAAACTATGTTGTAATTCCCAATGTCAAAGGTTTTGTCTCCATAAAACAAAATTATTTCACTTTGGGTAAAAAGGCTCATCAGAATATGACATTAAATTAAACAGCAGAATAAAACTTGATGGAACGTCATCTTCCCAGAAACTGTCATTTGTGGAGACTGAGAGAAGGTGACATTTCTTTCAGTTTACTTTGCTGTGAAACAATTTCTTTCCAAACATATCACCAAATGAAGATTATTTTCAAACTGTGTTTTGCTTTACATTCTCCTAAATTATATGTAGATTTTCCCTTTCTTTTTTTTTTACATGTGCACATATGTCATCATTAATTTCAGACAGAATAGGAGCCAACAGAAAAAAAAAAGGAAAAAGTAGTTGGGTTTTTTTTCTTTGATAGAAATTCATGTCAAGTTTGAATTTTCCAATTTCCTCAGGAGTTCTGGTCTTCCATAAAGCACAGTACTGAGACCTCCTTAGACACAAGCTATGTCTTCAAGTTTTTTGATCCCCTCTCCTGTTGTCCTTAGTGCAGAAGCTCAGGCTGTTCTCTGCCTTTATGCAGAGCCTGTCTGGGCTGTGAGGAGGAAATTGCTCTGACTCTGAGACCCATAGTGGAGATATAATCTCTGTTACACTGATTGGGGAAACAGTGTTTGTATGATTGAAAAGAAAAATTTAGGAACAGCGTTTTGAGAGCTCAGTCTTGGACTGCTTACCCTAAAGAAAACAGGAGCAGAAAGTGCAGGGATGTTCTTTGGCATTTTAACATATCCAGCATTTGACTGTGGTCAGATGTCAGCCTGTGGCACCTGGAATAACCCAGTGTTCTGAATTCCCAGGCTGGTATAAATCTATTGACTTCCAAGAGGCTACCAAAGATCCTCCCAAAAGGACCTTAGGAAACAAGCTCACCCAAGACATTCTGGTAGCCTGGAAAAGTTCCACAAACCACCCAACCTCAGCTGGAGCAAAACCAGAAGTGTGTGTGGTCTTGTAGGTGGGACAGTCCTGTACAGATCTTGGGGTAAAATATCAGGGATGTAAAAATATTCTCTGCAGAGAAATCAGGGGTCCTGTTCTCTTCCAACACAGAGCAGGCACCTTTTTCTTTATAGCAGAACTCTTATCAACTCCTTGATGAGGCTTCCTGTGTTTTTGTGGCCTTTGCCAGCTCTATGTGCATAATATTAATCACTGCATTGAGCAGTGAGCCTGCTCTGGTACCAAATAACACTGAGTTACATCCCTGCAGCTCTGGGTATTTCTCACAGCCTAAATAAGTCTGATACCCATCTGATTTTAGCATCACTGTTTGGTCTCATTATGATATTTCTCATTTATTCTTTCCCACTGAATTATTGGATGCCATTTCAATCTCCAGATGCTGTTAATACAGGGAAGATTTACCTGGCAGAAAGGGGGATGTGAAAAACAGACAAAACCAGTCAGAAAATGCACTTGTTTGACCAGCCATTTTTACCTTATTTGCAATTAGTTAAGAATGTATAAAATTGTACTGCGTGTGCTACCTATGTGGAAATGAAAGAGCAGATGCAGAAATCAGATTGCTTGTGGTATCAAGAATCACGGTGGGATTCTGGGTGTCCTGTGCAGGGCCAGGAGTGAGACTCAGTTATCTCTGTGGGTCCCTTCAGCTCAGGATATTGTATGTTTTTTGTGTTTTAGAAGTATCCTTCCTATGGCCCCCAGGACTGTAATACTGACTGTTAATCCTCAGGAATGGCTGGCACAGTGTGTTGATTAGAGTGTAATAGTTTAATCATCTCTCAGTGTTAGGAGTTCATGTCGTAGTTTCACAGATCATGAAATGTGTCTGTTTAAGATATGGGCACATTATCTTCCCCTTTTTTTTGCATGCAGCAGGCACTCTGTAACCATGCTCCTTTTATCTCTGCCTCTCCTTTACCTGCACTACAGCTCTCATTAACAGGATCATACAGGGCACAGGGGTAGCCAAAGATGATGTTTATTACAGGGAGAAAAAGAAACATTTTCTTATTGGAAATGCTGTTGCAGTGCAAGTTGAGGAGTGTAAACCCTCCTTATCACTCCTAAACACTGCACCTGATGAGTTGTTGGCTGTAGAGCTCAGTGCAGGGGACAGCAAAGTGGCAGTGTTCCTTAAATAAGTGATTACAGCAAGATGAGAGCTGAAAAGGCATCTTCTGAGTCTGTTGTTTCCTCAGGGAGCTGGGTTTGTTTGGGCTTCGTGGAGCTCATTTGAAGTAGATATCCCAGTGTCTCAGAGGAAGAGAAGGGAAATGAGAAGTTAGTGATTAAAACAGGTAGTCAGGAGTGTGGCTTTGGGACCTGATCCTCCCAAGGTGTCAGAGCACATCTATATGCACACTCCTCTCAGTGTAGTAGAACTTGTCTGATTTTTGCAAACTGCAGATCTGTGCTTAACCAAAGGACATACTTTGTATCTGTTCAGTTAATTTTATTTGCTATCAATTTTTTTTTAAACTACCAGCTTTTTAAAATTATTAAATCTTTAACCCTGGAAGGCTTTACCAAGGCAATGGGACTTTGGATGCTTCAGACAAGCCAGACATAACCCTCTTTCACATCTTCAGTGCAAACCCTGAGGGGAATTGAGGACTGGAAGGGCAGTGTAAGGTGACAGAGATTGGTCAGGTTGAATGGAGCTCTAAACAGCCTGTTCTAATGGAAGGTGTCCCTGCTTATGACCCTAAAGGTCCATTTAACCCAAACTATTCTGTAATTCTGTGAAAGGCATGATTGTCACCTGGGAAGGAGGAAACAGGCAACTGGTTTACCCAAAACTGTACTAAGATTCACAGAGATGCTCGTCTGGTGATGTAGATTTCCAAGTGTTAAGCTGCCAGGAACAGATATTCTTGTTGGACCAAGAAGGATTAAAACCAACTTAGACAAAACTAAGGAAGGGGAAAAGCAAAATATAAAAGGGTCCAAATACTTGAAAATAAATAAACAGTTCCTTCCCCTCAGTCCCTAAATTGTACCCAGGGACAGCAGAGGGGCAGCGGTGCTGTCCTTACACCCAAAGAGGAGAAAATGAACAACACACTTCCAGAGAACTCCCAGATGGATTATTAAAGCCCCTTTATTGAATATAAAATAATCATCTTTGCCCCTTGCTTTTCATGTTTTACCCACTAGAAGACCTTTCAAAGCCTTTTGTCTTCTTATGATTCTTCATCCATCACAGAACATGCTGTGCCAAAGTGGGACTGTTCTGTTCCCCGTGTCCCTCAGGATGTGGTCAAGGGTCTTTACAGCTTATTTACAAAAGATATTTCTTCTCCACCTATAAAAAAAGAAAGTATTTTTGCCTGCTTTGTGTAAACATGTTAAAAAAAGCTAAAGTAAAACCAAAAGACTTATGAGCAATGGTGGCAAGGGAGTGTTCTTTGATGTGAGCAGACGTTTCCCCCACTCAACCCTCTCCCACGAGCATCCTAAAATTACAGCAATGTTAAATATTATGATTATTTTAGTTATAAGAGGGAGGCTACTTCAGGCACTTGGATCACTTTTTTCACAAAGTCTGCTGAAGTGCAGACTACCCAAAAAGGAGCATCTGGCAGGGTGAAAGCCAAACTGTGGGATGACTGACTTTGCTGCAGGAACAAGCTGAAAGAAAAAAATGGATTGTGAAGGGTGGGAGTAGAGCAGGAGGCAGTAGGGCAGGCAGGGAAACATGCTAATCCATGGAAACAAGGAAGAAAAAGGATAAACTTGAATTCAAGTGTGCTACTTGTTCTCACATTTTCCTCCCAGTAATTAGAGCCCTTTTAATGAAAGTTTATTTGGGTTCAGAAGTTATAAATCAACTTGCAAATTATCCTACTTATGGAAACCGACTCACTGATTAATAAACTTTTGTTAATAAGATTCTCTCTACATGTCTTATGTGGACTAAGCTACCAGAACAAATCACAGAGTATATTCCCAGTACCAGTGACCTTATGACTGAAGAGCTCCTTTTCACCACTTTGGAGTCAAAAAGAAGTTAAGGGGACATTCTTGAAGTGTCATAAAATTCTGAAGTATCATAAAATCCTTTGAAAGGCTCCATTTTAATTGTAAATGCTTTTGAAAGTCTGATTTAATGGCTTGTCTCAGGTGAAATAACATGTATATAAGAGAAATGGCCTGTAAAATCACATTTATTTGCATTTACTAAGGATTGGAATATACTTCTTTTAAAACAGTTTCTGATCTTCAAATGAGTCAATATACATCAATCATTAAATAGGCATTTACTTTCAGATCCTAGATTTGAAGGTAAGAATGTCTGTTTCTTACTTAATCTTCATATTATCCAGGTTGAGAAATATCTGCTTGTATTTGCTTTAATATCAGTTTTAAATGACATGAATATTGACATTTGCTGGCTTTATTCTAATATAATCAATAAAAGTGTAGTCACCTTTCTACTTCAAAAAATTAAAATATCCAATTTTAAAATTTCAAAAGATCAAATTTATAAAAATTAGTTCCAGAAAAAACAAATTAGACATTAATTTCCACTGCAAAAATAACCATAATACATCATTAATGACTATTAATTATTTCTTTCAGATGAATTCAAGTTATTTATGAAGAGGCTGCCCATGAACTACTTCCTGAACACATCCGCTGTCATGCACTTGTGGACAATGGATTCCAACTTCCAACGTCGCTACGAGCAGCTGGAGAACAGCATGAGGCAGCTGTTTCTCAAGGCCCAGAGGACGGTGCACAAGCTCTTTGGCCTCAGCAAGAGGTGCCACAAACAGCCCCTGATCCGCATGCCAAGGCAGAGGTAAGGGAGCCCACGGAATGCTGAGAGATCCCAACTGCTCTCTGGACACTGAAATCTCCTCAGGGCGTGGGTGTGGGAATGGTGCAGGCACAACGTGCAGTCCTTGGGTTTGTAGGAGTTGAACAGTCCCAGCTTTTAATATCCCTCTGTTTGTGCTTTCCTAAATATGATGGAAAGGTCAGGATAAATCCTCATTTGTTTATGGCTGTGGAGTACATGGGGCAACTTAGCATGAGTGCACAGATTCATCCCACTTGGTCTCCTGTTTTCCAGAGCCACGGTTTCAGTGGCACTGGGCCAGGTGTGACGGTGCCAAACACTCGTGCAGCGAACCCTGAGCACCTGTTCTGGAGTGAGCAGGGCTATTTTGGGATCTCTGTGGGTTGTTATCCAGCGTACACTGCACACAATTGATTTCTTGTCTCGTTTGTCAGATATGAATTAGGTTCGAAAGGATGCCTAAGGAAAGAAAATAGAAGTGTTTCAGTCCTTCCTAGAAATAGAGCTCCTGAAAGGCTGCTAGTCAGATCTGCATTAGCATAAAGTGGGGAGAGGTGATTGCTGGTCAAAAATTGCTTTGTTGAAATTACTGGAGTGACACTGTAGGAAATCTGGAATGAATGAGCTTTTAAGGACACTGTTCTTCTGAGCACAAGCATCATGGGATAGTCCAGTGACTCCTGATTTAGCATGTGCCTCCATTGATTTTAAAGAAACCTAGTTTAGGTTCAGTGCTCCAGAGCTGCCAGGGCTACTTTACGTTCCCCTGCCTTCAGCTCTTCTATTGCAAGCTCAGGCTCCATCAATTCCTCTTTGCCTCCTGGTGGCCCTTCCCCTTCTTTCAGAAGACAGTTGTTATGGCTCTCATGCCACCCTTTTTCTCCGTGTTGTGCTTTGTGCTTGAAAGAACAAATGTGTTTTTCACTTGTAGGGTCATTTCATAATTAGGAAACATTCTGCTCAGAAAGTTTATACAATCACTGCAGTGCTTCAATATCCTCTCCTGTGTGTTGGGCACGACCTGAATGAGCATCCTGCCAAAGAGATGATTCACCAGCAACGACTTCAGCAGGAACCCAGAGCTTTTTAAAACACAAGAAACAACCCAGCCTCAGTATTATTTTTTCCCACCAAAATTTAATATAATATATTAAAGATTATTTTAAATAATCAGGTATTCCAAAACAACCTCTATAGGGTTTTGAGACAATCTTTGGCTGCCGTCAATAGTGGCAGTGATAGAGTAAGGATGAACTGAGGTGTATAAAGCAAGGATCAGTTGCAAGGATTGATTAAAACACAGCTTTCTTGTTATAGAAAGGATATATTTTAAAAAAAATGCAGAACTTGTGAGTTCACAGTTTATTTTTTAATATAAAGATGTGGCACTATACCAAAAAGATATAGACATGCTGGACAGGGTCCAGAGAAGGGCCACAAAGATGATCCAAGGGCAGGAAGCTGCCCTGCAAGGAAAGGCTGAGAGACCTGGGTTTGTTCAGCCTTGAGAAAGAAAGGCTGAGGGGAGACCTTAACACGATATTCCAGGATTGAAAGGGTGGCTACAAAGAAGATGGAGACACCCTTCTTTACAAGGAGGCACATGGAAAGGGCAAGAGGGAATGGGTTCAAATCAGTGCTGGGGAGATTCTGACACAAGAGGAAAATGTTTCCCAATGAGAACAGTCAGCCGCTGGAATAGTCTCCCTGGGGAAGTGGTGAATTCCTCACTGTTGGACGCTTTAGGATGCAGCTGGGCAGGGTGGGGGCCCTTTTATCCAGACCACACCTTTGCCAAGCAAGGTTGGACCAGATGATCCTTGAGAACCCTTCCAGCCTGGTATTCCGTGATTCTTTGACAATAAAGCAATGAGTTTGCCTATTTTACAGTCAGTTGCACCAAACCTTCATCCCAGTTTGATTTTGCAAGGCACCTCTAGCTTAGAAATATCATCACTTTTAAGTTAATTATGTCTCCTTTTAGTGACTACCCTAATTTTTTTCTAGTCAGCGCAGAGGGAAATTGGTTGTATGATGGAATGATGATCAACAGATGACTCAAAATCAGTGTTAAAGGCAGGCCTGGGAATACGTAGCCAGTGGGATGTGTTTGCTAAAAGGGAGTGTGTTCAAAGGTTGGATTCCATCTGCCTATCTGGGAAAATTGCCTTCTGACATCCAGGCTTTTATGGCTGATAAGAAGAGCTTTAAACTGAGAAGCAAGGGGAAAAGGTCAAAAGAAACTGGTTTAATGTCCAAACCTGGTTAAAAAACCACTCTGATAGACCAAGATAAAGAGTGGCTAAAGGAATATTAGTGGTGAAAAGACCGATAGGGAGGAGAAAAGAAACACAGGTATTGACAGAAGACTTTTCAGACACTGCTCATGATGAGAATATATCTGACTCAAAAAAGGTATGAATTTTTTGATCCCTGTCAACAGGTAAACAGGCAAATGAATAGCAGGTAATGCAGTGAAGAATGAATCCCTGAGTCATGCCATGGAGAAAAATGAGCCATTTCTCAGGCTGTAAAATCAGGCATCTCAGCAGACAGCAAGAAGAAAACCAAACCCCAGGACTCATTTTATTTTGTGCTTAAGGGAAGACAGAAATAAAAGCAAAAACCAAAGCTTCATGATGTTTAAGGTTCCTTCCAGCCCAAGCCAGACTATGATTCCATGTGCCATGGATAGTCTGGGCTTCAAAGAAACAAGAAGGTGGAATTGGAACAAAATGCCATCTTTTTCCAAGGTTTTCTAAGCAATTCCTTCAGATTAGTGTTTGGGCTCTGCTAGTAATAGTTAAGGGTGAATTTTATTACGGAAAGGGAAATTAGACTGAGCTAATGAAGATATAAATACTATTTTAATTTGCATTTTTTTAGGCACTTGTCTTCTCAGATGCAGATGTCTTTTCAGATTCAGTTTTTAATAAAGGTCATGGTGCTGGCAGTGAGTAAAAACAACTCTGCTAATGTTGAATTTTACACTGTATTTCACCAGTCAATAAAAGACATGTACAGAGGATTTTTAAAGGAATATGTCAAAAGTGAGAGTTGATTTTTCTCTCTCATGAAACTGGGAGCTATGTCCTAAAAGTTTAATGTAATTCATGAAAACTGTCTCTGAGCCTTGAGTTTTAGTGGGGTTTATCTGTGTAGTCTGCCAGAAATCATTTGGTCGTGCTTGGAGGAGCTCCTACACGCAGTCAGGGTTATCATTAATTACTGAAAATACTCTTCTTTTCTCTCTGACCACAAAACTTTTAAACTGAACCTTAAACAAATTGTTGCCTGATTGTTTTTAAATGAGACTTAATTAATGAGTTAGACAGAATTTCTTGTAACTTATTTCATGTTTCCTGAATTCCAGGCCACTTAGTAATCACGAGACAAAATTACATTAATATTTTAATTTTCTAATCCTGAAACCAGAATAGCATTGAATCCTCTCTTAATGTCATTGTTCATAGCAAAAAAGACTCAATTACCTTGCAAGCAAAGAAACTCCATTCCCATGTCTCATTTTTGAAACAGTTCTTGTTCTTCAGCTGGAATAAAGTATAAATGGTTTTCTTTCAGTTTCCACTTGAGATCAGAGCAATTTACTGCAGCAGTTTTGTGCACAGTGGGGTTGGGAACAGGATTAGTATTTTTATTTTGTTCTGTTAATTGCAAATCTTTTCAAGTTCCAGATGTTCTGCCCAGCTTTTAAACTTGCTTTCATTAACATGTTCCTTTTCTTGAAAGTCAAATCATGCCAAGATTCATCAAAAGTCCATAGATTTCCATTATAAACCATTATGGCACTGCTGAATGTAACTCTTAAAATTCACCTGAATTAATCAATCCTTGTCTGTAATCAGTGCAGTATTTAGTGGTTGCCTGAGTTCAACGAAAAATACCAACTGAAAATTCAAAGCCAACGAGGAGGAGGGAATTTGCTGTGTAGGTAATCTGTTCCCATCTTATGTAAATGAATGGAATGATAAAACATTCCATTTTAGTGATAAAAAGAAAAAACCCAAGATTTAAAAAAAAAAAAGAAACTTGTTCTGCAGGGTAATAGTGGCAGGTGAACTGCTGCCTCCATGAATTCCAGGCTCTGCTGCTTCCAGAGGCTCAAGTGATCGTTACCAGCATGTTCTCATTGCACTGACACATCAGCCTGACAAACCTGCAGTGTCATTGTGTTTTCTTGGCCAGAGGCCACCTCATGCAGCAGTTGTTGTTCCACTAGATGGCCAGCTCCTGCCGCAGTTCCATGCAGCAGGGTGGGCGGAACACGAATCCACAGACTGTGCTTGGCAGGAGTCCAGAGGTGCTGTGGAATGCAGGTAGGAGGGTTGTTGAAGCAGTGCTAGAAGCACAACATATTTTGGTGTGCAGGAATCAGTCTGAGGTGTAAAACGACACGTATGCCCTGAGCTCCTCATGCTGCGTTAGGACCATGTGTAAGGAACAGTTGTTGGTCTTTGGAAAGAATTTTTATGTGGTGTCTTGTCAGGTGCTTCTGCCCTGAGAAAAGGACTGTCCTGGTCCTTGAATTGGTCCAAGCTCTCCATTCCAGCAGCATCTTTCTTAGTGGAGGTCAGAAGGTGACGTTCTATTACAGGCTTTGCTGCCTGTGAAGGGAAAGCTTCCTCACAGCTTGGGCTGAGCACTGGGACTCCACCTGTGCTGCAGGGGCATCTCTGGGACTGTGTAATGTCATCACCTGCAGGTCGAACCTTTTCGTTTTTCAAAGACAAAATAAGTGAAAGGAATAAGGAAATATCAGTTGTACTCCCTAGGGATGTCAGCAGAGGAACTGTAGGTCACACATGGCAACGGGAAGAGGTAAAGCGGAGTCATGGTTGTACATTGGTCACTCTGTTATGGGCAGAGAAAACTGGGTTTCTTTCTGTTTTGGGCAACACAACAGCAAGGTGTCATTTCAAATGCAGTGACTGCGTGCTGAGAAGCTGAAAATCCCAGGAACAGACCTGGTGTCACCCTTGAGCTGCTGTCAGTGCCTCAGAGCCCAGGATGTGCTTGCACCCACATCCAGCCACATCACGGAACCAAAGGGAGAAAACTGGAATGTCTGCACTTGAGAGACTTGGTGGAGAAGGAGAATCTTCACCTTCCCAAATATTTTTTGAGAAGGACAGCAATGATTTCCTCTGATTTGATTTAATATCCAAACACTACCGAAAGACATTAAAGACAGGGGGAAGCTTTCATTTCTTCCTTCAGAAGTGCCAGTCTAGCACTTGATTTCATTCTTTTTGGTGTCATTTAAGTGGGTTCCTTGACTAATGTCATCTCTTTGAGTGACTGCACTCAGTCCAGTACATTGCTCTGTGTAGGAACATTATCTGCATGCAGTTTAAATCACTTCATAATAAAAAAGCATCACTTGAGGCCAAATTTAATCAGCACAATCTGTGATTTATTAAAGACGTAAAAATATTAAAAGGAGAAACATAATGTAAATCCAACAGTAAGTCACTGCAAAAAAATTTGCATCTTCCTTGCATAATAACAAAGAGGAAACTTGCTGCAACAAACTGCAAATGAAGGTTATGAGCATCTTAAGTAAATAAGAATTTCTGTCTTAAAAGACCAAGGTATGACACCTGCACACAAAAGCATGAAGTCTTGAATAAAATGTTAGTATTTGAATTTTTGAAAAGACTGCATGCTTAATATTACCATCTAATTTACAGTGAAGTGGGTGGTTCTACCAATGGTCCAGCCAGATTTTTAAAGGATCTTATTCTGGTAACAGAAGCTGATGACAAATACAGGCAAAACTCCTTAATAACTTTAAAAAATGCAATCAATTATTTTAATATATAAAAAATCTTTCTTTCTGAAAGAAAAGTCATTCTTGGCAGCCTTATGTTTGAAGCATGTCCTTGTCTCCACAAAGGTTATTTTTTTTAAGAAACATGCTCTGAACCTAACGTAGACTTAGAAGGAGTTCATCACTAAAGGCAGTGAACAGCCACATCAAATAGAAGAGCTTCAGAAAGAATTCTGCTTTTTAAAACCAGATTTTTATTTTGGAATTTCCCACAGAATGTACCACAGGCAGCTATGACAGGAGGAGGAGCCATGAATTTACTTTTTATCATTTTTCTCTTCATTTTGAATTTCACAGAGCAAAAATTCCACATGCCCTAGAAGCGCAACAGGGCCTGAATACTCTAAAAACACTTCAGAGAAGGGACTTGTATCGTGTTCTTTTCAGTCCATGTGCAGAAAAACATTTAAAATGGATAACTCTTTTACAGCATCTGTAACACAGTCCATCAGAATGTTGAGGCCTTGAAACCTGTTTCCTTCAGAGTGTTTCAGAACAAAATACATGAAAAATAAAAAGGATAGTGCAGATTAATCCCATTCCCTCAGGATGTAACACAGGATTAGTTCCTTACATCCCAGAGCTGGTTATCAGCTACTGTAGATTGCTTTGCTGTGAGTATAATTGATTCACAGGCACAAAATTAGTAAGAAATAAAACCTTCCACCAGGGTTCAAGATGTGAAAGTGTCCCAGTGCATCATGCACAGAGTTTTCTTCTCAAAGAACATTTGTGGCATTGGATGTAAGAGAAAAAAATCTAATTATCTGTCACTTAACAGGCTGCTGGAATGAGAGTGAGCAGTGAGTCTGGATGAAAATTGTTATGGAAAGGCAGTGTAAGGCAGCAAAAGCTCTTCTGATGTAGATGACGCTTCTGAACAAGAGGTGCTAAAAACCCAATGTTTTGTTTGATTTTTGAACATCTTTTAATGGAGTACAAAGGATCATTGAGATGTTTCTAAACAAAAATCATTCCAGGAAAGTACAAAGATGATGATGATGATGATGATAATAATAATAATAAATTGTGTTATTATAGTATTATTATTATCATTAATGCTCCAATTAAGATACTTCATTTGGGAGTTAAAAATGGATTTCCAAGTTTCAGTGTAAAGGAATGCCCCTCCTGTGTAAATCTGACTTGGATCTGCCACCCCAGCTGCACATCTGAAAGTTGTGTGCCACAGAAATGGGAGGTGATAAGATGAAAGTGTGTGAGATAAAATGAAGGTCAGTTTGGCAGTGGTTGCTTTACTAACCCGAATAATAAGTCAGCATCTGTTCTCAGAGGAAATCAAATGATCTGCTTTGAGGTGATACCTTTAATTGGATTGGGGATTAGAGTTATTTAAAACTAACGTGACACACATAAAAATATGATCCAGAGCCCTGCAAATATCAGGGCTGATGACAGTGAGAAGCGAAGATAAACTCCTGTGCATGTGTGTGTGTTCACATGTGCTTTAGGAGCTGTGTGTACATGGGGCAGCTGCTCTTGGCATCTGTCCTTGTAGAACAGTTCCTCTCAAGGAGATTTGGTTTCCTGATGTTGCAGCACTTTACTACACACTCAAAGAGGCTGTTCTTGACCACCTGCTACACATGAAAATGTTTCCAGCCTCCCCACAACGTCACTTTTGATATTTCTGATGAATAGCAACATTAGAATGAAGTAATTTCAGCACATCAGAAAGTGCTGTGAAATGAGGAGACAGTTTACATTAATGTCACAGGGCAGGAGTATTCCTGCTCCCATGCTCAGGAAACACCATCTGTGCAATATGTGGAATGAAGTCACATTTCCACACCGATGTTTTGTCCTTTTAAACTATAAAATACTTATCAGTGCAACTGTCCCCTGAGAGCAGTGCTGTAGCAGTTGTGGTTTACATTTTGTCCAGGATGTTCAGAAGAGAAAATCACCTTAGTAGGAATCATCTGACAGGAAAGAAGTTCTACCAGGATAGTCTGATATGATGTGATATTGATTCAGTACTTCAGGGTGTTGTATTACACTTTGTTCTGAGACTTGCAATACTAAAATCTCATTTGTGAATCACCAAACATTAGTGCAGTGGCAAGCAGTCTATCCTGTAAAAGGACAAAACATCAGCACAACAGATGGGACTTGGCTTGTCCATACATTTTATATCACTGCTGGATATTTGGCTGCTTTGAAGGACACAGTGTCCAGAAGTGCAACAGCAGAACAGGACTCAAGGAAGTAATTTCATGACTTTCTTGTGGGCTCCTGAGAGTAACAGGGTGATAAGAAGGGAAACCACATATTCTGTTGGAACGGGAATTTCCTCTGTACAGTCCAGTCCTGAGAACCAGAAAGTTGGGCTTACTTTCCCCTTCTCCCTCGTGAAACAGTATCTGGAGTATCCGTTTATTCCATATCTGCTCTACTACTACTGTAACTAATTCTCTACCACTGCAAATTGCCTCTGTTCCTTCTACAACACAAGGTTGTTTCCAACTCAAATGTATAAACTGCCTTTTTTTTTTTTTTCCCCAGACAAATTTTGTACTGGAGTCTGAACATTTAAAGAAAATTAAACTGAAGGAGCTAAAAATAATATTTTATTTTAGAGATATGTGGCATTACAAAAAAAAAAAAAAAGCCTGGATTAAGAAAAAGCTGCCACAGAATTTCAGCTATAAAGTATTCAGCACATTTTATTCCCAGGGTAGATCCACAGTACTGAAGATCTTGCTTTTAGCCTTTTGGCTTTTACTGTGACCAAAGTGCTGTAAAGGACTTTCCCTCAGGCCAAATTTAAAGATATCTTAATCACCTATCCACATGAATCATTTGCAGAGCCAGCACCAGAGCCAGCACTGTGGTGACTCACAAGGCTTGGAAGTCTACTCTTTAAAATAATTACTTGACACGTGGATAGATCCTGGCACATGTTTCTGGGCTTGGCAGCTTCTGTTTGCTCCTGGCCTGATGACCATCTGTGTGTGCAGCCTTGGCATGTGAGAGGATGGCCGTGAGCCTCTCCAGACAGCACCACCTTTGAGCATTGTGACCATGGACACCACAAACGCAGCTGGAGGTCAGGCAAGGACACCAGAGGGACATACTGGATCTTTGAGCATCCTGGGCTTCAGGCTGTTACCACATCCAGAAAGCTGTAGTATCTTCCAGATTTCACCAGCATATTTGAAGAGACAGATTATGAAATGTACCACAAGGGCATATCTTTTCTCATCTCTGAGTTTTTAAATAAGACATGTATAAACTCAGAAAGAATGGGCTTTGTCTCCAGCATCAGGAATCCTCTGTGGAGTCCCCCAAGTCCCTCAGCCTGTGCCCAGCACAAGGTCACAGGCCTGGCAAGAGCCTGACTGCATCCCATCTCTCTTGCTCTCTTTCTTCTCTTGTGATCCTTCAGAGTGACCGTGTCTGTGCAGCTCCTGTCCCAGCAGGGCCCGGCCCAGGCTGCCATGAATTGCTGGAACAGAAACACTTCTCTGGGCCATGCTGTTCCAAGGGAAACCCTGTCTCCTCTGTGGGAACGTGGGATGGATGCACAACGCAGGAAAGCTTTGCCACGAGGCCAGAGTGAGAGGGGAGATGAGGGCTGGACTGTAGGACACCTTCCACTAGCCCAGGTCGCTCCAAGCCCCTTCCAACATGCCTATAAACAATGGATATTTTTGTATCTGAAAAGATATTCCAAGTATTTATTAAGAAACGGATTCTCAGATCTTAATCTGGGTCATATCTCTGTGGCAGTTGGACTTGATGATCAGAGAGGTCTTTTCTAACCTTTACAATTCTCTTATTCTTTGAATATTAGAGTTAGAAAAATGTCAAGAGTAGGTTCTGCTGTCCTTCTTAGGGTGGACCAAGTTGCTTGTACCTGCAAGAGGATCATTTCCTTTCAGACTAAGCAAACAAGAGAGTAGAAAATCTGTGTGACACAAGTTGTCCCTTAGAAATGTTAATTTTCAGTGTGGTGGGTGTTTGTAGTATCTAAAAAACTCATTATCATATTGATGTGTAAACTTTGATCATATGCTTATATGGTCCTGGAAAGGAAAAAAAAAAATCCTTGGGACACTTGTTATTGTAGCAAATTTTCCCCAGATATTTCTCAATGTTTTTATTCCTTTGGAGAAGAAGTACCATAAATATACCACAAAAAATGAACATGTTATCAGTAGCATCCTTTAAAAAAATTCAATTTTCAAACCTTTTTTTTAGGCAGGAAACAGGAAAGCTTCAGGCTGAGAGATGCAAATGAAGTTTCATTGAACCAACAAGTGAAGATCAGGGCCTTAAAGCAACATTTGAAATGAAAACACATTCCTCCACGTTCACATCCTGACCAGGATTTTGGAATTAAACAGTTATCTCCATATTCTACAACTGTACAGACTCCAATGACAAAAAGAAAATCAATGTCTTAGACATCAGAGTGCCTTGGCTTCAACCCACACCTCACTGAGGGAATAGCAAGCAGAATTTTTTCAGAGGAAGGTGTCAGAATTCACATGAGGGAATCACAGAAATCACATCCGGGGATCCCATGGGATCCCATGTGGCTGATTCAGAATTTATCATCTGCTTACCCCTTCTTTGGACTCTGAGACACATTAACGAGATCCAATCAATACAGTAGCTTAAACAGGACGGTCCCAGATCATTAAAAAACCCGTTAAGTAGCAGATGAGACAGAACAGCTACAGAAGGAATTAATTCCAATTAATTTGTAAGGAATTTATCCTGGTCAGAATATTATCAGTATTCTAGAAACCCATCTCTGAAACAATAGATGATGATAACTATAAAATAAAAGACTTACATATTGCAAGGAGCAGAAGTAATAAAATTTGTTGGCACTCCAGACAAAAGGTGACACTTGCTAATTTTCTAATATAGTTATATTTTATTACCTTTATTGACTGACTTCTTTCAATTGTCAAGGTATTAAAGTAAGAAAATGACTCAAACCAAACAAAAAACCTTCTCTGAAGCCCACCCAAAATCACCTTGTTTTTGCTTACTTTGCAATAATAAATTATTGTTTAAAACTCAAGAAATTACAAATGTAATTACAACCTCTACAGAAAGGAAAGCTTTTCCCCATTGTGAAGCTGCTGCCTTATGTACCCCAAAATTTATTTTCTCCAGGTTTTTGTTATAAAACAAACCCAAAATTTCTACTTTAACTTTTCAAATTTTCCTGTCTGGCTTTTTGGGCATTCAGATTCTTAGATAGGGCATTCACATTCCCATAGGACAGGAATAACTTCAATATACCTTCAAACCTCTCCTGTTACGTAAAAGTACAGCCAACATCAAGATTTGTTGCATTAATTAAAATTAATGTACCAGTCTGTTTTCAGAAAAGAAATCTGGAATTAAATTAACTTTTTGAAATGCATTTCCTTCTAAAAAGCAATTGGGAATCTCTCTCAGCATTGCATAAACTATTCATTATATTTCCAAAGGCTCACCTTCCTTATTTTAAACAGTGGTATTTTCAATAGCATCTAAAATCAGGATTTTTTTCTTAAACATTTATTAGTTTGTTGCAGGGGGTTTTTTTTGTTGGTTTTTTTTTTTTTAATCTTCCAAATTAAAGAAACTGCTCCTTGTTATTTGAGAGGAAATTCTAACCAGCTCTTTAAGCGACCTTAGAAGAACCCAAAGGCATCCTTCCTTTGAAATTGTGCCTTTATTATTCCACAGATTTTTGAACAAAGCTGCCTTAATTTTGGAAGAACCCAGGCTCAATAAGTGATGATTTCTGTAATGTGAGCTGATGGCTCACCATCTGTGGAGATGCTTCAGCAGTGCAGGATCTGCAGTGGCACCACCGGGCTGGGTTGTCCTGGAGTGAGGGCTGGGAGGGCTCTAAACACAAACCAGGCAGGTGGCAAATGTGCCCTGGGGGGTGGGCAGGGCACTGTGCAGTGGACACGGAGCTGCTGACTGGGCTGCCCCACAACGCTGCACTTCAGTCAGTTCTGAGCAGAGCCCAGGGCAGCAAATCCCCAGCCAGCAAGAGACTTTCTGTTCCATCAGTTCAACCCTCAGTGCATCACGAAACACTTGAGCAGCAGTTTTATCTTGCTGAGTCCAGCCCACAGTTTAATGAGTCTTGCACTGATATGAGATTGTTCAACATTAAGTGATTTTTTATTTCTTCTGCTGGCCATCTGCTGCATATACCAACTGCTCCTCTCTGTGCATCCACATTTGGGTATCACATCAACTGTGGGACAGCAAACATTTTACTTGTGGTTTAAAAGATGAGCTGAAGTTCCTAAAAGCCACAATCCTCAGCTTTGAATGACAGAAATAGAGAAACAAGTTTGCAGCCATGACTATTTAAAGGAAGTCTATACAGAATAACTGCATCTGGGCTTCCAAATGTTGCTGCAACTTTGGGTTGGATTGACTTCAAAGACAAAAATAGACCCTCTGTCCATGAAAGGCAGAATTTCTCTGGGCTGAATAGAGGTTAGTGTCCTGACACTGAGGAGGGAAGCTTTGAAAAGAGGGTTTCTGCAGGAGGCACCTGTGAATCTTGGCAAATGATGACTCCAGAGCCTGTTCCTTCTTTTTTTTTTTTTTTTTTTTTTTTTTTTTTTTTTTTTTTGTTTTTTTTTTTTTCTGAATAGCAGACAGTCATCTGGTTATAGAGCTCTATAGACAAATTCAGATGAATGGTGCCATGCAGTTGTGAAACCCATGACACTGCAAGTCTCACCGTCTACGAGATCACACATCTCACACAAGCTTTCAAATCTAATTTACAAAAAAACCCCTCTTTTAATCTGTTTCACCTTTGAAGTTTGCAAGAGCATTCACCACATCCTTGATACCCTGTGTGTGATGGTGAGAGTGAAATGGAGCTGTTATTCTATGGCTGTGAAATTCACAACATTTTTATGTAATTCCTGCTTTAAATGTCTCCCCTTCATAGTAAACATAACCAGATATTCCTTGCAATGTTTGCAAATCAACAGCCTCAATCATAGGTATAAAAAAAATTAAAACTCTGCAGACACAAAATCATATTCACATGTTTACTGAAATTTAATGAATAAAATTAAGGAGAGCATTTGAGCACTCTCTCTTTAAAAAATTGAACAATTTTCCTTTAAAAGTGTGGTTTCTGCTTTTACAGTCCAAGAAGCTTTGTTTTAGCAGGTACAACACAGATTGATCCCTCTGAGTCAGAGAACTTTCCATACTTTGCAAGAAAAGGCTGTGTTTTGGAATCCCAGAATGGTGTGGGTTGGAAGGACTGTCAAGCCCATCCAGTGCCACCCCCTGCCATGGGCAGGGACACCTTCCACTAGCCCAGGTTGCTCCAAGCCCGGTCCAACCTGGCCTTGGACACTTCCAGGGATGGGGCAGCCACAGCTTCTCTGGGCAACCTAGGCCAGTATTCTAGAGATGAGAAGGAAAACTAGAAGTATTTTTAGACACAAGGGGATAATTTTAGGGGCAAGCACTGCCATGAACATTTCAGTGCTCAGTACCCCATTGATTGCCCAAACTACAAAAACCACTCGTGATTTCAGACCACTGCACCAATTACTACATTCAGAAAGTTCTGAGACCTTCACTTTTGAATACGTGAGAAACCATTGAACTGACTCTGACTCATATACAGGTGTTTAAATGTTCTCTCTTTCAGCATTTCTCTGGCAGTGAACCTCAGCAAGGACACTGAGGTCACTCTGGCATGCAAAAATAATTCACATAATGTGGCAAAGGACAACCAGTTTCAGGAGTGGAAAAGATCCTGTAAGAAGTGGATCGAAGAAGGAAATTAAGAAGCGAACCAAACTGCTTTAAAATCAGAGGTTATTTCTAAGGTGTAAATAAGTTACAAAATGGATCCTTTGTTATGTTTTCACTGAGTTA
>JAWWLV010000005.1:25947667-25964920 GCA_035041135.1 Platyrinchus mystaceus | reverse complement strand
AGGTTGGACGGGGCTTGGAGCAACCTGGGCTAGTGGAAGGTGTCCCTGCCCATGGCAGGGGGTGGCACTGGATGAGCCTTAATGTCCCTTCCAACCCAAACCATTCTGGGATTCTATGATCACTCACTGGTCTTCTGTTGACTGTGCAGTTGGTAGTTTTACCCTGATTCCTAGAAGAAGACTACATTCACATAAAGACCATTCTCAAATTTAGTAGCAATTACTGCTCTTGTTTTGAATCACAACACAGAAACAAAGTACTTGGAATCTAATTTGTCCTTCCCAGGAGATAATCCCACAAGATCAAGAGTAGGACATTTTAGAGAAGCCTGTGAGTGCATTTGGTGTTGATGTTGCTGTCTTACAGATTTATATTAGACTTGGCCTCCAAAGGAAGGGAAAATAGGTGATGGGTATTTTACTGCCTATCCACTTCTTGTTAAATTGTCTTCATTTTTTCACTTAGCATCTGCCTCGCTGAGTACTCATCATCTGCTACTGAGCCAGCTGATGTACAGCAGATGTTAAGCACTTAGTGAGGCAGAGAAGGAGGTAAAAGTGTCATAACATGATTAAATACTTGCTAGAGCTATTATATAGGGTGACCATACTGCTTTGCTCTTACATTTAAAGTCACAGTGTACTGAACAGGAGGAAGCACATGTTTTGGATCAAGCCTCCAACTGCTATTGGAAAAATATATTTTTTAAAGTAAAGTTTTGTCATGGTAAAAAAAAAAAAAGACATAATTCAAGTATACTTTAGAATTAAGATTTATGTTTCTCATTAGGATGTTTCTTAAAAGGAACTTGGGGGATGTTCATATTGTGTGTTCATATTGATGTATTTGATCAAAAAAGGTAAAGGAGGGAGGGACATGTTCATCCACCCAGGAGTTGTGCTTTGTGGGACTGGGAACTCTTTGCAGTCAAAGGGGAGATTGAAAGCCCAGGATGAAGAAGAGCCAGTTTAGGGGGCCTACCTAAAGGGCAGCAGTGTGTGATTTGTGTGGGGTATCTGGCTCAGTGCTCATAAGTCAGAGCTATTTCCTAGCAACACATTTGGAACTAACAGGACAATCAATATTCATGTTTTCATAGAAATTCCACCTGGACTTAGCATAGTTTTTGTAAGTTTGTGCTGGTTTTGAAGGGTTGATTTCAATGAGTCAATTTTAATAAACAAAAGAAGTTTAAAAAAATTTCAAAGAATTTCCAGGGAGGTGTAATTCATTATATAATTTGATAACAACTATCCTATACTTATGAAGTATTGCATTTAATGAAACTAAAAATTACTTCTATAGTAAAGTTGTGCTTTCAAGTGTATGAATCACCAGAAATAGCTTTTGGTTCTAAATTATCACATAATTTTGCATGCGGGTGAAGGCACAAGTATTTCAAGCATTGGTTTGAAGCTCATTGAAGTGACAGGAAGATTCTTGCTGGTTTCACTGGGTTTGGAAGTTGGTTCTATATCCCAGTGTTTGGAAAACTAACTCATCAAGCCAGTAAATGTAATTTTCTAAATAAAATAATCATGTTTCAGGTATCATTAAAAGAATAATTGGAGAGAGAGCTCTTTTAACCCTCCCTCAGAAGCCAAGTGTCTTAAAGTTATTGACTTCTATAATCAAGAAGCAACTGCTCCAGGTGAGCAGCTTTTGTCACTTTTCCTCCAGTAACACAGTGAGAATATGAAATGTTAAACTAAAAAAGGATGGAGAAACACTGGGAATATGTACAGAACATCTACAGTGGGGAATGAAGTGCCATCTTGAAAGTGCCAAACATGGGGGAATATTTTCTTCCCTTCACCTGTTGACTCTACTGATGCACTTGGTGCTCTTCACCACAAAACTTAACCTACTCATTCCCTGAGCTAATTCCCAGATAAAAGCTGTTTTCCTGAAGACCAGATTAACTATTGTTGCTTGCCTTCCTCACTTCCTTCAGGACTTTTGACTTGCAGTCAGTGCAGCCAAGGCTGCCAACAGCTTCCACATCCTCAGCCACTCCTTCCCTGCTTATCAGCAGTGGCCCCAGCAGAACTTCTGCCCTGTTCAGCTGCTTCAACTCCTGCATAAAAGTGAATCCTCAGTTCATTTCATTACTCTCCCTGGTTGTTCATGTCCTGTCATGTCACCCCACCACTGACATCCCTGCAGGAGTGGTTGAAGTCCCCCATGAGGGTCAGCACCTGTGGTTTTCACCAGCTAGTTAAGGAAGGCTTCATCCACTTCCTTTTCCCTTCTGGTTTGTGGCAGATTCTGATCACAATCTCCCTCTTGCTGGCCTCCCTTCTCATCCCTGCCCTTGGCATCCTGAGCAGTTCACTGCTCATCCACCAGCAAAGTTTTAGTTCTTTAGTCTTTACTTTCATGTGGAGTGCAGGAGTCCCCCTCCCACCTGTTCTCACAGGAGAGTGTCTGTTCATGCACAGCATCTCTGGGATCTCAGGGAAGTCACAGCATTGGGCCCATGTCCCAGTCTGCCTGTTTCCCACACATTTGCACCTGTGTCCAGGCACTTGGGATGTGTCCCTGGGTGTTCCCCTTCCTGCTGGGAGTGTCTTTCACAGAATGAGTCAGAGTCACAGGGTGGTTTGGTTGGAAGGGCGCTTAAAGATCACCTCATTTTAACCCCATCATCTCGTTCCAAACCCCACTAGAAAGCCTTCCCTGGGTTCCCCAGGTCCCATTTTAACTGCAACCCCAAGCTGACATTTCTCAAAGCCCTTCTCACAGGGTCACCAGTCTGTGGCTGAAGATGTCCCCGGTAATCTCCTCCTCGGTACCCCCTGTCCCCAGCTGCCCCCACCCTCAGAGGGGCTGTAGAGCCCAAGCCCTGCCCACCTCCCTGCACCAGCTGCTCAGACCTGCAGGAGGCACCTGCTTCTAACCAAACCTTCCTCCTTGACTGCAGGGTCCAGAATTTTAACTGTTCTTTTATTTCTAGGAGAAAAAGAATTATTTTATAATGACATTCCAGTGTGAATTTATCTAATTAAGGATGAGTGAGTTAAAAAGAAGTAGGCATTGCTGACATTTTATGTACTTTCACTTAATTTATTTAATTTACTTTACTGAAAGAAATAAATTTACAAAGAATAACAGTAGTCCTTAAAGACAACTTTTGAAATAAGCACTTAAATAAGGAAATTGATTTTTTTTTTTTTTAACTGGATTATGTTTGTAAACTGAACAAAGACAAATAGGTATAAATAGATACTTCTGGAACCCTGTCTGGTTAAAATCAGGTAAAAAAATCAAAATAAGCAAAAAACATTAGAAGGCTATTGTTTTGAACTGTATTTGGAATAAGGAGAAACACTCCTTCCCCCTAAAGTTCTCAGCCTCCTTGCAACCAATAATCGTTGAAGATATAGTTGTTTTAATAAGCTAAATACTGTTATAAACACATAACTAAGTTATAGAAACGAACTTACTTAATTGTGCAGCTTTTGATTTCATGCAGATTTTTAGACTCCTGCTTCTATTCCTGAAGAAAAGAAAGAAGGAAAGTAGGCTTGCTAAAAAAACCCCAAAAACAATAAAGATTTTTCTTCTCATCATAGTGCAAACAGGAGATTCCATCATTAATAAGGAAAAAAAAATATTTTAAACACCACGTGGCTGCAGAAGTGAGTAACTCAAACTAAATCAACCTTTGCCAGTAAATGGATGTTTCTGGTTTAAGTAGGTTTATTCCAACAGTAGAAAATTCTCTTCTTCCAACAGTGCCATCTTCCTCACCAGTTCTCCCTCTTCCAATCACCTCCATGCACGGAGAGATTTCTTTCCCTGTTTTCCCAGCTCCATTCTCTCCACCAATCTGAAGTAATGATAGAGTTTCCATTTATTTGCCTGGTGCAGTTCAGATACTTGTCTCATCTAACCCTGCTGGAGTTCCTTCCCAAACCCTAAACCCCTACTAAATGACAAAAACTAATGTGTACAACATTTTTTTTACTTGTTCCAATGCCTAATAGTAAACAGTAGTAGTAGTAATGTTATATATAAATATAAAAAATTGTAATGCTAATGACAAGATCTAGGAGGAAGAGAGGGTGGATGAAACAGGGATGAACTGACAGTTGGACATTATTTCCCTTATCTTGTGTGGGTTAACCGCTGCCAGGTGCCCATTCTCCCAGAGGACTGGAGGAAGAGATAAGACAAAAAAACTTTTGGGTCAAGCTTTGACTGGAACCAAGCTTTGACCATCAGAACTGAATGGACTCAGCTGTGTCTGGGATGGGGCAGCCATTGGCTTCTCCTCACTGAGAATTTCACTGTGATGGAAGCTTCCCAGTGACACCCCATACACCTCAATAAATCAATATTCAAATATTCACTCATAAAATCTCTTCAATTGTTTGTCCTCCACTGAGATGAACTCAAACCCACAGCTGTAAACTCAGAGTTGGTCTGTGTAAAATGAGGTTTCCTGGAAATGTATTCCATGGACTTCTGTTCCCAGCAGAGGTGGAAGAGGATGCTAAAATTCACAGTTACAAACCCATCAATATCAGCTGCTGAACATGTTCAGCCTTAATAGAGGAGTCATATGGTACTACCTGGGTGTAACAATACAGGCAGAAAACTTGGAGATTAAAATGCAAATGAAATAGTCTTGCACTCTGCCCAGTTATCTGTCCAATGTCATAAATCAGAAGGTAACAACTTTATGAAGGCCATTCTGAAGCAAATGGCATAACCAAAGATTTACAGGCAAGTAAATAAAGCAGAGTTTTCTGCCTTAACATCCAGCAGCTTTTGGGACTCAGCATCAATTCTTCAATAAGCACAGAGGGCCATAAAGAGTTAGGGAGAAGCTGTAATGAGAGACTTTTAAAAGGTTAGTTTTCCCTCCTTAGGACAAGAATCTTCTCTGTTTTGGTTGCTGTGAGGCACCATGGGGCCACAGCAGTGAGATGGACGATGTGGGACTGGCTGGAGAGCTCATCCCACCATGGGCACCAGGGTCACAGCACCCTTGGGAGCTCTGGGACAGCTCAGGAGGGCCAGATCACTGTCAAAACAACCCAGAACCTCCCATTACACCTGAGAGAGCACAAGCTTTGAGTCTGCTCAGTTTTGGAATAACTTTTATATTGTTACATTGACCTTTCTTGTAGAATTGTGATTTTTAATCAGGAAATGAAGCGATAAACTCGCCAAAATCCTTTTGCTTAATGCTGACTTTCAAATAAGCCCAAAAAGGAAGGGTGATAAGGCACTCAAGTCCTGGATGTGAATGTATTTACTTATCCTTCTAGAAAACACCTAGTGACTATATGCATACAAAACCCAACACTAAACAACCAACGTTCCCAGCCAAAAAAAAGGGGAAAAAAATGAATATTGATGTAATTTTATTGAACTTCTTTTTTATGTTTCCAGATAATTACTAGAGAATCATCCTTTGAGATGCCACAGATTTTTAGCTTTATCACTGATTTGAAAGTTAGGAAAAAAGAACAAAAAAAAAAAGGATGTCACCTTGAGACTAATTCAGATGTGACTTAAAAAGTAAGTCAGCAGTAAATGAGGCTCTTGCCTTTTCTCTCTGAAACAATGCAATGAAAAGGGAAGAAACTGTACAACCATCATCATTCATGTGGCAACGATAGATCTGACTGCAGCAGACAAAACAAGTTCTTTAAAGTGTGCATTGCTGGGAATAATAAGAACTGAAAAATGCAAAGAAAGAAGATAATTTTTCTGACTGTTTCCATGTAACTTTGCTGTTCCCATTGTCTTTCTTCTAGTGACTGTGTCTCATCAGCCTGAACTGTTGGTTTCAGTCTGTTTTCCTAGTGGGATGTAGGACATTAACTGTTGCTTCCAGTGAAACCAAAATTAGATGCCAAGAAGAACATGAAAGTGTTCTTTTAATTTTGTCTCTAAAGATGCAAAATAAACACAGCATGTTCATTCTTGGCTTCCTGCAGAGACATTGTAGTGCTGGAAGTCATCAGAAGAATTAAGGCTGAATCTATTTTGGAGGGGTGAAGGGTCCTATTTGCTATTCCAAGAAAGCATTTTGGCTCACTGTCTGTGAATCAATGCAGCTCCAGCCAGTACCCAAAAAAATCTTCATAATAAAATGGAGGGACAGCACAGCTGTAGACACTTTGATACAGACAAAGCACCTTGTGTCCTAAATGGAATGGGGGAAAATCATCTCAGGTGTGTAGAGTTTCAAGAAGTTAATCTGAAGACAATTACAGAAAAATGGCTCTTTGTCAGTCCTCTTTGACAGAGGTACAGAGATAGAAAATACACCAACCAAATGTCTCTGTTGTGCCTATGAGTTTGTAAGGAAACTTTTCCTTTGTGATTTTGCACTGTTAAGACGCAATTTATCCATGCATTTACGTGACAGCAGATGCTGTCATCTGACTATAGGGCCTTAATCTGATACTAAAAACAGCTTTATTTTTCTTTTTCTGATCAACTACAACAAAGTTGTGTTTGTTGTGTGCAGGCCTCTCTTTGTGTTAAATAAGTTCTTTTCATGTTGCAGATCTTCCAACTATTGGCTCAACCGCATCCAGTCCTTTCTCTACTGCAACGAAAACGGGCTCCTGGGGAGCTTTTCCGAGGAGACCCACACCTGCACGTGCCCCAACGACCAGGTTGCCTGCCATGGGTTCCTGCCCTGCATGGTGGGGGATGGCCCCGCCTGCCTGAGCTGTGCCCCCGACAACCGCACCCGCTGCGGGAGCTGCAACGCCGGCTACATGCTGAGCCAGGGGCTGTGCAAGCCCGAGGTGGCCGACTCCACCGAGCACTACATCGGCTTCGAGACCGACCTGCAGGACATGGAGATGAAGTATTTACTGCAGAAGACAGACAGGCGGATCGAGGTCCACGCCATCTTCATCAGCAACGACATGCGCCTCAACAGCTGGTTCGACCCCTCGTGGCGCAAGCGGATGCTCCTCACCCTGAAGAGCAACAAGTACAAGTCCAGCCTGGTCCACATGATATTGGGCCTCTCCCTGCAGATTTGCCTAACTAAAAACAGCACCTTAGAGCCCGTCCTTGCTGTTTATGTCAACCCTTTTGGAGGCAGCCACTCTGAGAGCTGGTTTATGCCTGTGAATGAAAATAATTTCCCAGACTGGGAGCGGACTAAGCTGGACTTACCCCTGCAGTGCTATAACTGGACGCTGACTCTGGGAAACAAGTGGAAGACATTTTTTGAAACCGTGCACATCTATTTGAGGAGTCGAATAAAGTCAAACGGTCCAAACGGCAACGAGAGCATCTACTACGAACCCCTGGAATTTATTGATCCCTCCAGAAATCTGGGCTACATGAAAATCAATAACATCCAAGTGTTTGGCTACAGCATGCACTTCGACCCAGAGGCAATTCGAGACTTGATTTTGCAGCTGGACTATCCCTACACTCAGGGCTCACAGGACTCGGCACTTTTGCAGTTGTTGGAGATCCGGGATCGTGTAAATAAACTCTCCCCACCCGGCCAACGTCGCCTGGACCTCTTCTCTTGCTTGCTCCGTCACAGACTCAAACTCTCGACCAGTGAGGTGGTGAGGATCCAATCTGCTTTGCAGGCCTTTAATGCCAAATTGCCAAACACAGTGGATTATGACACAACCAAATTATGTAGTTAACCATAAATGTGAAGCACAACACAAAACCTTGAAGGAGTTTTTACAGTGCTTTTGTGGAACAGTTTATGTTTGGAAGAGTACATTTAAATTGTCTTTTCAATATCTGTCTTATATCAGTCAATACTGTTGGATGGCAATTTACACACATGAACTTGCTGACAATGAATATATTATACCTGCAGTTTTGGTTTATGAATGAAATAAATACTGACACCAGTCTAGAAGACATTCTACTTTTTACAATAAATTTCATTTGTAATTTTATATGTTCCGTGGCAATGCTTTTGTGCATTACATCCTCTAGAGGGAACATAGAAGGATACCAATAAAATTTTGTAGCTGAACAGTTATTACAAAGAAACGCTGTGGGATTCTTCTTTCTTCCACAGAAGTTGTAACACTGATACACTTCTGTGTGTGTTGAACCCAGGAGGGGCAGGTGAAGACAAGAGAGTGACTCCAGATTTTAACAGGAACTGCACTGCACGAAAGTCAAAGCCAGATAAGATTTTATTTTTAGAATGTGCATCTTCTATGAAAATAATTAAGCACATGCATACATTGGCTCCTCCCAAATTCATACACTATAATATTCATAATTATCTCTTTTGAACTATTTATCTAAATACAATCAATGCTGTTTAGACTCAAATTCATTTAAACATTTCCCTGACAATGCAGTTTAGTGGGTGGATATGTTTTTTTCACTGGTACAGATAATATTCTTTCAGTGCAACATTTTTAAGTTTTAAAAAATAAAACTTGCAGATACGTGACAGCTATCAAAATCCAGATCTAGTTGATAAAGATGAAAGTGCAAATAAATGTTATTTTAAATTAATGACATTAATTCAATGTGCATGTCTGTGGGGCAGAATCAGGTTCTTTGCTATTTTACACATCCCAGCAGCAAAAAAACCCATCTAAGACAGAACTTGGGACTCTCAAGAAGCTTTTGTTACCTCTTGCAAGAGAAGAGAACAAATGGCTGGGCTCTCAGAAGTCCTTGTTAGTAACTACAGGGAAAAGTAAAAGAAATGGATATAAAATGTTTTAATAGCAGCTCCTTACACTCAGTCTGAATCTGTGTCATAAATTTAAAAGTCAATTTGTATTTTTAAAAGAAAAAATTACAGACAAAAGAATTACATACAAAACTACCATTTTACAAGCAAGCACAGAGAAAAAAAACCCCCTATTTAATTCATACACAATTTTAATTAACCTAGACATAAATTAATTTCAATTAAATTCAGTTTTATTGCCTTCAATTGGTTATATGACAATTTAATTTGAATTGTAGTCTAATCTGAATTTAAGGTACACTCCTCACTTCTGGCTGTTCCACAGCAGCGCAGGAAAGGCAAGGCTTCAGAAGTGAATGTAAGCAAATGAAAATACAAGGGCAGAAATACTTTAGAAAGCCACTTCCAGGGGAAAACTTCTGTTCTTTAGTGATTCCTGTCTCTCCTGACTTCACCAATTATTTAGAAGGATGACTATTTCACACACCTTCAGATAATTCCTCAATTCTATACTAGGAAGTCCCTAGAACAAAAGCAGCAATTTTTATATTTATTTTTTTTTGGCAGTCAACCTCTAGATGAATTTCTGTTCTTTTCTACTTACAGCTTTCTTTTGCTGATAAATTGTGTATCTCAGCCGCTCACCTATGTGTCCAAATTTTGGCCTGCTATTGCATTGGCAAGACCTTCTCAGTTAAGATTTTTACTATTCTTTTTTTCATCTCCAAGTCTTTCTTTTGCTCGGTCTTTGGCAACTGTAATGACTTGTAAAATTAGAAAGTTGGATTTTACTACTCAGTACCTCATGTTATGTTTTTAAATAAATGAAAAACTCTGCTGTTATAAAATGAACAAAAAGCAAAAAAAAACCCAAAAACAAAAAAAAAAAAACAACACAACAAACAAAAAACAAACCTCTTCTGCTCATAGAAAGTAAAAGTTCCAATAGAAATGTGAGGTATTTGTTATGTTTTCCCTTCACTGAGGAAAAATGCTAATTGTCACAGAAAATGAGCTGAGGGGTATTCCCACCTTCTTTTATGCTCCTTCCTAAAATAGTTCCTCAATGGCTATTTTTGCTTTCCTAGTTGGGTTGGATTTTGGAACCTGCAGGATCATGGAGTAGGGAGAGTTTCTCTTCTCCCAGAACTGGATTCCATAAAGATAAATCCAATAAATAAATCCCAAGGTAATAGTAAGAAGAAATAAGTCACAGCTTTATCTTGTTCTCAAGTACAAACAGGAGACAATAACATTTCCTTTTTGACATTTTTTTCCAATTGAAATCTTTCTATGTTCTCAAAAAGAAACTTCAGGGGTTGTTAAAAAAAAAAAGAGCAGTCAGAGCACTCAATGACTTCATCCATAAGAAAGTTTTGTACTAAGCTATGCACCCAATGGTGGGAAAGAAAGAACTGTGGCTCCATCTGTGTGCACCCATTTCCCTCTGGAAAATGGGTGATATTTACTGTGTGCAGGGGATATTTACTGTGTGCTCTACATATTTACTGTGTGCTGGACATCAGGCCCTGGTAGTTATTAATCACAACACTCTCACCATCCTGCTGAAGTGAAGGTTTATCTGATCCGAAACTCTTCTAACACCATTTTCCAAGCAAATGCAATTCAGATCATGTCTGAAGTCTGGGAGCCAAGTTAGTGTCTAGAAGCTTGATTGTGGCAAGAGACTGCAATAAGGATAGGGTACCTTATACCTGCCTGGGAACCAGAATTAGGTTTCCCAGACTGATCTAAACATCTGGGTGACAAAATTCAGGATACAGCGGCTGAATTGAATCATATTAAAAACATAGTAAAGATGAATAAAATTTCCTTTCTCTCACTTCTTACTAAAAAAAATATAGGCAGGAACCCAGTGTGTTCTAATTCCAGTTGCTGAAGGTGGAGAGAGGTGGAGTTGCATTTTAGGGTGCTTCTTCCCCAAATTTGAGGGAGAGTCTTTGTTTCTAAAGGTGTGCATGTGCTGACTGCATGTCTTGGCAAAGTGCTTATCCGGCCAACACTTCAAGTCAGCAAAGACACAAAAGCCAAAAAAAGTCAGTTCTCCTCAGGCTGAGTGAGCAGCTTGTGCAGGGGAGAGGGTGGAGACAGCAAGGAAAGTGCTACAGCTGTCAGAAGGTCTTTTGTTTGGAAATACAGCCTGTATTCCAAGGACAAACCAAAACACTGTAGAGCACCGAGGAGGAAAAGGGATCAACTCCCCCATCACTGCTGTGCTGAGCTGCATCTAAACTTGGGGCAGCCCATGGGATGTGGGGAAGGAGCAGTCTTTTGCAATCCAGGAGCTGTTGTTTCTTTGGAAGGCCGTGACAGAATGGGAACTGTTGTGCCAGCACAGTCACCCTCAGGAACAGGAGCACACTCCAGGTGGGGCAGCTCCTGCCAAGGCAGTTGGAGTGCAAGGGGAAGCCAGGGACAAATGCTGAGATAAAAGGAATCAGGATCTCATTCTACTGTGCTTTTAAACAAGGAAGAGACCCCCTGTGCCCCATTGCAGCTAAACCCAAGATCTCCCTGGAAGGAGTTTGGTACCAAGGAGTGTTATGGCTCCACTTTGATGAGAATCAGTGACCCCAGAGCAGGTGCAGTGTCACTGCTGACACACACAGCTCAGTGACACCCAGCCAGAGGCACTTTAGGGATTGCACAACTGGCTTTGGGTCTCTTCACTCAGCTTCATATTCCAAGCACAAAATCTATTCCCGACGTAGCACATATCCAACACTGTTCTGCATACAGAGAGCACTCCATAACCCTGGGTCACAGTGTGTAAAATGTCAGTTCTTCACAGGGCACAGGAGTGCAGGGATTCCTCAGACATTCTGGGTTCACCAATTTGGCAGCGTGGCCACACCACAGATGACACTGCATGAGTGCACAAGGAGTAATAATTTCTTTCTTTCCCTGCCAAACCAAGTGCATTACGGTGTGAATTATGACTAAGGAAACAGTTTTGCCTCCTAGAAATGGTGCAGATTTTTCCTTGACTACAGATTATTTCTTGGGTGGTAACATGCATGTAAAAATCTCAGTGTATCTTGTCAACAAACTTCCACATTCCTCTATTTTATGGAACCTTTTAGTCCAACATATGCGTATTTGAAAGACAAACACAAGGAATGACAATGGTAGTAGCACCAAGTGATGCTGGAGTGTCTTCCCTCTAGACACACCTGCACCAGGCATTGAATGTCTGCCTGTGATCTCCTCTCCAACATACAGGAAATAGAAAAGAGCTTAAAACCACCTGAGAGGCAGAGACAGCTTTGCTCTGAAAACAGTGCACCCCCAAAAAGGGACTAATCCAGAGCGTGACCACCTTTCAAACGCATTACAAGAGCTTTCTTCTTTTAGAAAAAGCCTTTTTGCCATTTCTCAGCTGACATGAAAGGGAAAAGAGAAGAAGAGGAGTAAAACAAAGTGAGGTGTGTACATATCAAACCACTATTCTTTGGTGGGGAAAGAAGGAGAACAAAGTGTCTTTGAAGCCCTTTGGGATCCCATCCCAACTGCAGAACCTGCCCTAAGAACATTTAGGTACCACAGGGATAAAACAAGAGAACACCAAAAGTAAGAGAGAGGTACAATCACTGAGCACGAGCGGGACATGAGAGAATTGACCAAAGCTGGTTTTGAACACATGAAATTTTGTTTGCATCTTTCACTCTCTCTCAGCAGGGAAGAAACTTTAAGCTTTAAATGGGCACAAGAGAACAAGAAGAGATGATTAATAATATAAATGTGTAGAGCTTCTTTCCTGTGTCCTTTTCATTGAGGACCCTCATCTCCCCCTTGGTTATTTCAGTTTACCAGTCATGTCTTAGGGCATAACTCCTTTGCCTCCAAAATTAAGGCATCAGAACATGAAAGTTATGGTTGTGTGAGTAAGATGTCCAAATAATTTTAAATAACTATTTGTCTTGCATATAATTATAAATTTTCCAAGTAAGTCCTTCCTCATAATCAAACAAAACAAAACAAAACATACAAACCAACAAAAAACCCACACAAAACCCCCAAATCCCCACCCTAATAAAAAATGCACAATTTTTAGAAGGACAATATGATATATATAATCTTGCTCAATGAATAAATCAATTCAACTGGTTCTTTTTGCAGAAGCTGAAAGTGGTTCATATTCTATTCTAGGAGTATAAGAAATTTGTCCCATGATTTAGTAACAACAGAAATTGTTTTGGTGTTACATGTGTGGTTTTAAAAGACATGATAGATTAGAGAGTAATTCTACAGGGTATCAGTTCTCTTATATTTTTATTTATTTATTTTCAAGTTGGTTTTGTACCACTGACTTTCTATGAATTTAATTCCCCTATTGCTGTCCAGCATTTCTGTTGTGTACATTTCCCTACCAGAATCAGTATTTCTTGAAGGGACTGGTTTGACAGCTTGAGATGTGCAAGTTCTTGTTTAACAGCAGGACATCAGAGAGCATCACAGCTACCTTTTTAATATTTAGATGTATGAAGTTGAGAAGAGGACTGAGCTGGTGAGCATTTTAAAATGCTGACTTGTCAACACAATAAAAAAATGGAAATTCCTAGCTATAAATTTTATCTGGACTGCAAACATTAGAGTCTCTAGTCAATCAGAATTTAGTTATAAACATGTAAAACTGCCAAGCATTTATTTTCATACATAATTTCTTGGCTTTTAACAGACTCAGAGAGCAAAATGAACAGATGAACTGACTGAGATTGAAAACATGGGTGCTATTTCTAATAAGCCTTAGGTTAAATGGAATATATTGATGACAGGTTTTTTTTTCTTCATCAGGAAGATGTAATATCCCTGTCATATCCTCTTACTAGAATAAACTGGAGCAACTCTATCACTGCAGTTCAACCCACATATATATGATTTTTTTATGTGATTATTTACTAAAGTAGCTGGGTTATATACACACACACCAACACACACACTTATTCAGTGAACTTCCCCAGTTACTTTTTTCTTTGAGGTGACTTTTAGTGTCTTTACTGGAGTTGGGAAAAGCTATTCTATGAAGAACTGGGAATCAGTGAGCAGTAATCCCCCTCCAAGGCTGGATATTTGACTTTCAGGTTAATAGATGTCATTTCCACCTGAGCACTCTGGGAATAAGCAATTCCTAAGCAGCTGAAGTTGCTTTGTGAGCTCTTGGTCACACTGTCTTGGTCACACGTTTCAGGTGGCTGAAGCCATCCCTGCTCACATGGAGCCATTCAGCTGGGAAAACTTATGGCATCTGTAATGGAGGGTTTAACATAGAAGCTTCTTTTATTTGCAGTAAGGCTCTGAAGGGCAGTTCAGACATCTCAGGAGCCTACACCTGTCCATCAGCCATCCAAAAATCCAAGGTTCCTTTACCTAGGTCAGATGCACAATGTTGGGCAATCACATCATCAACACATGCACAGAAAGAGGCACTGAGGGTGTTACAGCAAACTCTGCTGAGCCTGGAGCCATCTTCTAGGAAAAAATATCTGCAACATAAGTAAGAGATTATGGGGAGGAAAAGCAAAAAGAACAAAAGAAAAAAACACACCAGTCATATATATATATTTTAAAAAGCAGTTATTAAAAAAAAAAAAGTAAGAAACAATTAAAGGTTACATTTTGCCACTGTGTTGAATCCCAGAATGGTTTGGGTTGAAAGGACCTTAAAGCTTATCTTGTTCCACCCTCACCGCGGGCAGGGACACCTTCCACTAGCCCAGGTTGCTCCAAGCCCTGTTCAACCTGGCCTTGGACACTTCCAAGGATGGGGCAGCCACAGCTTCTCTGGGCAACCTGTGCCAGGAACTCCCCACCCTCACAGACAACAATTTCTTTCCGATATCAAACCTAACTCTCCCCTGTTTCGGTTTGTACCCATCCCCCTTGTCTTGTTGCTGCAATTCCTGATGAACGCCCCTCTCCAGTTCCATGTAGTCCGTTCAGCCCCTGGAAGGTGCTGTGAGGTCTCCACACAACCTTCTCCTCTCCAGCCTGAACATTCCCAGTTCTCCCAGCCTGTCTCCATAGGGAAGGTGCTCCAGTCCTTTTATCAACTTTGTGGCCTGCTCTGGACTCACTCCAACAGTTCCAAGTCCTCCTCATGCTGGGGACACCAGAACTGTCACAGTGCTCCAGGTGGGGTCTCATAAGAGCAGAGGAGGAGAATCCCCTCCCTCGACCTGCTGGGGCCACACTCCTTTGGATGCAGCCCAGGATTCCATCGGTTTCTGGGCTGTAAGTGCTCCCTGCTGGCTCATGGGGAGTTCTTCATCAACCCTCACCCCCAAGTCCTTCTCCCAGGCTGCTCAATCCCTTCTCTGCCCAACCTGTCGGAGTGTCTGGGGTTGCCCTGAGCCAGGGGTAGGACCTTGCACTGCACTTTGTTGTGAACCTCATGAGGTTCACACAGCCCCATCTCCCCAGCCTGTCCAGGTCCCTCTGGATCCATCCCTTCCCTCCAGTGTGGGACTGCACCACACAAGTTAGTGTCATCACCAATGTGCTGAGGGTGCTTCGATCCCACTCTCCATGTTCACAACGAGGATGTGGAACAGAATCCTGCAGGAAGGTTCTTTAGTCAATGCACTGAAATTCAGCAAGGTGTGATGCAGCTTCATGTGAAGACTACAGATCCAGACCTCAAGGAAATATTTTCAACACATCAGGGGAAAATATAAAATCCTCTTATGAAATACGATGTTTGGATTTATAACTGAGTTTCCCCTGGTAAGTTCTGGGAAATTTCCCTAAATCAAATTAAACTCAGGGAGCTGAGCTGGCCTCATAAATCATTTGTCTGAACTAGACTTGCTTCAAGTGCTGCACGTCCCAGTCAGGGAGCGTGACGATAAATTTGATGACACGAAATGAGCCTGTTAGGCCTGGATAAACTGAGAAGAGGCACTTTTTATACCTTGCCTAGACAACTACAAATGAGGCTTGTGTTTGTAAAATGCTTGATGAAGTGTCCACATGTGCAGCTACAGCCCCACTGGATCTTATTCAAAGTAATGAAAAGTTTTGTGCTCAAAGAATTTTGGAGGTTTGAATGTGAAGATGCTCAAATGAACATCAGGTCGTGGATATACACTCCTCCAATGTCTGTGCTATGAGGCAGGGGGGAAATCAACAGGCAAAACTCTATGATTAACACAAAGATGATTAAGGGACTGAAACATCTCTCAAGAGGAGAGACTGTGGGAGCTGGGCCTGGTTAGTCTGGAGAAGAGAAGACTGAGAGGGGATGCCATCAGTCCATACAATTATCTCCAAATATCCCCATCCAGGGGATGGTGCCAGGCTCTTCTCGGTGTTGTCCAGTGACAGGACAAGTAGCAATGGACATAAACTAAAGCACAAGAAGTTTTAACTCAACATGAGCAGGAATTACTTTCCAAGAGAGTTGCAGAGCCCTGGAACAGCTGCCCAGGCAGGGTGTGGAGTTTCCCTCTCTGGGTACATTCCAAACCCACCTGGAAATTCATATTGTGTACAAAAAAAGCCCATAACAAAAGCTTTTATTTCAGACTGTGTCATTCACTGGCTCCAGTTATAAGGCACAGTTTACAAGCAACTACCAATTTCAAAACACAGTGAGAAAATACAGTTCTGTAGAGAAAAATCTGGAAGGTTTTGTTGGAAGAGCTCTGAAAGACTCCTGTTGCATGTGAAGTGCTGCTGCCATGAGGAAAAAGGATAGGTCAGTGATGTATTTTTTGTAGTGTACAGACATGTTTTTTCTGAGAAATTACAAAGTTCTGTGGAGGAAATTATCCCCTCCTTCCCCTGCATGAGCTGGAGCAAAGGCTGGAATTGGGAATGTTGTGGGTGAGCATCTTCCCCCACTTTCTTTAGGGCCATATGTAAAGACCTTTCTGCATGTGGACAAGAAGAAAGAGCAAGTGTGTGAACACTGTTGAAATATTCGTATTCCAAAGAAGTTTCAGAACTGAGGGAAAGAGTGGAGTGGTCTGTTAGCTGAGAAAATAATTGAATAATTGTCAAATCATTCCTGCACACTTGACAAGGGACATACAAGTCCTCAGATAATGGATTTGTTCTCTATTTAACTGACAGTTTTCCTTAAATCTTTGTCAGAGAATGGTGGCTGGAGAGAATAAAGCTGAAATGTGAGGAGTCAAACATTGATACATTCAAAAACTACACATAAGGACACAAAGGTACAGCTGAATTCTACTTGAAGTAGCCACTTGGTGTGTAAATCCTCTTCAACAGTCCTAAATATGAAAAAAGCCCCAAAATAAAAAAAAAACAACTCATAATGAAAGTATCCTGGTGAAATCCATGACTTCCTCTTTGTATCAAAAAAAGACAAAACAACAGAATTCTGTTCTCAAACAACAGAATTCTGTTCTGCCTGTCTGTTCCCTAAACAATCAATCTGCAGTCCAGAATCCCAGGATGGGTCAGGCTGGAAGGGCCCACAGGGGCTCATCTGGTCCCACCTCCCTGCTCCAGCAGGACCACCAGCCCAGAGCACATGGCACAGGATTGTGCCCAGAGGGGTCTGGAATATCCCCAGGGAGGAGACTCCAGCCCCTCC
>JAWWLV010000005.1:25932930-25946155 GCA_035041135.1 Platyrinchus mystaceus | reverse complement strand
GAATTCTCTGCATGTGGTGCATCCTGTGTAAGTGGGATATTTGGGAGTTGTTGTCTTCGTTACTTCTAAACAAGTTTGTCCAGCTCCAGCTTGAATACAGAGTGCAACATGAATACCTGCATCTGACTGAGATGTATAAATACATACATATATATAAAACACGCAAATGTGTATTTTTATATATTATATATATTTATATATATAAATGTATGAAGATGTATAAAGATTCTAATAACAGGAATACATGGTATCCTGTAACAGGATTTCCAGTGTTACCCTGGTGTACCCTGGGAACCCCAGAGGACACATTCAAAGCTCAGCCCAGTTTCAGGTATTTCAGTGGGACTCTGACGGCCCTGTTTCCATTTAGAAGGACGTTGGCTTGTCTTTGTTTTCATTTCCAGAGTGCTTCATTAAGTTTACAAATGTTTCATTAAGCTTTATTAAATGCATTAAGCTGAGAGTAAAGAGCTGCACTTTGCACACTGGGTGAAATGGACTCCCTGCAAAAAGCCCATTATCAGGAGTGATCAAGATTGATTTCTGAATGCTTTGGCCAATTTGTGGCTGGAGGGAGACTGATTTTTACTTGCTGCTTATTTAAGGGAATGAATCATATGAATAAAAATAAATCACCATTTTGATGAGCTGTTTTCTATCCCTCTTTCTTTTTTTTTTTTTTTTAATTTTCCCTGTGCAAATGTCTATCTCCCTGTTAACAGGCAGGATGCATTGACTCCTTTAAGAAGTACTGAAGTTTTGCCAACTCAGAGATTTTCCTGTAAGTCTGAAGATACTGGATTCATGTTTTAAAGGCCAGGTCTTGGAAAGCTGTCATTGAGTGAGCCTTCACTATGCACACACAAAAAATGTCTCATCCTCAAGGCTAGAAATGCTTGTGATATAATGGGAATGTGGTGGGGAATAGCCTTCCAGGTGGCATGTTCTGCACTAGGCTTGAGCTCAAAGACAAATCTGAAGATTTTCAAGCTGCCAAAGCCATTGATCTATAAAACTTCCCATTTCTGTGGCAGATAAAAATCTTCTTACTGTCCTTGCTCTGAGTGCAACTGGTATCTGGGGTGAAACTCCCTGGTTGGAAAAATCACAGCCAATACACTGAACAAATCCAAGTCCAAATTTACGAAGCTTTTTAAGGCAGATTGCAAGGATCAAATGTGTGTTGTTTTTCTTACTATGCTAACCCTGTGTAATTTATGCTAATATACGTCTGGTTACTGGTGGGGTTTTTTTTACTTGCAAGCTCACAATTAATCAAAAAAATATTTCTATCCTTGGCTGAACTTTAAATTTTATACTCAAAAAGTGGTACCTGCTACAATGTCTTGGCTCCTTGAGAAGACACTTGTTTTGAAGAAGACAAAACTGTTCATTCAACATGTCCACCCTTTTTGTCTTGGTTCATATAAACTTTGTGCTAATTGGACCAGAACTTTAGAAGAGAGGAGTTCTAGGATCTGGCAATGAAGGAGTGAAGTTGGGCCTGGAAAAAGGGAGGGATGGAGGGGGGTGAAACTGTTGTTTAAATTTATCTTTGTTTTGTACTATCCAACTCTGCTTTTAATTGGCAATAAATAATTAGTTTTCCCCAAAGAGTTTTAAAATCAGGAAATCCAAGCTCTGGCTACAGTACAGAGAACAAAGATCTGGGATCACCTGTGTTTATTACATCAAGTTATAATTATTTAGTATGTCACTTTGTCAGAAAACTTAATCCTAGTCATAGAATCATAGAACCATGGAATCATTTGGGTTGGGAAATACCAATTCCTTACATCTTCCTGTCAAATAAGCCTCTAGACAGCATTGACATACTATTTACTGTCACGTGTGACAGCTCCATGTGCGAGCTCTTCCAGTGGGAAATGTGGATGTGAGCAAAGGGAGGGGTGAACCTGGTGAAATAACTCCAGAGCCCATCCAGAACCTCCTCACAAGACAAAGCTCTTCATCTTCCAGGGTGAAAATACTTCCCAGAATCTCAGGGCAGGACTTGCCTGAGCACTTGGCATCCAGCTGAACCTGTGGAGAAGCTTCATTTGCATTTCTTTTAACTATTATGGGCAAGAAGTTATAATGGGAGCAGTGGTAGCTTGATAAGAGCTCAGTAAGAATCTGGGCAGAGCTCAGCTGTTCCCTCCCCTGACTATGTTTAACCACTTACGTGACACATTTGTGTATCAACATGGTAAAGCCTATTTGTCTTGTAAAACATATTTCTCTTATGGTTTCTAGGTTGTTATAAATTTGTGCATCTATATATATATACACACATATATAAAAATAATTTACATTGAAAGGATCAACACTACAATCAGTAATAAAGACTTTTGGGGTCTTTTGCCTTGTGCTTGCCAAAGCTTCCAAACATTTCTGCAGCAGGATAGACTGTTTGAAAACACAAAAAGCACTTTCCACAGGGGACCTCCATCTAAAATTCAAGAATGACACATTTGCAAGTTCCATAGGTTAGAAGATCTATGGTTCTCATGCATAAAATAACTATATCTCTCCTATCCTATACCTCACATCTCACACCCTGCGTCCTATTGTTATTATTGATATCTCTCTCCAGGCAGCTGCCACTTGAGCTAAATCAGAACTTTTCAATCATTGCCTTCCATGTCAACTCTTTGTCAGACATTTATTTGTAGATGGACACGTTTTTACCTCACAAAACCGAAAGTTTCCACCAGGTTCCAAATTGCACTCAGATCTGGGGGTGTGTAAGAGGGTAAGAATGCTTTAGGTTCACCTCTGCTTGTGGATATTGATGTGTTTAAAGCCTCTGCAGTTTGAACACACACAGTCCCCGCAGTGCTGCTGGAGGCTGGGGGACTTGGACTCATCACCCTCAGGTTTTCACAGGGACTAAATGCAAATTCAGAGGGAGAGTCTCTCACTTTCCTCGTCCTCTGTGAATCACCATTTGAGCCTGCAAGTCTTGCTTGAAAGAATCCACATTACTTGCTACTCATCAGCCTTAAATGTGGTGACAGCTCCTGTTGGCAGCACTGTTGATTTTGTGACCACCTTTTCAGCTCTGCTGTCAAATGGAGGCTTTTTTCTTGTTCCCAAGAAAACAGCCTTTCTCCGTGACCAGCTGCTGAGAACAAATCTCCCCTCCCTCCCCTATCCAATCCTGAAGATGCCATCCTTATTTCCTTTCCAAGGAAATTCTGCCTTTATAAATAGGCTGGAGTTAGAGATATAACATTTTAAGCTGCTCAAAGGAGAGAAGGTCTGCACTGCTTCTCTGGTTTTCCTCTTCCAGGTATTGTGATCCAATTGTCAAAAAGTTCTTAATTTTCTGTGACTGTGTGAGGTTTCCCTCTCTACAGAAATATTTCCTGTTGTAGTGGTTTGCTTGGAACTCTACCAGCCTACTCAATGTGAAAGTCTTTTCTGACGGAGGTGATATTCAGTAATTACTTATTATTTCTGGAGTAAAATGAACCTGAAAAAAGAGTGCCTGAAAAGCTATAAAACAAAATATCTTTTACCATACTTTTCTCATTAAAAAATGTAAACTCTCCCAATATTCAAATAATAATATCCAAAAACATATCAATTTTAGCTGAAGAAGAACTGCAAATAACTTTACAAATATTACCTAAGGAAATTTCTAGATTTCTGTAAGATATAAGAGTTTCTGCATTAGAAATCTCTCAGCATTACTCTTCGTAGAGGACCTCTCTTAGGAACTTAAAATGTGTTTATGTATGACAGCAGCTTGTGACACTTTTCAACTGATCACAGTTCATTCAGGAAGAAAAAGTCACCTCGATTCTTTGGGACACCTGGTGTTTCCAGTGGAGTTGTTTTTCCTGCTCTGAGATCCATCAAATGGCTTCATCCTAAATATAACACAGAATAAAAAAAACCAGTCCCCAAATGAGACACCTCTGAAAGAGAAGAAGCAAAGATTATTAGAGAACTAAATGTTTTTAGAGACTAAACAGTAGAACCCACAATCACAGAGACAACTTTGTGGAAGTTGTTTCACTTACATGAGACGACAAGATTCAGTAAATGAGAGAAGACTCAGGGCATGAAGTGTGAGGTCTGGGGCAGCTCCAGGGGATGGGGGAAAACAAGGGAGAGAGAAAGAAAGAGAGAGGGAGGGAGGGAGGAAAATCAGAGAAAGATCTTTTAAAGCAAAACAGGAATGTATTAATTCTCCATCCCTCTACTCGTGTGCATGGGTACAGAGACAGATGGGGGAAAACAACATGATCATGTTTTACATTTTGAAACCTTGAGCCTCTGTCCCAAACACACTGTGCAGTTAAGGTTAACCCACTAAGACTTCCATTAAATCAAACTGCTTTGATTGTTGCATTTAGGATACTACATAATAATGCAAAGGTCAGAGTTACAGGCCAATCCTACTGTGAGAAGCAACTGGGACAAGGAAGGATCCTAATATGAGACCAGTGACTATTCTTTTTGCTTTTGCTGTCCATGATTTCAAGCAGTTATAGCAAAGATTTTGACACATTCTTCTATATTTAAGTTTCCTCCTTGTTTCTAGCAAGATTTCCACACTTACTTCATATTTTCAGTCCATCAGAACTCTGTCTTTTGTCTTTGTCCTAAGAAAAACTTCAGGTAACACTATGAGCAGGAAACCCCAACATGTTGTGATTCCTTGGCAGCAAAACCAGAAAAGCAAAAGCACTCAGAGGGACTGACACACCAAGCAGCAAAAGACACCCTTATCCTGCAGCACTTTAGTTTTAATGTGTTTTTACAATGAGAACTAAGAATTTAATTTGGGCTTTACTACAATGCTGCATCATTAACTTCCAAACACCTCTGGAGCTTTTCCATTTCCCTGACTCCATTCTTAAGTCTGGAATTAGACTGCATTAGCCTTTAGATCAGGTGCAGCATCCACCTCAATCTTGGGCAGCTGTTCCACTTTACTTCCTTTAGATAAATGTCCTACTCCTCCTCCTCCCTTCTTCCTGATTTATTTTTTTATTTCGTGAAAGTCTGAGATTAAATCATCTGTATTAATCCTTACTGTCACATCTGAACCACTAACAAAGGACTGCAGGAAGATGCTGTTCAACAACTGTGTGAATAAGAGAGATGGCTAACAGAAGAGAAATACAATTTTGTGATGTGTCCAATTTTTTCCTTTCTACTTTAGACAAAATTTTGAACCTTAAAAGTCTGAAAGCCAAACCAACATAATTTTGCAAATCCCTAGGGTTTGCTTGGAAGGGTTTGGTTTTCATTTCATCTTCTCCTTCACCAGTTATTTTTACCAATACTATTGCCAGGATCTCATAAAACTTTTGGCGACAAAGGCTGTCAAAACAGAGAGAACTCCATGAGATATTTAGCTTTCAATGAAATGGATTTTTCTACTGAAAATCACTTTTTGTCTGACTAGCCTTGGTGAATGATAACAATTCTGACAGATCTCTCATGTGGGAAGATTTAAGACAGTGTATGTGTCATATGTACACTCACCTCAGTAACTCCTTGTTAACAAGATCTTTCTGATTCTCTCACCAGGCTCTCCATCATCACCTGAAAGGAAAGCTGGGTGTCAATGCCAAACCTGAATCAATAAAGGGCTGAAGTACCTGTAATGGTGCCAGAGGTAATGTTTCAATTAATCTTTCAAAATTAATGTCTGCTTCATTTCCAGGAAGTCCACAGGGGTACGTAATGGACCCATTTTATGCTATTTAAATAGGATGAGAAAAATCTTGCCTCTCTAATTTGGATTACACACCTGTAGGAGGAATTGGGTTGGAGAAGCACCACTTTGATTCTGGGAAAGAGCAGAGAAAAGTGCAATTCCTTTTAATTCTTTTTTGCAACCAGGCAGAAAAGCAAAGAGGAATCCTGTGCCTGCACTGTGCTGCCCCCAAGAGCACACAAATTTGCTGCCAATTCAGCCTAAAATAATCACTGCCCCTGGTGCCTGGTGGATTCGTGATATTGCAGCTCTCCAGCTGATCTTCTCTCAAGGTCTGGAATATTTGGAGCATCAAAATCCATTGGAGAGAGGGAGGGTTATTGAAAACTTTTGGACATGTCCAAGTTCATGATGGTGCCTGCAAGAGCCTGGTCCCCATGAGCTCAATAATCACCTCAGGGAGAATGAACATCCTATATAGAATCACAGCACCCCAGGAAGGTTTGGGTTGGAAGGGACCTTAAAGCCAATCCAATCCTACCCCTACCATGGGCAGGGACACCTTCCACTAGCCTAGGTTGCTCCAAGCCCTGTCCAACCTGGCCTTGGACACTTCCAGGGATGGGGAGTCCACTTAAGGTTAATCTGCCTTCTAAAGCTGTTTGGAGTAGATGCCAAAGTCTGGCCTGTCAGGGACTGATGGGGGCACTTGCAGAATACACAGGCATTTGTTGAGAGGATTATTTTGCACAAAGCATTTCCATGGACACAGAAACTTCTATTAAGGACCAAATCTATACCAAGGCTTCCTTTTAAGGCCATGAACTTCTAGGGCAGCTGTGGGCCTTCATATTTTCTAACTGACAATCTCAGGAGCTCTGTCAGAAGTAATAAAGTAATTAACTGTATTTTTTAAGTGGTGACATGCTTGTGAGTAGAGAGGCACTTATACAAATAACAGTTCATGAAGGCTGGCTTGGGGTAAGGGAGCATTTTTGTCTATTTTTTAAAGATCTGTTGAACTTTAGTGGGTGCTTTTCTGAGGCTCTGTGCAATTACTATCAACTTCTGTTCAAGGCATTGACATTTATGAACATTCTGAATTCAATTCTGAATTCTGTACATGAAGTGCTCTAGCTCAGATTCATCCTAACAGGAATCTGAGTAGGGTTAGAAGCAAGCTCAGGTATTTACTCAGCAATAAAGAACAGTATTGGAAATATAGAAAAAAAAATTCTCATATTGAGCTTTTTGTGCAATTCTAAGATAGTCTTGCATTTTTCTTAGTTAATCTTTGCAAAATTTGGCAAATTTATATATAACTAAGAAAAACTATTTTGGGAGTGTCAACACTGTTACATCTAGAAGACATTTTGGTTTTGCTACTCCCATTAATCAGGGTGAGACACGATCCTAAGCCTACAAATGATCCAAAATCCAAACAATTAATAAAGGAAGACATCAGCTTTAAACAGTGTCTTAAAAATATAGCTAGAACTTTTTAGTATGTTAAATAGTCACTCAAAAACTACCCTCTCAACTACCCCACTCTGTCTTCACAGGACACAGATTGTCTCTCTCTTTTTGTTCATGCGACTGATGGAAGCAACTCGTGGATAATTAACTTCATGTGATTAAGTTTCAAAATGCAATGATGAGAGACACAATAGTCTGTGTGTTCCTTGTACACCCTGCAAGGGTGGAATTCAGCTCAGTCCCAAAACAGCCTCACATTCCCAATCTCCATCAGCCAGCAGCGTGCCTTCCCCTTTCTGATGTTGCCATTGATACCACAATTGATACCGGGATGTGGCCATAAGCACTCGTAGAAAACTCAGTTATGATGTAGCTCCACTGTAGTTTGCAGTCTATAAGGCAATAAATGTTTCCTCCAGAACAACTTGTAAATTCTGACTCTCACAAAAAACAGTGTTATCACTGCTGCATGAGCGAAGGCCAATAAATTTTAACTATAACCAAAGCAAAAATAACACCCTAAACCCAAAGTGAATGAACTGTTTCAACGGAGCTGGATGAAAACCAAGGAAGCACTAAGAAGCATAAAAACAGGACAGTGCAGTGCTTAACAATTTGGGTTACTTCAATCCTCCAAGAACTGATGAGCTTCCAAGTTGTCTCTGCTTTATGGGAACAAAAAATCTCCTGACATCTCACACACATGCAAATGCACTGTGGAACAAAAATATTGACAGTTAAATCCCAAGGACAGTAAATCCTATTGTCAGAAAGACAGATCTGGTGGTTTGAAAGTTTAAGTACAATTTGGTTATTCCAAAGCTCTAAATATACGCTGTACCTCATACAGCTTTAAACCAAACCAGTGCAATGTGCCCCCACACCCAAAAAATAAATAATTGAGATTTATCTCTTGTGAGGGGCAAGGCTTATCCAAAATCTGCCAGAGAACATGCACTAAGTGTCCCACTGACCCTGCCTTTGCAAACACGTCACTGTTCAAATGAAATGCTTCGAGGGATAAACAATTATTTTTTGGCTTGTTGTATCCTGTCTATAAAGATTAATCTCCTTACTTGTACATTTGTGTGCATTGGACAAGGTCACAATGACTGGCACATGCAGAGCCACAGAAAATGGGGCTGCTGGAACAGCCTGTAGTCCATTTTCTTGCAGTGAGGCAGCACTAACCATCCAAATGCAGTTGCTGGCAGATGGTGGGTTACTTTGTTCTCACAGAGCTTCAGTGACTGAACCTCCACAACCCTCCCCTAAAATTTATTCCAGCACTTCACAGCTCTTCCATTAGCTAACCAAACATGTTTTTAATATCAAACTGTATCACAAAAAGATTATAGTTTAGGCCATATGTTTCTACTCCCTTCACAATGGACAGGAAAGTGGATAATTTCCTTTCCCTTAGAAATTTGTTGCAGAGGCCATTGTTTTCCTTCCAGAGTAAATATGCAGAAGAAAGTTACAGAGAATTAATGATCTCATAGCCCCTCTAAGGACATTGAAATAATCCACGTAGCTCTCTCTAAATTAATTATTGAACTTTCTCTAATTAAAAATTGTTCATAAGAAATGCCTCCCAACGACCCAAGGGAACCTTGACATGCCTGGTGAAAACTTGTGCTTGCACCTTTAGTGTTTGATTACCAAAACATAGTGAGATGAACATTTAAAAGGCCTCATAAAAACCAAAACAAAGGTTCTCTGCAAATACAATATAGTGCTTTCTTAAATGTATTGATTGCAGTTATTCAGACAGATCTCCTCACCTAGTGATTAAAAAGCTGCTCTGTTTCACCTCTGCTAGTGCTGGAAATGGTTTGCACCCAGTGCAGGCCAACACTCCTCTTTTCTCCGAGTCCCACTGCCTATTCCACTGTTCCTGGCATGGTTGGGAACTCTTGATTTTGCATGTTCAGCATTGGCAGGGAAGGGTGAGGACAGAGTGGGAAAGGGGAGGCTGAAGTGGTCACGGCCCCAAGGCTGCCAGAGCTCAGGAAGGGTTTGGACAAAACTCTCAGAGACAGGATGGGATTGTTGGGGTGTCTGTGCAGGGCCAGGAGTCGGACTGGATGGTTCTCGTGGGTCCCTTCCAACTCAGGACCTTCTATGATTCCATCCTACGAATCTAAATTGTTTCTTTGGCTCAAGTTGTGCAAGAAGAGGTGTGGCACAACTCTCTGGAACTGTAACTACTGCAGATGCTGCTGGAACATTCAAATTACGGGTAGTGTGAAGCTCTGCTCCCATCAAAAAACAGGGATCCACTCCCAACATTATTGTTCAACCTTAACCAAGGCTAGAGTAGCATGGCCCTGGAAATGGAACCAACAGTACCACGTGCAAGCACTAACATTTTGGGGTTCTGCCATTGCTGCTACAAGTATAACCAGAACCCACATTGGTTGCACAGATTTGGAGAAGGATGAAATTTTGGAATTGCAATTTTTTTTTTTGAGAACTCATTTTACAATTAAGCAACATAGAGGATTGTGTAATGTCTGGTTCCCCTCCTCAGTGACAGAAGAACTCATAGGAAGACTGAGACTTAGACAGTTTTAATTTTTTTTTATCATAGTGTTGCTATTGAATCACTAAGGTTGGAAAAGACCTCCAAGAGGAAGTCCAACCTTTGGCCCAGTCCAGCCTTGCACACATTGGGAAAGCAAGAGGAGGTGGTTCCAGCTGAAGGACTGAGGGTATAAAAATCCAGGTAGTGCTTAGAAATGCTGCAAAAAATGTCACTACCTTTGTATTTAAAGAGTAGAAAGGTGGTTTCCAATTTATTTAGAGAGGTACAACGTCTACATTTGACTGTTCTAACTTTATACTTGTTGGAGAAAAGATTCAATGTACAGATAAAGATGAAACCAATGGAAGCTGGTGGTTTGCTTGCAGTAGCCAGAATAGACACATTTATTAAGGCTGAAAGGGTACATTGCCTTTGTAAGGAGATGCTCATATCTCTAACATGTAAAAAAAAATTATTTGAGAACAATTTACATGAAGAGCAATTTTAATTATCTGTTCATTGTTAATTTATTTGCTATAAGTGCTGTATAACTGACAACTAATTGACAAAACCTCATTTTGTTGCTTTAGCCATGCAATCATTCCTCTAATACATGACAAAAGGTGTCTAAAAAGAGATCAAAAAAGCCATGAGGTTAAAAAATTACATTTCTTCAGTTTTAGGAGAATTAAATTTTCTTCTAGATGTTTAAAACTGACTACTTTTAGGCTAATAGTAGTGATAGAATATATATTGAGTATAACAAGGAAAGAAAGCAGCCAAAAATAATGAAAAAAGAAATTAGTAGACTCCTAGAATGATAGAATCATTAAGATTGGGAAACACTTGCAAGACCATCAAGTCCAGCCTTTGCCCTGATTCCACCATGCCCACTGACCCAGAGCACAATGTGCCACATCCACCTGAAGCACAAAATATTCATGTCTATTTTCTGACCTGAATTTCTCTGATAGCACCTCAAAATGTAGTTTCCCCTGAAGCAGGGCTCTGAAATCCCTGAAGCAGGGATTGTATTCCTGAGGAACACAGGCCCTGTCCTGGCAGAATCCTCTCACAGTGGTGCTCCAGTCTCTCTCTACACTCGAGGAATGGAAACCTCAGGCAGCAGTGGCTTCAAGGAGTTGCAGAAATCATTATTTTGTTTTGGAATCCATGCTTTCAAGAGAAAAAAGATTGAAATATTCACATCAGAAATCCCATCTTTTAGTTATAACCCGTCTAGTACCCCTTGGGGAGAAGCTGCAGCTTGTGAACCTGTTTGCCAGGGGCTCTGAGGATGTGAGGCTCAGTCACAGCTGAGACAGTCCTGACTGAATAAACCACAGTTTAGGCTTAGACCAACCCAGATCAACTGGGGCAAAGCTATGTGAATCAGCACAAGACTGCAAGAACATTACTGGCACAAAGGTAAACCCTTCCTGCTACCCCATTCCTCTCTCTGCAAAGAAAATATTGTTTCTTTTTAATTCATACAGGCTGTTTGATCCCACAGTATCATTATCATTTAGCATATTAGCATCAGTAATCAAAGGGTGGGTTTTTTTCTTGCAAATTCTCTCTAAAAATGTGCATATTAAATGTGTTTTGTAACAGTTCAGATGAAAAAAATAAAGCACAAGTTCTCAGTCACCAATCCTGTACTAGTAAAAGCAGTTTAGCTCTTGGAGTGGGGTTAGTAACAGTACTATGAGTATGTAAATCAATGTTTGATGGTTCAAATTCATCCGGAATTATTTCCATCTAAAACACACTGTCAGATTTGGTCAAACTAAATATCAAATTAAAACAGGCTTTGACTTCCCTAAAAGTTGGTGGTTACCAGTTCTAATCAGGAGCTTCCATGGTTTCTAGTGAATGGAATTTCCTGTTTACCACAGAAATCAGAAATTCATGTTAACAACAGACACACTCTTGAGAGAGAATGTATATTTGCTAAAAATGTCTCTCCTATTCTATAAAGAATATGATGAAAAGGTACATGAGAACTATGAGAAGATTTTCCCATAGAACTCAAAGATGTAATTTTTTGTGCATCATCGATTTTCCAAAAGTTGTCATTGGAGGAAAATATTGTTTTAACTATTGGCATTTCATTTTCAACCGATTTAAGCAATGGGTTTAGCAAAAGGTAAAAAAGTATTCTGAACCTGCATATATATTTTATAGTCTCTCATGATTGTTCAGCAAGTAACAAGATACTAAAAATGACATATCAGAATAATAAAGTAACAATGTTGGAATGAATGGCTCAGAGACTTTGACATACTGTGTATATTATGCATTTTGGATAAACATTGATACAAAAAATATGCTCCTGTCAGTGCAGCAGCAATTTTTTGCTATTTAAAAAATATATATTGACTCATTATTATCACACTTTGGCATTGTCACAATATGCACCATTACAATTTTATCACAAAATGTAAAAAAAAAAAAAAAAAAGGAAAAATCATTAAATTACTCAGTACTAAAAAATACCCTATTTTCACCCACAGCTTATCCTTAGCTGCCTAATCATGGGAGTTTCATCTTGCAAAAAGCTATTTTAACAAGATCTTTCCTCCTATCTGAAGCAATTTATTTTCCAGTGAGAATTTGAGGGAAATAGTATTGTGAGCAGTGTCTCTAATTCCTGTGCATAGGAGCTGGTGGAGTCTGTGGTAAAATCCAATCTACCTCAGGGCATTGTCTTGCAGAGCTGCTCCTGCATGTTTTGGATTAGACATATCCTGAATTATATGAAAATGCATTCATAACTTTTAGGTTTCTTGGGAAAAAGAGAACCTTTCAACTTTATTAAATCCTGCACATCTAAACTAACAAACCTTATAGGCATAGTGCTTTAGGGCTGATTGAAAATACTTCCAAGTCAATAGGAGTCATTTCATTGACTGTAAGTGGGGTTGTAACCCCCACTGGGAAAAACAAATGGACCTTGAATTTAATATGCTCATTTTTTAAAATTATTTTTATCATTAGATAATTTTCACTTACTGTATTTGTGTGCTGAAAAAACGAAGTATTCTTTCCATTTCCCCGTGTCCCATCATTGCATCCCAACTCTTTTGTTGGGGTTCCATTCTTCAAGGTTTCATTGGGATTTGTGCTGATGCATGACTGGCATATTTTTTTTTCTCCCTTTTTTTTCTTCTTTTCCTTTATAATTAATGTCCAATGATTTATGAGTAACTCAAGGAAAGTACATAACTAAAGCAGACATTTTATGGAAACTTCCCAGTCTGGCTTTCCTGTTTTAGAAGGCTGAGAAGGGCATAGAAAGAATAATGGAGGGTGCAAACAGGTAACAGAACCTTGTGAACTGAAAAGTTTACAAAATTAATATCACACAATCAAAGAATCACAGAATATCCTGAGCTGGAAGGGACCTCCAAGGACCATCCAGTGCAACCCCTGGCCCTGCACAGACACCTCAACAATCCCACTCTGTGCCCCAGAGGATCATCCAAACCCTCCTGGAGCTCTGGCAGCCTTGGGGCTGTGACCACTGCCCTGGGGAGCCT
>JAWWLV010000005.1:25918083-25929405 GCA_035041135.1 Platyrinchus mystaceus | reverse complement strand
GTTATCCAAAGGTACAGAAGAAGTCAAGTGCACAAGACCCATGTTTGTGTGGAGGACACTGTCACTCTGTGCCAACTTAGGGGCAGCAGTGACAGAGAGGGCCAAACACATGGGATTGGCCAACTCTAGCAATATGGAGAGAACCTTTTCCTCCCAGTGGTCTCTGTCTTGGCTGTGGAGAAACTGGCAGCGGACATCCAGTGATTCCAACAGGATAAGTGCTACTCCCCACTTATATGGAGCAAAATTCCAGCTATCAGGAGTAAGGTTCCTCTGCCACAGAAGGTCCAGTGGGTGCCTACCAGGCTGTGGTTTGACCTGTGGGACCGTAGAGAGAACACGAGGAAGTGAGATGGAAAATCTACCTCACCCCTGGAGTCATAGGGATGTGAATCGCAAGGAATACTATGACAAAAGGGGTTCTTCCAGGAAAATTGCTGCTCCAATTTCCAGCAGGCAGTTCCCCAGACAGATGAGAAGGGCTGATATTAGTAAGGGTCCCTTTTACATTCCCTTCCTTGCTTTTCTTTTAAACTGTCCTTTGTCAGAAAGGTGTTTAAAATGCCAAGTTGTTGAAGTTCAGTCTTTGAGTTCTATTCCTGATTTCACACTTCTGCTAAAGAGGAACTTTAAGGTACCTGATTTACAGTACTTTAATTTCTAAATTTCTCCCATTTTAGTACAAGTCTGCTTTTTTTTTCTTTTTCCTTCGAAATCAGGACCTTTATGAAATCCATACCAAACTAAATCAAATTTCTCTTACAGGAAGAAAAAATAAAAAAGAAATAATAATATTTGCTTGCCTGGAGCACTGCTTAACTGTGACAGCACTTTACTTACTGTGTATGGACAATTGCATTTCCTAATGCAAGACCAGGCAAATATTGATCTCTCACTGTAAATAAAATTCAATGAAATTTTCATCCAACACAACACATATGAACAAAAATACTAGCACTGCAGAAAGTTTCTGACTTCATTAGTCTCCTCTTGAGACAAAAAGAGATCAAATAATCCATGATGAGAGCAGTAGGAGACATGCCCAGGTTCATCAGTAGAGGCCTTTTCTCCTTTTGGATGCTGCAGACACGTCCTTTGATCACTGTTATCAGCGTCACTGATGCCTCACTCTTCTGCCTAAATTTATCCTCTTCTCCATTCAGGACTTCCAAAACATGTGTGGATTCTCCCAGAGTGTCTCAACATCCCACCACATCTCAATAACCTCTGTGACCCCTCAGCACCAACACACTAGTGCTCTGGCTTCACAACCCTTCTGGGAAGGAACCTTTTTTTCCCATTCAGGTATCCCAGTTCCTGAGTCAGAAGGTCACCCTGGTCTCCTGGAGTGTGGACACACCTCCCATCAGCTCCAGGGACTGTGTTTGAGCTGGAATGTGGCCTCCCAGGCCACACTTCTCACTCTTGGTATTGTCTCCACCACAGCTGATGCCACAGGGGTTTGTCCAGGTTCTCCAGGCTCAGGGATATCCAGACCTCATTCTTCCTGGCTGCCAGAGTGTAAACCCCCAACCTACAGCTAAGAACAGGAAAGGTCCAGGGAACCGGCCAGGGCAACCACCTGCATCCCTCACAAATCCCTGCTCCTCCTGTAAACACAATCCTCTCGCTTCACATTGACATTAAAAACAAATATATGAAGTTGAATTTATTGCAAGAAACAAAGATAAACCCCCACAAAATAACATGCAAGCAACTGTTTAGGAGCCCTAAGAAGTGTAGAAGTGATACCTTAGTTTTATTAGAGTGAGTAACTGCCAGACCAACAAACCTGATCATGGAAGAGATGTCTTTGTGCTCCTGCCAGTTCCCTGCATAAATTGGTTCACTATTAAAAATTCACTCTCTTCCAGTCACATTCTTTACTCTTCCTGTTATTTGCCAGAAAAGATGCTCTTGACAGGGATATGATTTTTCACACTCTTGTTTGACATACTTATGCTGGTAAAACCTTCAAGCACAACTCAAGCCAGGAAAGCCCTGGGGAATATTCCCTGAGCAAAACAGAACTGAACAGAAAATTAATAACCTTTCGTTAGATGAATTCAACAGAGGACAAGAATTCAATATTTTTCAGTGGAACACTAAAGGAGTGATTCAGTGCTTTTATACTATTCAAGGATCTTTAAATAGTCAATTAATTCATTGTTTAGCAGAAGCCAATGCAAGTAAAACTTCACTGAAATTCCCTTACAGCCTAAGCCTGTGGTTCCAGTTCAGACAAAGTGCCAATTGACTTAAAGGGCAAATAAGAAATACTCTTACCCCTATGTTTGGTATAAGAAGGAGCAATATTTTACAAGGTCTGTTAAAGCAGCTCCCAGTTCCTGGTGCAATATTTCCAACATCTGTTATTTCAATGTGATGTTTCCATTGGCACTGTAACCCTTCAGCCAGCCATGGAAAACTGAAAAATGGCTTTGTGCAATCAAAATGACAAATACAGATCTACAGGATCAGCCTTCAGCAAGAGTCCATGATCATAAATCCCAAGTTTCCATTGTTTCCTTGCAAAATTGATGATGGAGTTTGGCTTAGTTGGTAACTGAATGCTGAACACATGGTCAGCAGAGGGATTCCACAGCTCTGTAAACAATAATCCCCAGGGCTGTTTTAGATCCTGAAGATTTGTCCCAATGGGAAAGTTTGCAGCTTTACAGAAGCAGGTTGGACAGTAATTTACTGCTTTATTTAGGCTGTTTATTGCAGTTTTATTGGGGTTTAGTTATTTATGATTGATTCCATACATCTAGAAACGAGCTGCTGGATCTGAGCCATGTTGTGCAAACCAATGTGGAAGTTCTAAATCACCAATATACTAAGGTTTTTACACTGTAAAGATTAAATAAGAAGCAGGAAGGGAATGCATATGATAATATGATGAGATTTTCCTTTGCCAGGAAAAGGGTAAAAATTATACAAACCACAGATAAAACCAGGAATACTCTTCAGTTTCCTTTCCCATCTCTTCCACAATCTTTTTCATAATCCATGTCAATCAAAACCCTTAGCCCACTCTAATTTCCTCTGTCCCTACTGTGTGTTTTCTGTAGGGAGGATGGAATCTTTAAGGATTCTGGTCATCTTTCCTAAGCCTCCACTTCTCTTTCTTTGCTGAACTCACATATTCCATCTGACTCCTCTAATATCACACATGGGACAAGGGAAAGCTGGAAAGAATTCACAAGATACTCATTTTATTTAAAACAAAGCTGGTCACGACCTTCACTTTTTGTGTTTTCAGATTAAAAGCAACATTTCATTGAAGAGTAATTTTAATATACCAAAGAAACAAAACTAAAATACACATTTCCTGGAGCTGTTTTCAGTGAGTTATTCACACAGAACCCATTCTCTGGGATGGATAAAGAAAAATATTCAGATCCATATTAAGAAAGGTTCAGCAATCTTGACCACTTCAGATGGGGGCACTATTTTAACATTATCAGTGCCAGTGCTTTGCTGTGAAAGGCCTCTCCTGCTTAACTTGACACCTTGTGCTGTGTAATGAGCCACTGGATGGGTTTCTGAGCATCCATTCCCTCTTCCATGGCTTCTAAATGAGATTGGAAAATGCAGAGGAAAATAATTTCCATTCCTTAATGAGGAAATTATAACTTTAAGCAAAATTGACCAACTTAAAATTCAATTGCAGAATAAATCCCATGCTTTTTTCCTCATGGGTTAGAGAAGAACTAATTCTGCTTCTCCCATCTATTCCAATATTGGAATTTTTCAAGATGTTAGACCCTGCAAAGAATACACATCTATGTGGACGATGGTTTTTCTTCTATTCATGAAAACCACTCAAAATCATAAGATCAAAAATGCTACAGAAATGTTAAAAATAATAAAACAACAACAACAAAAATCCCACTGTGAACTCGTAGGGCCCTTAAAAAACTTTTTTAAATCTTGGCAGATTGAGTTCCATCCCTCTCTCAAAAGCAGAGAAAAAATTACTCTGCTTAAACCTTGTTGGTGATTTGTATGAACAAGGAAAAGCAGAAATATTGTTGTTCAGAAATGTGTAGGCAGAAAAGACATCATCCTGGTAGCTGGGGTGTTGGATTTGCTGAGGGCTCTAAAATCCTACTAAGAATCTATCTTCTGAAGAAAGGATATTAAAACCAAAAGCAGGATCAGTACCTAGGCAGGAGAAAATACTGGTCCTTGGCAGCAACAGAAAGCAAAAATCACACCAGTGAAGCACTGAAAAAAAAAATTACAAATAGGGAAAAGTTATCAAAGAGAGTCACAACAAATAAATATTTAACCAGAAACTGCAGGAACTAGAAAACATTTTCAACCATGCTTGGTCTGAAAATGTGCTTTGTCAAGATCTCTCCTTGAAATGAGTTGTCTGATAAAGGTAGAAACTAAAAATTCCTTAGGAATGGCACACTGATGCTTATTTTCCTTTAGGAACAAGGGCCAGAAGTATTTGTGGTTCACAATTATGTTCCCTTCAGATCTGGGCTAAAGGCTGTTCTATATGTATAAGTTGACATCTGGATGGACACGAACCCAGGTGAGTCCAGGTGTGCCCAGGTGTGCCAGGGGGGCAGGAGGCCAATGGCCTCTGGGCTGTCCCAGCCATGGGGTGTCACAGCCCCAGGGCAGTGCCCGCCCTGTGCTGGGAATGGCTGAGGCCACACCCAACGTTCCCAGAAGGATCCCTGGAGTTGTTTCTGTAGGTCCCCTGACTGGGATTTTTCCTGCTAACACGACATCTCCGGGCTCAGCTTAGGAAGACAACCAACCTTGCCTAACTTCAGGCCTTGCTGCCAACACCACTGCTGGCTCTGTCTGTTTTTAGGCCTTGTTAAATCAGGGGAAGAGAATGGAGCTGTCTATAGGTTTGACAATCAAGGGTGACCCAAAACTTACTTAAGCTGACCAAAGAAGCTGCAAGATTATCAATTCTGTGCCAAAGAAACTGTGTCATGTCAGTTCCTGCAGCAGAGAAATTGAGGATTCCTGCAGAGTCAACACACATGAAAAAATCTAGGAAAGGGGAATGGGGAATCTCAGGCATTTGCTTAGTGGATCATTTTCTCCTCTCCTTCTTGCAGTGCATTTGTGCACAGCAGCAGTTGGAAAACCATGGACTGATGAAAATTTTGGGGAGTGGGAAGACAGCAATATGTGGGTGCAATATAACTGAGAAAAGCTGATCCCCTCCCTCACTTGTTTAAATACAAAAGGAGGCAAAGCAAAGCCTGCCCAGCCTGCCCCTGCCATATGTTCACTTCTCATATGAGCAGTGCCATCAGCAGGGTCTTTGCTCCTGTTCTTGCCTCTGTGATGACAATACAGGTAGAACAGGAGGTGCCAGGATTGCTGGAGCTATCCTTCTCTTGCTCTTTTTACTGTAGGAAGAGAAAGTGAAGCATTTGAGTTTCTAGTTCTTCCCTGGTTTCTAAGTTTGGTGTTTGTTTGCATGTTTTTCTCCTTATAAACTATCAGTTTTTAGCACTGTTCTGATAATTCTCTTTTTTTCTTATCTCAAAGGATAGTATATAATAGTTATTATAGTTATAATAGTTTAGAATGATAATAAATGACACAATTTTACCACCTTGTCCCCTGTGTCTAAGGAAGGTCATTATGGACCCCCATCAAAGCAGTCAGTAAAGGGCATCGTAAAAAAACAGGGCAAGTGTCTTCAAAAAGTCCTCTGATATTCCTTGAGTTGGTTCTCCATTTGAAAAGGAAGGATAAAGCAGGAAGCACAGGCCTCATAAAAACAGGAATTGTTTTGGGAGTGATTTGGCACTACTTTAAAGCATACTGTAGATTAAAACCACTTCTGCCTTTGTAACTCCCTTGTTTCAATGAGCTGCTCATGTCTGTCACTTCTGAATGTGATGTGCAATGGGACATTTGGGTTTGATGTGCCCTGTTTTAAATTAAAAAAAACCCTAAACATGCTACATTGGAGAAAAACAAGTAACATACTAATTTTGGAAGGAACGGGTTTTCTTCCACGGAAACTAATCCTGTGTGATCCTTTTACAAATGGACCAATAAACCAGGAATGTGGAAATGTAAAAAAATACCCCAGTCAGATTACTGAGACTGTCCCACTCCCATGTCCCTCTGTGGGCTGTGAACTTCAAATCTAGAACACAAAGTTTTCAGCTGATTATCTCTTTAGGTGGTTAAATTGAAGTTTGATCCTCTTTACTTCATTTTGCCTTCCATCAATTTGATGGGAATGTGTAGAAGAATCAAACCTAGAGGAGGTTCCACAGGAAGGCCTTCAGAAGTTTTATCCATTATGGGACAGGATGATTAGATACATTTTTTTTCTCTCTCTCTCTTTTTTTTTTTTTTCCTTTTATAACATTTAATAATGTATAAAATCTAGTAAGTATAGAATGCAGTATATAGTTATATTATTTTTTACCTGTCTATTCTTTCAAACGTAATTTAGAAATACCCACATAAGTTTTTGTTATTTAATTAAATGGAAATTAGAAATTATGCTCAAGCTTAAAATTAATATATATATTTAATGAAATTCTCAATCAATCCCTTTTTTTTAACTGCCACAGAAAGGATTATACACACAAGTTGATGTGACCACCACTGATCTCCAAAAATACACTTAAAATAATCTCTTTTCATACTTTACCCAGGTGTTCCTGTGTCTGTGTGTGCAAACCAAGGGTCCCATCAGGGGTGGACACATTTTAGCAGTGGATATGCTGATATATTTCTGAATTAAACACAACAAAGGTGCATATTGGGCTGAGTGTGCAATGAACAAGGAAAGTTTATTATGGTCATGCCATCAGTGAGAGAATTCACACAAGTACCTGCAAGGTCAGAATTCTATAAAAAATTATGCAGCAAAGAATGAAGCCATTTGGAAAGAGGATGATCAGAGCAATGCAGGGGAATGAATGCTGGTTACACCAAACAGTGCTGGCCTTTGATATCAAACCTTCTGAATAGGCTTAGTTAGGTGTTGAGATGGAGCTCTGCACCCTTGGAAGGGCTGGTGTGGAAGATGCTCACAGCTGCTGGAGGAGCAGAGATAGACACACAGACTGGGGTCCAACCAGGCCCTGGGAACAGCTGCAAACTGAGCCCTTGGTGACTGTTTCCACATCTGGAATATGGCTGTCAACTACCAAAATAAAAGGGTCTTTATAGCTAGATCCCGTTGGTTCTTCTGAATGGGGAGGATTCAAAATAAGTGGGTCTTCCAGTGGCTGCAGGGTGCATGAAAGGAAGGTGGAGAGTGTTGACAAGGGTCTGGAGTGACAGGGTGAGGGGGAATGGCTTCAAACTGATAGTGAGTAGATTTAGGTGGGATATTAGGAAGAAATTCTTGGTTGTGAGGGTGCTGAGGCCCTGGCACAGGTTGCCCAGAGAAGCTGTGGCTGCCCCTGGATCCCTGGAACTGTCCAAGGACAGGTTGGATGGGGCTTGGAGCAACATGGGCTAGTTGAAGGTGTCCCTGCCCATGGCAGGGGGTGGAAGGGGATGAGCTGTAAGGTCCCTTTCCACCTAAACCATTCTGGGACTCTGTGATTTATGTCCAGATCCCACCAGTGCTTATGGGAGGGGATGACCTGGGGGCAGGCTGGAATGTCTGTCTGGGGGTGTGGACCAGGATCCAACTCAGTGGGTTGGATGGGGGTGAGCAAGGGCTGGGTTTGGAGGGAGAGGACTTTTGAGAATCTCTCAGGTCCCTGAAAGTGGCCTTTGGGAGCAGCAGTCTATTTCTTCCATTAATTGGAGGAAAGGGAAAAAAGCCCTGAATAGGGCAGTCAGCAAACAAAACATCCCTCCCTGACAGGGTTGCCTTTGTTTTCTGCCTTATGGCCCTTTTTGTCGTCAGGGTCTTTGCCATTCTCAAGACCTTACAAGTAAAATAGAACTTTCAGTTCCTTTCTGCTAATTGCACCACATCTCAGCAGCTCATAAATTACCTTTCTCGTTTGCATGACAATACTACTCAGAAGGCTCTTTTCCTGTTGGATGTTTCCTATTGATCCAGAAATATATTGCTTACAACAATTGCTACAAGCCTTGTTATTATTATCATTAAATATTTCAACAACGGTGAAATCCAGAGGTCTCACACTAAGGTGGGAATCATTTCTAGTGGATGTTGTGACAATATAGAAGAGGATTTCATAGAATCATAGAAACACTGAGTTTGGAAAAGCCCTCTCAGCCCATGGATCCCCCCCTGTGCCCGATGCCCACCTTGTCCCCCAGCCCAGAGCACTGAGTGCCACGGCCAGGCCTTCCTTGGGCACCTCCAGGGCTGGGGACTCCAAACCTCCCTGGGCAGCCCCTGCCAGTGCCTGACCACCCTTTCCAGGGAGAAATTCCTCCTGAGGTCCAACTTGAGCCTCCCCTGGCACAGCTGGAGGCCGTTCCCTCTCCTCCTGTCCCTTTTTCCCTGGGAGCAGAGCCCGACCCCCCCCCCCCCGGCTCCCCCCTCCTGTCAGGGAGCAGGAGAGGGCGAGAAGGTCCCCCCTGAGCTTCCTTTTCTCCCTCACAGCTCCCTCAGCAGGTCCTGGTGCTCCAGACTCTTCCCCAGCTCCGCTGCCCTTCCCTGTACACGCTCCAGCCCCTCAGCAACCCTTCTGCAAACACAAACTCTGCGGCGAAAAGCTCGACCCACTGCAGGGCTGAGGGGAGGGCGGCGGGAGCAGCCCCCGCTGACACCCCTCGGGATGCGGCGGGACAGCCCCGGCCCCACACGCCGCTCGTCCCCTCAGCACCAGCTCTCGCTCCCTCCCTCGCTCCCTCCCTCTCTCGCTCACCAGGGCCCGCGCCAGCGCCGCCATCAGTCCCCGGCAGCGCTTCCGCCGCCACCGCCCCTTCCGCGGGAAGTGCCGGAGGGATGGAGGGACGGCGGGAAGGGCGGCGATGGCGCCGGGGGAGGTGGGTTCCCAGAGCAGCGCTACCACGCAGAATGGGGTTCGCTACCACACAGAATGGGGTTCGCTCCCCCGTGTGCAACAAGCCGATAATGACACGCTCCAGAGAGTAATTAATGTAACCGTGTCTCCGTGGGAAGGACAGCGCCGTCCCGCAGTATTTAAAGTGCGGGTTATGGGCTGCCCACGGGAGGTGAGTGTTAAGGGAACTTCCCGCTCTGGCTGTGAAGAGCCCCCCTGGCAGTCACGCTCCCAAAGGCCAGGGACTTTCACTGCTGGGACTGCAGCTCCCCCACGGTGACCTGACAGACCTTGCGTGGCTCCTCACCCCCCTCCCCCCCCCGGGCCAGGTTTCCCATGGCAGAGTCTCAGATGTCTCATTCCATAAAGCAATTTATTCACGGCGCAGTAACACAGAAACACCTTGAGCTGGTGCCTCTGAGGAGCTCCCCCAACGAAGGAACCTCTGGGCTTTTATACTCTCACAGTCTACCTGTATAAGTCTCGCTCTTCCTCCCAAGTCTTTGGCTCCTGCCACCCTGTCTGTGTCCATCCCCCTCGCTGTCACGACCGGTCGTAATCTCCTTTGTTATCCAAAAAGTCAGCAGTTCCCAGCTCTTGCTGTATGTCTCAGTTCACAGTCTCTTTGCTCCCACCCAGGGTTCAGTCTTCATCCCAATCTGCAGTTTGCAAGTGGAGCTACCTGGACTGCATGTATTCCTCAACATTGAATGCTAGGAACAGCTTTCTGACCTGTCACATTTTGAACAGGAGCAATCCCCGGATATACTCAGATTTGGAGCTCGGCTCCAAATTGTAGAGATTGGGTCCAGAAGGTGAATCAAAGTACCTTTCCTTGAGAAGGGAAATACCTATTCCTCCTGCTGCTGCAGATGATCATCTGCCCCATGGGGGTAAAGGCCAGCAAGACCTTTCTGTCCTGGCACCTTTTGTGTGTGAACAATCCTTGGATGTATTCAATATTGGAGGGAGTATCATAAATTTTGGTGGTGGGGCCCTGAATGGGAGTGACAATGCTTTTTCATGGGAAGGACAGCACCAAGCCCCAGTGTTTCCTTTCTCACTTGGGACCTTTTGTGTTGTGGCAATCCCTGGGCCTATTCAGTGTTGGAGGTTGGCTCCTCATGCCAGAACTGGGGGCCTGAATGTGACTGACGCCATCTTTCCTTGAGAAAGGAAGCACCTAGTCCTATTCCTGGTGCTGCATATGATCGTCTGCCCAGCGGAAGTAAAGGTCAGAAAGTTTATTTAATTCAGAGTTGCACAAGCCTGGGTGCTCAGTGGTATTCCACAAATCCAGTGCGCCCCTCTGGACTTTGAGCAGCATTATTTAGACACAGAAATTCAGACTTAGAAAGTTCCCATATACCGCCTCTCTATTAGGACTGGTTAGTCATTTCCATACAAGTAACGTAACCCGGAGGTCTTTTTGACCTGCAGGCATGATTTTTAGTATTGTAATGAACATGGTTCAACTATAGGATACATGCGCCTTGAGTATTTTCACAGTCTCAGAATATGCTGAGTTGGAAGGGACCCACAACGATCATCCAGTCCAACTCCTGGCCCTGCATAGGCCCATCCCCAAGAGTCACACCCTGTGCCCCACAGGATCATCCAAACCCTCCTGGAGCTCTGGCAGCCTTGGGGCTGTGCCCACTGCCCTGGGGAGCCTGTTCAGTGCCCAATTACCCTCTGAGGGAAGAACCTCTTTCCAATATCCAACACAAACCTGCCCTGACACAGCTCCAGCCATTCCCTGGCTGCAGTCCCTGGTCCCCCCAGAGCAGAGCTCAGGGCCTGCCCCTCCTCTGCCCCTGCCCAGGAAATTGGAACTGCAATGATATCTCCTCTCAGTCTCCTCCATCTGAACACACCAATTGCCCTCAGTGTCCTCACACAGCTTCAAATCAAGGCCCTTCCCCAGTTTGTTGCCCTCCTTTGGACACTCTCTAATGGCTCAATCTCTCCCTTACATCGTGTCCCCCCAAACTGCCCCAATATTGCAGATGAGGCCACCCCAGGGCAGAGCAGAGCAGGACAATCCCGTCCCTGATGCCCCTCAGGACAGGGTTGGCCCTTCTGGCCGCCAGGGCACTGCTGACTCATGGCCAAGTGGCCACCAACCACCCCAGGGCCCTTTCCCAGCACTGCTTTCCAGCCTCTCATTCCCACTCTGTCTGTACATCTGGGGTCACCCCATCCCAGGGGCAGAATCCGACACTTCCCCCTGTTGAACTTCCCATGGTTGGTGATTCCCAGCCCTTGGATCTGTCCAGGTCTCTCTGCAGGGTCTCCCTGCCCTCCAGGGACTCAACAGCCCCTCCCAGTTCTGGGTCATCTGCAAACCTGCTCAGTGTCCCTTCCAGTC
>JAWWLV010000005.1:25844256-25859944 GCA_035041135.1 Platyrinchus mystaceus | reverse complement strand
GACGAGCTCCATCTACCCGGGGGTGTCCCTGAAGCAGGGCCGGAATCGAACCTGCGTCCTCGGCGGTGAAAGCGCCGCACCTTAACCGCTAGGCCAACAGGGGACCCCTGTATACATATGTAGCTATATAAATACATATATGTACGCACATGTACATGTGTATCTACACCTACATGGAAATATACAATTGAAAAGAACATAAACCACAAAATTCATCAAAAGGTTTTAATTTATTCCACCTATCCTTTCAGAAGAGTGAGATGCAAATGCTCACGAGTCAGAGCAGAGAGGAACAGTGACTGCCAGGTCTGTAGACTGTGAACAGTTCCATTTGCATCTCAGGCAAACCAGTGGTCCTCACTAAACAACAAACATTGCTTGCAAATTCATCATCTGTTTATGTTTGATGTTTTTCCCAAAAAAAGTCATTCAGTTCTCATAGTCAGAAAATATATATATTTATATGGACTGCAAGGTAAACAGTTTTATTGCTTTATTTATTACAGAATAAAGAGTTGAATATTTTCCCTCTCTCTTCATGGCATTCATTGGGCCTTTAATTAAACTATTAGGTTTAACAGACAATATAAAATAAGCTTCCATGTTCTTTTAAGCCTGATTTTCCCTATTGGCAGTGCCATCACAGCTGGCAATGAGCTGCATTTACAGAGAAAACATTTTTTGTGTTGAAATGGATGAAGATGGGCAATAGGTTCAATATAAATCATCAAAGAATAACAATCTTGGAACCAAATAAATTTTATTCCAATTAAATTAACAGATAAATCTTCCACCTCTTTTTCAAAAGTAAAAAAAATACAAGCACATAAGTCTCGATGGCAAAGAATCATTAATTAATGAAACCCACTCTTAGTTACACACTTCTGTGTCACAAAGTGCAAATCATGTCTGATATATTAACAAATATCCATATATCTGTATTAATTAGCTGTGTATCAACAGCTTGATCAATACTCAGTACGATGGACTGAAGTTTTCAAAAGTGTCTTCAAATACATTTGTGTTGAACCTTTGGAAAACATGAGTGTATTTGTGTATAATCAATGAGTATATTTGTGTATAATCACTGACAAAAACCCATGGAGGGTTTGGAAATTTGAGCTGTTTCTCAGGAGATGCTTAGGGGTGAGGAGATAAATAACAAAGGAATATCGAGCTCACAGCTGGGATTCCTTTGTCACACAGCTCTTACTCTGTGTTGTCACCACGTTTAATATTAAGTAGATCTTCCTTGTGGAGGTGACAGACCAAAGAGCTTCTACAGGGATGTCCAGACCTTCTGCAGGCAGAACTTCAGGTCATAGGAGGTGAGCCTGGAAAATGGCCTTTCCACCCAGGAAGATGTGGTCAAGCACAACTCAGCAATATAAAAGGAGGTCAGGGACCCAAAACACTTGTCCAGTCTCCCATTGAGGCAGGAACTCTGAGTATTTTTAATTCTCAGACTTACTCCTCCAGAGACAAAGCCAAGGTTCTGTCTTGTGTGTAAAGGGAACTGAATAATTTTGAATTTTGAAACTAGCAAGATATGCTGCCTCTTATTTTCCCTTCACTTTCCTGACTACCCTTGGTCCATTAAAGTTAAAAATGAACCAACTCACAGACCTTCCCTTTAAAAGCTGTGCACTCTTTTCCCACCTCTCCAGATTTGTTGTATGAATTTCTTACCCACCTCTGTGTAAATGTTCTGGCTTTACATCAAATAGGAGACTTTAATTTTGGGCTATGAGGGAGATTTATTTCCTAGTATAAGGCTATTTTCTGGAAGTCAATAAAATATATTAACAAACTCTGAATAAGGTTTGCAGTTATTTGGTACATTTTTGCAGTTCAAGTCCCAGGCAATATCAGTTTATGTTCCCTGTGAATATCACACCATGTGAAATTATGAAACTTTATTAAAAAGCACCAAAAAACCCCCCAATACAACAAAGAATTGGGAAATGAGGAAAACCTTTGGTTTATTATTGCAAAAGTTTAGGAAAGATGTGCATATTAAACTAAGTAACATTATTCACAGACAAGGGATGACTATATTAACTCAGATTGTTTTCCTCTGAAATTCAATAATCCAGAAAATAATACACTTGATAAGCCAGAAAATGTGTGAATTTAAAGTCACTTTACTCTCTATGTAATATAATTTCAAAATATGAAATTCTCATTCTCTTTTTCCTACCCCATAAAAACTCCAGATGAAGGTTTTGCCTCAATTAGAGAAAGATTTAGGAGTCTGGATTGGCAGAGGGTTAAGGAAGACAACTGCCCCAGGGAGGATATGAATTTCAGTTGTATTAATTTTGCTCCAAAGGATCTAATTTAATTTTTCTCTATGTGCTTTATCACTTCTTATTGAAGCTACAATGAGAGGTCAAGATTTAGTTCCATCAAATCTTCAGGTTAGAATGGTTATCCCAGGTTTTGGAGTCTGTTACCCAGCCACTGGAAATGCTGCTCTGGATTGTTCACTGTTGGAAGCCACAGAAGTGAACTTGGATAGCCCTGTAAAGGCAGGCTGGGTTCCTGCAGCCCTTTTGTTCAGTATCTTAGTCCACTTGTAAACAATGCAATGATGGGGCTTCCTCTTCCTTGGAGTCTCCATGGAGACTGTCGAAGCTTCTGACTTGTTCTAACACGCTTTGGCTTTAATTCAATAAAAGATCATTTAGTCAGGCTCAGCTTAATGCACTGTTTAACATACCTTTAAATTGTGTTCCTTCAACCACCTTCAGCAAGATTTAACTACATATTTTAAAGACTTTTTTTTTTTTTGTATTAAGAAAGGAATTTCCTATATATAATAGAATCACAAAATCAGGAATCACAAAATCACAGAATCTTGGGAAAGAGCTCTGAAATCATCGAGTCCAACTTTTGACCAATCCCCACCTGGTTAACTAAACCAGAGCACTGAGTGCCATGTCCAGTCATTCCTTGGGCACATCCAGGGACTGTTTCAGTGCTTTGTTCAAATGGAAACTCTGTGTTTAGTCTAATCAATTAAATTAATAAGGTCAATTTGTTATCAGAATGTGCTGCAGTACCATGAGAACAATGACATTATAAAGATCTCAGTATCTACCAGGTAACTACAAGTGTGGCGCCATATTATTTGTAATATTTTATATAATTAAACCATAAAGAGAATTATAAACTCTGTGTTATTAAATTATTTCCTACTTTAATTACTATTTTTCTGATAGGTCTCATCTTGGCCAGGTTTTGATCTTATTTTTGCCACTATAAAACTCAGAAATTCTCTATCTATAATTCTTTTGACGCTGGAGATACTAAAACCCAAGTCAAGGACATAAAGTGGGTTATCAGCTTGCCAGAGGTCACATTTCATGGAAGGTTTTGAAGATATTTGTTGGTTCTTTCAGGTGTTAAATTTGATGTTCCACTTAAAACACAAGGTTACTTTCTGTCCATTATTGCTGTAAATGAAAATGAAAAAGTTGTTTTCTATTTCTATTGTTGTTTTCTATTTCATGAGCCAGGACAAGCCAAACAGAACAAGACATAAGGAGGTAGAAAAAAAGTGGGGAAAAGCTCAAACTGCTGAGTTAGGGAGGCATTGCAATTGCTGCCTGGGAAAATTATGGGATCTGCTGGGACATGGGAGTGACCAGAACTGAGCACCTCCTGCTGCCTAAAGGAGACTTTCCTACACGCACAAGGCTTTATGAGCAGTGACCGTGGCTGATGGCACAGCTTAACTCCCAGAGTGAAATTTCCTTCTTCAGGAAGGGCAAAAAAGGGACTCTTTAGCAAGCTGATGGAGAAGTAAAGCAGGAAAAAATACAGGGGGATTTTCAGGCAACTGATTGCTCTCAGGGAAACACCATAACGACCATGTCAGGGTTTGCAGGTGAGGGGTCAGGAAGCAGCACAAAAAACACAGCATGAGAACCAAGAGGGGAAAATATTTGCATAGAGACTTTGAAGTAACACTGCCAAAAAAAAAAAAGACAAAGGTTATGAGAGGTGGAAGGCAAAGGCAGAACACCAAAGGGCAGTCTGAGGTCACCTGATGCCTTGTGGTGAAGCACATGAAGCCTCAGGTATGAATCTCTTCTAGATTCATATTTCCAGCTAAAAAGACTCACATGGTTTAAAGTTTCTCAATTAAAACACAGTTGTGGGTTTTAAAGGGTGTTTAATGATTAACAAATTGAATTCCAATTAATTTAAAGAACTGTTACAATCCAGACTGGGCTCAGCATTTCTCAGGACCAGGGTATATTGGTCACATGGGCAATAATTTTTGGCCAATATAGAGGAGGAAATTCTACTTTCATTGTATTTTCTACATACAGTAAAAAACTTGACAGCTTCACTCAACCCAAAATCACCCTTCAATGGGCAAAATAACCTTCTCAGTGCTTCAAGCTCTTTCAAGTTTCTGCACAGAGCTCCAGGCACACAGTCCCAAAGGGGCTGCTCACCTGCCCTTACCACTGTTCACCTTTGTAATACCCTGAAATGTTGAATATCTGGAATATTCAGCTGATTGCTGTGTTTGGTTTCTGCCAAAACTACGTCTGGGTGAGTCCACACATCTATATGTGCCTTTCTCTTCCCAGTCAGATCCTCTGCTGTTGCATATTGGCAGAGCTCAAACAAAATGACCACCCTGATAAGTTCTAGCCCACAGCCTGTGCTCTGTAACATTTTGGGATGGGGAATAATAATTTAGCATAGGCTAAATAAGTGGGGAAGAAAAGGTCAGTTAGTAGAAGAACAAACCACTGATGTTTTTAAATAGGTTGTTCCTTTAAGCTGTGTCTATAATGATCTTGTCTCCAGCTATTTCACCACAAGACTATTGATTAAGGATGTTGTCATTGCATCATTCCTGTGAGACACAGGAGGACTGTGCACTGGGAGTGGGGGTGAATCAAAATCTAGATTAATGTTTGAATCTGCCAACAAGCAGCTGGAGCAGATTTTGTGCAAGGGAAGCAGAGTCAGCAAGGGGTCTCATCTGAAGGTGCAGGAGCACTAAGCTCAAGGGAACAGAGCAGGTCCAGGGACAATAAACACACTGACCCAACAGTTCAGAAGAGCAGACAAGTCAGTGTTGATGGTGCATGTCCAGGGCTGAGCTGCAAGTAAGGGAAGGTCATCCTACAGAGTACCTCAAGCAAGGACAAAAGTCAGTGATCTGAGTTTGAACATGGTCCTCAGTCAAACAGCAGCAACAAGTGACAGGGCTGGAGGACATAGTCAACAGATGCACCAGGGGAGGCTCAGGTTGGACCCTGGAAAGGGTGGTCAGGCACTGGCAGGGGCTGCCCAGGGAGGTTTGGAGTCCCCAGCCCTGGAGGTGCACAAGGAAGGCCTGGCCGTGGCACTCAGTGCTCTGGGCTGGGGGACAAGGGGGGCATCGGGCACAGGGGGGACTCCATGGGCTGGGAGAGCTGTTCCAACCTCAGAGATTCTGGGATTCCATGAACTCTGTGATTCTGGGATTCTGTGAAGCACAGAAGCCTGGGATGAGGCCCCTCCCAGCAAATTCTCCGGCAGCAATCCTCACTAAAGCCTGGTGCAAGGTTATTTAGCTCAGGCAGACACCTGAGACACCTATGAATGTAGAAATTAGTTAGGTGATAATAAATATTACTCTTTTAATATTACTGAAGTAGTGCACATGGCAACAATCCCACAGGGCTGAGTTCCCACTTGCTATCCCTGTGAGGTCTCAGTCATTTACAGGGTCTAAGACATTTGCAGAAGTGAGCAATGAGATGGCAAGGGCAGAGGTGCCTGTGGGGAGCACAACACTTTAAGGGGGCAGCACATTCTGCCAAATACTCCAGACCACTGATTGATGAAAAAAACAAATCCAAAATAACCTGGATCAGCAGATGAGATTCCCTTCTGGGGAGGGTTCAGTATAAAACACTAAGGATGAGTGAGGAATGATGCAGAAAGAGAAAGAGCAGCCTGTGTGATCCTCAGCCTGTCTCATCAGAAGCTCACAGGCCTGAGCATCTTGACCTTTGTGACCAGGGCCACCAGTGCAAACTATAGGACAGCAGCTCTACAGTGTTGAATCCTCACTGTAACAGCTTCTGATATGTAGTGATGAGGTGTAAGAAGAAATAAAGAAAGTGTGCAGTTACTGAACTACTGCAGTAAAGTTTAATTTTACAGTTTTAAACTGGCTTAAAATATATGACTGTCCTAAATGCTTGCAACTCCGTGATCTGATTTGAGAAACAGGACTCCTTTTCTTAAAATACTGAAAACAAAAAATAAGGGAAAACAATAATTTTGGTGAAAAAGTTCATAAGGATCAATTACAAATTTTAAAAAATATGGTTTTAGTGTGGTATCAATTCCTAATATTTCAAAAGAGAGAAATCAGTCTTCCAGTCTAAGTAGTTCAAAAAGAAACCCGATTTTCAACATAAAAGATAAATCCATATTTCACATATATTGTACATCACATGTACAGTGTGGCCTCAGAGATGCTGTCTGTGCTTTTACTCCCCTTTGCTGTGGCTGAGATTTCTGAAATCAGTGGCAATGTTTTATTAAAAGGAATTTACAGGATTTAGCTCTATAGGAACCCTTCTGCAGTTCCCTTTTTTTTTTTTCTGTTTTGTGAAATGACTGCATTTAACTGATGTTTAGACCAAAAAGGCAAACAGCATTGCACTTTCAAAGAGCCTTGACTGTGACAAGTGAAAGAGCATCTTAAAAAGCCCCATGTCTGGAATAGAAAAGGTGAGGATTAAAGGAAGAAAAAAAAAAAACAACGCCTTCAGGAATGATCCCAATCCATAAGTAATATGAGTTGATGTGGCTCCTCGGGGCATGGAAAATTAGCAAAATTAAAAAACTGTTGGATGCAAAACAGGGAAAAATGTTCCAATGAAATATTTGTCCCAACAGCTGCAGAATTATCCACCTGATCCGTGGGCACAGCGAGGATGGACACAGCAGAAAGGACAGGAGCTGGGAATCAATCCCGAGCTTTTCCCCTGCTCTGACCTCCTCCCACCCAGCTCAGGCTGACACTCACCCCTGGGAGGCAATTAACATCACTCTGGTATCAGAAGTATTTCCATGCTAATTAATTTCATAGAGAAATGTCAAGATTTCTGCAATACCCAACACAATGTTTTTTTGTCCTGAATTACATCCAGCAGTTTGTTAAAATGGCACTTCAGGGTTTTGGAGAGAGATTTGCAAAGGCACAAATGAGACATGACTGTTACTCTAAATGTCTCTTCTTTTTTTTTTTTTTTTCTTTTTTTTTTTAAATGCTTTTGAAAAATAACATTGTCTCTGCATAGAATCAATTAGTTTTCACTCTGCTATGAGTTCTGTTAAATTCATCTGAACATCCAGAAAAACATTATTAGACATGTTTCTCAAAATATCAGTTTTTTATTAAGCAAGTAACAGACATAGGAAAGATTAAAAAAAATTGTGTGCCTTCTTTAATTATAAGAAAATTAATCCTTCACTAAGGTTCTACTGATTTTTAATTCCTAATGAATTGCAATGTTCTGCTTGTCAAGGAAAGGTAAGCTGACTTTAATACTTACAGAACCTGCAAGAGCTGGGAAAGAAGGAGTAACCACATCTCCCAAGCTACTGGCACAGCAGGGTGTCAAATCAGCGTATTCTCCTGACCTGCATCTCCTGAGAAGCTCAGAGCTTTTTGTAGTGTTGGTAATTGATTTAAAAGTGAGAGTTACTCACTGACAATCTTCTCATCAAAACCTTCATGTTTAGGTGAGGTAAACACCTTTGGGTTGGCCTCCAGAAGGTTGGTTTTTTGCCCCAGTCCTGCTGGAACACCTCTGAGGTGTTTGCTAGGAGAGGGGACTGAAATCACTTTGGAGATTTTCAGAGTACTAAAGCTTTGGTTAATAGAATCTTCTTATTCGCATCTGCACAATGCAGACCCAAACCAGTATAAATAACAGTTAATATTTACTTGAAACTCCTCTGGAACTGCAATTTATCAGCCTTCAGCAATTTTATCTTCTAGCTCATATAAAGAAACAGTTTCTAGGTAATGGGAGAGTGAAGCACTGGGTTCGGGAAGGTGCAGCATGAGCCACCAGTTCAGAACAGCTCAGCCTGTATACTTGAAAATGATTGATAATTGTTTGGTTTAGCTGTAATGTGATACTGAAAAACAGATTTGGAAAAGTCTCCTCACAATCTAATGATGCTGCTGTGATGAATGTTCCCTCAGTACATCTCTTTGGAGAAAGAATAATCCCCTGTTGTCCTGCTGGAACTGCCCTGTTTTACCCTAATTGAGGAAGACAAACAATCCCATGAGCTGTGATGTCAACAAGCCTCTTTGTAATAGAAAAAAGTTTCAAAAGCTTAGAATCCAAAAAGTAGGACACTGTTAATTTAATTGCTGGGAGATAAGTTTGATCAAAGCTGAAGAACGTAGACTGCATCCTCCAGTATAAAAAGCTTCATTTAGAAAATGGACTAATAACAAGCACATTTATTTATTCTTGGAGACTTGTGATTATTAATATTTGATCCAAAGAATGCCTTATATTTCGGGCTCTTCCACTATTTACATTTATTATCCAGTTTTCTCCTGCCATTTCTTTCTGGCTTCACTATTGCTAAGAAATAATATAACCAAGATAATCACATTATCTGCCATCAGTGCTGCAATCTGCTTAACTGGAAAAGCCAGACACAATATTGCAGAGCTGCTGCTGACAGAGGATTTAACAAGAGCTGATTCTCCTCAGAGCAACTCACCCTCCTGACTTCCAAAGGAAATGTGCTAAAAACTGGGAAGTTTACTCCACTCCAGAGGGCTGGAACTTACCTTGGGCTCCCAGCTCCAAAGAGCCACATGGCCAAGGTGGGCTGAGGAAACTAAAGTCCATTTCTGTGTCCTGTGCTGAGAGAAACATGGAATTGTTATGTCCAACCATCAGCCCAGCACCACCCCCAGGATCACCATCAAACCACGTCCTCAGGTGCCACGTCCACATGTTTTTTGGACACCTCCAGGGGTGGTGGTTTCTTTTTGTTGTTATATTTTTTCTCTTTGTTTATTTTTAATTATTTTTGTTGTGCAAAGAAACATCCCAGCTTAGTGACCACCATCCTATGTATTTCAGCATTTTTAAAGGTGTAAATATGCATTGAAATGGCTGATATTCTGCTTGGATGCTTCAACCTCATTGAAAATATAGCAAACATAATTATTGAAGAAAATATTAAGATTTATTTTTCTTTCTTTTTTAAATGTACTTCTTGTGTTTTGGACACAACTGCCCAGAGCAATCACAACAACCTTATACTAGAGCCAGAAAAATCCAGTCTAATATCAAACAACTCTTCTTTCCCTTTAATGCCCATGCTGTATGGGATAATAGAGTCGGGGCTGAACAAATGCCCTAACCTTAAAGAGAAATCCTGCCTGTGCCTCAGGGCCACCAGAGCAAGGAGAGGTGACATTTGATGTGATGAGCTCCGGAAATTGCTCTGCTGCTCTTTGTTCTCAGGAGCTGCAGAGCCCCAGAGCCACTTCTTCCTTCCACCCTGCAAAGCTTCATCCTGTCACAGCTTCCAGGGAAGACCAAGCAGAGGAGGTCTTCAGAAGAAGTTTGGCAAAGACAAGGCCTGGGGAGTTGGTGCTCTAAAATCTGTTACAGATTTTGGATCTTTTTTGGTTTTTACAATAACAACCTTCTTAAAGTGTCATTCAGGACAGGAGGAGTCCCCAAAAGCTCTGTTGTCTCATGAGAGAACGAAATAGTCCAGTACAGCTTCAAAATGCATTGTTTGAGAAATGTGGGCTCTGCAGTTCATATCCATTCAAATTATTCCACCCCCAGCATCTTTTGTTGGTGTTCATGAGTATTTTTAATAACTGGAGATAAGCCAGCAGCTCTAAGTTTGAGTTTAGCTGATAACTAAAAGCTTCAGTCGATGTCATGCCCCGAGGGTGGTTCACTTGTATCTCCGCTTTTGGTTACAGGGGAATGAATTTCATGGGGCAGAGAAAGAAACAGCATCTTCTGAGAAGCAAAATCTATCCAGGATGTACTAAAACTGGAATTATCAATAAACACCTTCCAGGCTCAGTATATCAAACAGGGAGCAACAGAAAGATGATCTGAACTAGGATAAACCTTATTCTCCAAGTTTTATCTGGCTGATTATATTCAGAAAAAAAATGCTCCAGAACTATCCATTTGATCTACTAGAACTGGAAATTAGAAAATTTCTCTTTTGCCCCTAATTTTTTTTTTTTAAATAAAGTATGATTTATTTTTTTTTTCTTAAACACCAAATAAACAATAACTTCAGTTCTCCCAAGTAAGAGAAAGAGAAGGATCCACACTGGGCACAGCATGTGAATGGGGAATAGCCAAGCCTGAATAATTTTGTAACTTCTGTGATTTATTCACTTTCTAAAAAACTGTGTCAACTACAGTTAAGATTCCCAAAATAAAGTATTTTTGAATTGAGAGCTAATGGAGAGAATAAAGTGTGACTTATCAGATCAGACTGTCAGGTTCACTGACATGTTGACTTATTTAGAAACTCTTTTAAGAAAAACATGTTTATTAGAAATGTTAAGGAGAGATAATAAGTAACATATGTCAAAAAGTCACTTGAGGAATTAAAATCCTGGTTGGTTACCCTCTCCCCTGAGAGCTCTTTCTCCTGTACCACTTATTTCAGTACCTGAACTCCACTAAATTCTAATTCTCTTGGCTGGAATCTGTCATCACTGTGTTTTACACCAAATTCTTGTAGTGTATATACTGATTTTACTACTTTAGCCTATTTCTTTTGTTTTATTTTGCATTTAAATACAAACTGGAAGAAATTTCACCTAATCTGAACTAATTTCCTCCTAAAACTAAAGACAGCCTCACATACTGATGGGTAGCAGGGAAATCAAATCCATTGGACTTTGGGATTCCGAGGATTCCTCTCCTTTGTTTGCTGCTCTTCCCATTTCCAGGCGAAGCCAACAGCACTGTTGGCTGTTCCCAGATAAACTACCTAGCACCACTTTTTCAGTCACTAAACCACTCATATATAAAGAAAACAAAGCATCAATTATATCCTCATTTGGTGTGTGTTATAACCGGTTTTAGCTTGTAAACCAAGCTCTTCATGACTTAAATGGCAAGATAATTGAAGACGTGATTTTCACTATTCAACTCTTCTTACCATAGAGAAATGCCAAATATTTTCAGATCTCCAGATGTAAAGCAGAAATCTTTGTGGTTTTATATTCAGGATATTGAAATATCATTTTTATACTGTCATTGGTTAATGAGCAAGAAGTTTAATTGTTACTGTCAACCTGCCCTAGATCAAAGCCGCAGGTTGACTCCAAGGCACCCACAGCTTTGGGAGATAATAAAAATATCTTGTGTGTAGGAGAAAAAATAAGGAATTTGGCATTTTTTTCATGGGTTCCTGAAAAGAAAGAATGATTTTTTTTTTTTTTTAAAAAAGCTTAATGACCAGCAAAACTGTAGCTGTTTTTTTTCTTGAAACTAGCAAGTCCTGGAGACTTTCTGGAGCTTGTTCTATTGTTGTAATGCTTATGGAGAGCCCAGGATTCCCTTCTCTAATACCCATCCCATTTTTACTTGGCATTTGTAGAGCTCCATAACTATGGAACATTTAGTTGGAAATACTGAAAACATTTTTTTTGTGAGATGCAGTCACCTACACTGTATGATGATGTCAGTTTTGGTTTCGTCAGGTGTTCAAGGGAAAAAAAGAAAACAGTCTTTGACTCTTATTTTCCTGATACTGTCGTGGTCATATTTCCCCCTTACACAGAATTTCCACTCAATGGACAGAAAAGGGAAAAAGAAAGAACATAAAAAGCCTGTTGTCAGATACTCATCACTCCCTAATTGCAAAATCTTACACTAAAACCAGTTTAGTAACTGGAGAAAACCCCTGGTGTAAGGATTGTGCCTTGCTTGTGACTCAGGGAAGCATTTCCCCTTCTCCCAGGAAACTCCTGCTGTGCAATAATCATGGATTATCTTTCTGTTCTACAGTCACAGTTCTTACATCACCTCAGGCTTCTTAAACCATGTCCTTGTCCCCTTCCTTGCTCACCAATAACATGCCCTCTGATGTCAACATGGTTTTCCTTGACAGCTTTGAATAAATGATGTGTCTTTGATAAAACTGCAAAGCATTAGAGTGAGACACATGGGAATGTTAGGGAACAAAGCAGCCCCAAAACCTTTTTGCCATGATCCCCAGTTTAAGGTCTGAATTGGGTTTATGTGACAAGGTTTAATATTATTTTTGGTTGTTTCTTGCTATTCTGCTCTGTTATTAATTGGCAATAAATTAAATTAACCTTCCACAATCTGAAGCTGTTTTTCCCACATGGGGACTGATGAACGATCTCCTTATCTAGACTGACAAGATTTTCATATCATTTTCTCCCCAGTGTTGCTGAGGAGCAGAGTGAGACAGAGGCTTGGTGAGCACCTAGTAGACAGGTGAACCCACCTTGGGTTATACTAACAAGTCAGATTTATTGCTTTAAAAAACCCAAACCCAAACTCACAACCTTCAGGACTACTGAAATTAAGAGTTCATCTCCTTGAAAAGGTACATGGCTGTTTGTGTTCAGTGTCCCACCATGCAGAATGGAACTCCTGATTTCCAAAATCAAAATATTGACATATTTAAAACCATCCTTTTGGCAGTCTGAGATTTGAAGCAAACACTTGATCTTTGAAAGTGTGTTACTCAGGCAAGTAACAGTCAAATGTTTTTAATGATTCATAAGCTCTGCTCCTTTATGGCAGTTGGAAGCATCTTAAATTATGTCAAATTATTTTAATGTGAAAAGTAATAGAGATTATTAAACCTAAGCAAGTAAACAAAGTGAAATACTAGAATTATTACATCTGTGAAGGCACTAGTATCTCCAGCCACAAAGGCTTTATACACCCATCATTTTAATTACTGATGAAATAATGTTTTGGAGGTAAATAAAAATTACAATCCATTTCTAGGCAATATCTTTATTCTTAAAAATTCTTTAAGATGCAGGAGTGTAATTTGAAAAGAATGATTAACTTCACCAGAAATGCCCAATGGAAATTGAGTCTTTTTTGGTGTAAAATTATTCCTTAAAATTGGCTGCAAATTCAGGAAGATGTTAAGAGTGACATGACTAAAAATGAAAGTTATTTGGGTTGTGTAATTCTCTGTAATTTGGCACACTGGCTTTGCCCCCATCCTCTGCTAAATCTGAATTCAAGGCTGAGCTGCACAGACTGTCTCAGGTGGAGCTCTCCAGGAATCCCTCAGTGTCTCAAACATGCACAGCTTTGCTTTTCTACTTGGAACAGATTCCTGGGCTGACTCTTTTTTGTCTTTTCCTTTTATTTTTTTTTAATTTATTTATTTTTTAACCATCCATGCCCCATTGGCTTTATTTTCTGCCCACCCTCTCAGGGGATCTGTGGAATGGTCAGTCTTCCAAAGCAATCAGTTTTACTGACCAGCAGGAACACAACACTTGCAAAGAGCTGTGAAGATGCTGCCCCATTCCTCGGTAAGCCAGGCTTTTCCCTTTGGCCCCACTTTTTCCCAAGTTAGGAGCACTATTTTTCAGAAACTAGGGATGGGAATCCCACTCTGGCCTTTGGCTGGGATTCCTCTGAAGAGCTGGGATTCTGAGTTTTCCAGTTTTAGGAAGAGCACAGCAAGCCAGGCAGGAAGGAGCCTCTTGATGTCTTCCTCAGCTTTGTTTCTTTGTGGTGCCTTCCTTTGTGTGTTTGCTGTTCCCTGCTCTCCTTGGGCCTCATTGCTCAGCAGAAGGTCAGTTTGGCTTAAAAAATCTGAAGGGCACAAGAGTCACATTTACACCTCTGGTCAGCCTGGTCCTTGCACAACTATCTCCTGTCCTTTATCTCCTGCTGAGACCAAATTGCATTACTCCCTGAGCACATCCTGGGACCTTCTGAACTCATTATTGTCCCCAAACCCCTTGAACCCCTTGGCATGTCCCGATCAGTGCTAGGAGTTGGACTTGATGATTCTTGTGGGTCCCTTCCAGCTCCGGATATTCTGAGATTCCATGATATCCATCACGACTTCAAATATAATCTGCTACCTCTGAACTCATTTATTGGCACTGGAATTAGTTTTCCCTGAGGGTTCCAACTTCATTGAACGCTCCTCGCTGCCAATAAGGACATGAATAATGAGTCAGAGCAGAACTGCTGCTCCCACCCAGCTCTGCCACCTCATCAAACCCTGATTGTGCTGGGAAAATTACAGGAAAATAGAGCCCAATTCCTGCTTTTAAGAGTTCTAATAAAGAATCATATCTATACTATATATAGAGATATAGAAAAGAATCATATAGACATATATATACATACATATATGTCTATATGGTTCTTTTATATAGGTATGATATGTATATGTCTATACGATTCTTTTATATGTGTTTTATATATATGATATAGATAAGAATATATGATATATATTATATATATATAATATGTGTATATATATATATAAAAGAATGATATATACATATATATATACAGGCACTTTAAAGAAAACCAGTACCTTGACATTATCCTTCTAACCTTATTCAGTTCCTCACAATGTCTTGGAAAAAGATTTTATCTGGTTTGGTATAATCTATACCCCAAAAGAGATTAAAAAATAGTTCCATTCACATGAATACAGACTTCTTTATATTTGTTTTAACTTTGTTTTTCTATAGAGACCATATATCTTTAAAAGTGAAAAAGCCCCAACAAACCTAAAGGCCACTGTGGTGAAATTCTCTGTCAGGAGGTAAAATACCCTCAGCCAAAACAGAGTTCCAGTGTAAGCACTGTAATAGTTTGGTCCACAAGCAGACTAGAACAGACAAACATAAATTCTGAAGCTGCCTGCACCAGCCTTGAAAAGCTGAAATTAAGGTAAAGAAAGTCCAGGGAATGATCTCTAAGGAAATAAAAATAATGAATGAAAGAAGAAGCCATTTCTCTGAGTACATTATTCCACAATAATTAACATTTTTTATCGCTGCATATATATCTCCAATTAGCTGTCTGCAAACTGGGGTCTGAGTTAATTGATTCTGTTAGACCTGTGTAAATCCCAGCTAATTCCATGTGCTTGGGAAAAGCTGCTCTGGTGGAGCTGATGGCAGGGTCTGGTCAGACATATGGGCTGCTTTGATCACCCTAAGCTGCTCATTTGTGAGTGCACAGGAACTAATACAAAGTAATACAAGTATTTAGCTGCAAAAGAAGGAAAATCAAATGTTCCCTATCTCACTGCATAGAAAAAGCATAATTATAATATATAGATCCATAATAACAAAAGGAAAGGAAAAGTTTGAATTTGGAATTTTGTCCTTAAGCCAGCACACCTCTCTATCAGAGCAGACCCTTTTTTAATTTTATTTTTATTTTATTTTATTTATTTTACTTTATTTTATTGATTTTAATTTACTTTATTTCATTTTTTAATTTTTATTTTACTTTATATAAGGTTTTGCCATTCTAGTGTTTATTCTACATAGCAAAGACTGAGATGAATATAGAAGATGGTGTGTGTGGCCAGTCTTCGCGAACGAAGATCTGGGAAAGGTGTTTTTACCTTTCAAGCCTGCGCAATGGATTTT
>JAWWLV010000005.1:25827652-25840386 GCA_035041135.1 Platyrinchus mystaceus | reverse complement strand
ACCTGGGCTAGTGGAAGGTGTCCCTGCCCATGGCAGGGGGTGGGACTGGATGGGCTTTAAGGTCCCTTCCCACCCAAGCAATTCCTTGATTCCATGATTCCTGCCCTCTTCATTTACTTCATCAAGGTGACTCACAGAGTTTTATTTGCACCAGAGTTTCTTGAAGTGGTTTCATGCAGGAGCTGCTGTCGCTGCCCCCTGGGTGGGAATTGTTGTGCTGAGGGAACTTGTCTTAGGAGTAGGAAAGCAAATAATAAACAAATTGAATATTCTTTGGTAGAAACTGATAAAAACACACCCTTTTGTCACTTGCAAATGAATATGAAGTTGCATGTGTACAAAATAGAGAAAGTGATGTGCCTTTTCCTGGGTATGGGAACCAGTGGCTTTGCTTTCCTCTTTGTTCTTCCCACAGAAAAACTCTCTTTGGGTTTGCATTTGATGGCTGTTTCTGAGAACAGCCCAGACCTGTGTGCTTTGTACATTCCTCACTCCTAAGCAATTTTTAAGGAAGAACACAACTGGCAATATTAATCTTAACCTCACCCCGTTTATAATTTCATTCCAACTTCTGTACTATCTCCATAAGATTAAGTCAGATTGAAACATAATGCACAAGGCATTAATAATGAGGAAGGGTCCTATGTTTCTTTTATTCTATGATATAGCCTTCTAAAACTCAGTTTATCTTTCCAATACATCTCAAAGAAAATAAGGAATAAAAGCTTGAAAGCTGAATTGGAATTTTTACTGTTTTAAAAACCATGTTCTATTTTAAGCCTGTAGTTCTCTTAAAATTGATGGCTCAATATTTTTTCTCATCTTGAGCAGTCCTTAATTACAGTCAGAAAAAATGGAAATTGAATGTATTCTACATAAGCAATGCAAATAGAGGACAAATTTGGGAGTATATTTGGACTACAATTAAATTTATGGTATTCTAAATAAATCATTGCAATTCCTCTTTAATTGTTTTGAAGTGAAATATGAGGACATGTAGAAGTTTTGTGCTCTCAGTTTTGATAGTTTACTTTTTATCATATCAGCCATCAATTCATCCTGAAGCTGCTGAGGGGAAATAGGAGGTGTGTCTAAACCAAAAGGGAAAATTCAATTTAGACAGTGTTTCATCACAAAATAATAATAATGATGAAATAATGACAATAATAATGAAAAATTTATAGATACTGCTTGAGTTAACTCTCTTGACATAGTTTGGAAAAGCAAGACATTTATACTGTGTTGGAATTGCAGTAACCCCTGAAAAAATTGTGACTGTGGAAGGAAAAAGGACTCTGGATAAATCCATATACAGCTTATGACCTTATCTGTGAGGACAAGGCAGAGATTCCATCACTTTTCCATGTCCTGGGTCTGATTCTCCTTTTGCTGCAGTATTGTAAAGCAAAACGAAAAAGAATCGCATCACAGCTGAACACGTTCAGAGCTAAGAAACTGATTCTCTTTACTCCAGAGAAATGAATATTGTTGCTAAAACTCAGGTGAGATTCAATGACCATCCACTAAACCCCAGTGACTTTGTGAGGGGGAAGGGTTTTGTCCCACACATGGAGATGTGATGAGACCTTTTTTGGGCAAATACATGATGAAGATTTTAGACCATCTTTAGCCATGCCAAGGAAATTCAGAAAGCAGAACTCCACATTATGCCATCTGCATATGCTGCATATGCTGCAGCACGACTGCTTAGGCTGCTTTGGGGATGAGAAGGTCTGGAAAGCAAAATTACAGCTGAAGAGCTCTCAGAGCTCAGTATTTTCCAGGATAAAAGGTGCAATTTTATATCTCACTTGATAAATTAACCCCTTTCCCATCTTGGAGGGCTAAGACTCCAAATGGCCTTACAGGCTTTCAAGTCTTGTTAATAATGACAAAACTGAATATTCTCTGTCCCTCAGACCACCATCACATATGGGCTGGTTCAGAGGAGAAACAATGAATTATTTATTGGCATATTTTTTAAACTGCCATGTGTGTTTAAAGCTGTTGGAAAGTCTGAAATGGCATAAGTAGCTCTGCAGGAGATGGATTGGTAGGCAGAATGTAAGAAAAGCTGCCCAAATTATGTGATGAATATACTTTATTCCTAGCTACTGATTTATTGTATCATTTTCACCAGAACTGGCAGAAAATCAGGAGGGAAACTGGTTAGTGTGAATCATGATCTAGTCAAGAAAAGGAAAAGTCAAAGCTTCTCCTTTAATCCCAGTGTCCTGATAAATGTGTGGAGTGCAGAAGAACTGAAATTCTACCAGAGTATCTGTGTTTGCTTACCACAAAAAACCCTGAAAGAGACAAAAATGAAACAAAAAAATAAACCTAGGAAGTAAAGGAATGGATTTAGCAAAATATTCTATCTTGTTCTCCAGAGCAGTAACCCAGGAAGAAGCAGCATCTCGGGAAACCTGAACTTTTGGAAGTGTTCTCCAGCTCCCAGATTTGGGGACCAGGACATCCTGCAGGGCCGCATTTCAGTAGCTCCAGACAATGCAGTCAAGGCTAGAAATTAATATTTCATTGCTCATAAAGACAGTGAAGGACATTGTGATACAATAGTTTGAGTACAAAGGGTTATGGAATCACAGAACCACAGAATATCTTGAGCTGGGAGGTAGCCACAGGGATCATCCAGTGCTACCCATGGCCCTGCACAGACACCCCAACAATCCTCCCCCCATCCCTGAGAACAATGTCCAAACAAAAGGGTCGAATCCCAGAATCAGAGGATTATTAAGTACTACATAAAGTCTTGTTACAAAGGCTAAACCCCTGTGTTATAAATGGAGCTTTCAGGGGTAAGTTTGCTGAACACACAGAGAGGAGAAAGTTTCTCTGCAGGTTCTTACTGAAGACAGTCCTTAGGACTCATTTTGTCCTTGAAAACGTACAAGGTTTACTGCAGGATTATTTTTGTTTTGTCCAGCTGGGGGAATGTCAATAGTCACATTCCAACACTTTTTCCTGGAACTGCTGCACTAACCTCCTTAATTTTACAGTCCAGAAGAGCAAATCGGTTTCATCCATTTGCAATGCACACAAAGCATTTTACACCCAGTTCTTAAAGGCGCTTTTTATCTTTTAGGTTCCAAGCTTTCATATGACCTTTCCTTGAACATGGGTAACTCCTGCTCTTTCTGAATTATTAAACTTGTAAAATAGGGCATGTTCCATGAACAGGAAAAGGCCAATTTGGGTTTGAGACCTGACTTTAAAAAAAAAAAAAATCCCCTTCCTTTGAGAATTTAGAACTTGGAAAACCAATTTTTATTATTTTTGGTATTTATTGCTGCTAGCAGATGCTCCTAGACCTACCCACACTTTCTCCTTACCATGGTGTTGTTAACACAGTGTGTGCATTAGAAGTGTTTTAAAATTCATTACTGAATACGTTAACTTTTACATTTTAATTTTCTTTAGTTGTCCCAAAACATTTAAATGAAGAAAGTATTGTGGATCCATGATTGTAAACAATAACAAGAAGCTATGCAAAATTATTCTTAGCCAATAACCACAGCATATCTCTGTTTACTCCTCATACATCCATATGAACAGTGTATAGAGATGTTCAAAAATAAAATACACCTGAAATCCCTACAAGTAAATTATGCTACTTTGATGAAAAGGAGTTGTGATTTATTTATGAATCTTTTATCTCTACTTGGGAAAAGAGAGTCTTCATGACAAGAGAATCTGACTTGTTCCCCTGGACTCCAATTATTATTTTTAGAAGTGAGAGAAGTGGATACACAAATTAATCACACCTAAGGAGCTGAATACTTTGATTGTATGGTTTAATATATAAATCTATAGATACGAAGATATATAAAAATCTGAAATAGATAAATAATGTATGAATACATAGATAGATATATCTATATATCTATCTATATATCTATCTATATATATAGACATATACATAGATAGATATATAAATTTATATAGAATGAAAAAGGTAGATAATGTAGGTGATTAAGGTCTTCCTCATAAGTCAGCCAGGTGGGGGGAGGGGGTTGTGATCTGTGCTGCTCTAAAATGGGTAAGAGTCTCAGTTTCCTATAATCAAATCTACTTTTATACAATGAACCACATCCAAGAAAAGCTACTTGGATACAGTATTAGAAATAAGAAAGGAAGGGAATGAATGACACTTCTACTTAAAAAATACAGCCATAGTTCAGTGCTTTTCTGCTGATATCTAATTATTTTCTACCAGTGAAGCATAAACAGATCAAGTTTCATCTTCTCTGTGTATTGAAAACGCTGTGAACTGTCTGCAAAGCTCTAAAAAATTAATTTTCTCATTTATATGAAAGGCCAAAGTTCTCTTAACTACTTGTAGTGCTGTAACATCTCTGTAAACAATCTTTTCACAAGTACATAAGAATGAGGGTTCCCAGAGTGTCCTGATGAATTAGTAGACAGGAATTTTTTCCTACAGGCATTCAGAAATTGTCTGGACAATGAGTTAAAAAAAAAAGAAAGGATAGAAATCCCACCTTTACTTTGGCAGTAAAGGTTTGAACTAAAATGCTCTCTCCAGTTTGTCATTATCTGAGGTCAGAGTGAGGTGGGGGTTGGGCTCTGATCCCAGGACAAAAAGAAATGGCCAAAAGTTGTGCCAGGGCAGGTTTAAATTGGATATTAGGGGAAAATCCTTTGTGGAAAGGGTTGCAAAGCCCTGGAAGAGACCTCCCAGGGCAGTGGTGGAATCACCAACCCTGGAACTGTTCAAAACACGTGTGGACGTGGCCCCTGGGGACAGGGGTCAGTGGTGACCATGGGGGTGGTAGGTGGATGGTTGGACTTGGTGATCTTAAAGGGCTTTTCCAACCCTGACAATTCCACGATTCCATGAACAAGGGCTCACAGGGTGCCCAGCTCTGCTTTGGGACTCCCAGGCACCGCTGACAATTGTCATTAGAAGTATGCTCATTATTCTTAGCAAGATCCCTTACAGCAAGACCCATTTACAGCAGAAAAGTTGTAAGCAAATCCTAGTTCTGCTCACATATTATTTGCTCATGATTGTCTGGCTTTATTAATAGAAAGGAATTATTCTCCAAAGTTTCCTCACCAACTAAATCAATCATTTAAATCTTCTTTTTGCCCTAACTGCTCCCATTGACTTTATCATTGCAGAACCAGGCTTCCTCTACTTTATGTCTCTTTTGAAAGGCATCAACAAAGAATAGAATCTGAATCATTTTAGGGGATGGTTAAAACAAAACAGCCCCTAAAAATCTAAAAAAAAAAAAAAAAAAGAAAAAAAGCTAACTCAGATAAAAACAAAGAAAAGCAAAAGAAGGAGCAGAGGAAAATAACATGTGTAAGGATCAAGAGCTACTAAGGAAACAAGGCTTTTTTTTCCCCTTGACTTATTTTTGCCTCCTTGCCTTTTTGACCCATAAGTTCCATAGAATTAAGGAAACAGGCATTTTCACCACTTCTGTGGGGACAGAGGGATGTAGCAATTTACCAGAAGATGAAAATAATTGAGAAGATCAGTAGAAAAAGAAAATAGGACTCTTAATATTGAGACCAGAGAACTAACTTTGCTGTCAAGAACATACATTCCAGCCTTTGATCTACTGTCTGTGAGTGCAGCAATAAAGCAAACAGACACTGATGCAGCTCTTCAAGCATCAGAGTTTCTTTGTCACTTTTGTGGGTTAAAATTCATTGGCTGGCTAACAACCAAAACCTTTAAATAAACTAATAAATAAAATATATTGTAAAAATAGAAATAATTGAATATAAAAGAGGGAAGAAGACACATGCTGTGTGTGAGGAAAAAAACCCCAATGTTTCAAGATGGTTCAGGTTCCCCTGAATGAGAGATGAACAGACATAAAAAAGAAATAAGCAGTAGGCAACAGCAAATGTGTTCTAGGAAATGCTATCATGAAACCCATGACTGTAGCAACCACAAATTGTGGGAGGCTGGGAAATTGTATTTGCAATTCTAAATGAGCAAAATGCATATGAAGCAATATAGAAGCCTCTTCTTTTCATCATGTTAGGCACTGTGAAATGAAATGAGGGCAAAATAACCATCATTTGAAAAAGACGGAAATAAAATAAAATCTGAAGAAATAGGAGGGGGGAAAAAAGTGTTCCAGGAAGAAAGATGGCATTCAATCATAAAAAGCATTTAACAGTAAGAAAGGGAGATAAAATGCTCATGAAATGCACAGAGAGGACTAAAAAGGAAAAGAAAATCTAAAGTATGTTTGTTATTTGATGGGTAAAATGTCCATGTCTGCAAATATTAGGAATTTGTGCCTCAGATAAGCAGGTGACAGGAAATACAATTTTTAATGAGATTTCCAAGTGTGGGAAAGGTTCTCAGTTGACCTGAAGATTGTGGACACAGTCACTTCTGCAGCTCCTGTCAACCTCTGGATAACGTCGGGAGGAGGAACCACAGGTCTGTAATGCCACAAGATTTTGGCTAATTATTCCATTGGGATCTGGTCATTTAGGCAGGTTTGAATGCCCCTCAGGGTCCTTTTGTCTAATAGTGTTTCCTAAGTTTGTTTATGGTGATTTTGGGGGAGATCACACCAAGGGCTTCACTAAAGCCGAGGTAAAGGTCAACCCCTGCCCTGCCCTCATCCCTCCTTGTGGAAGGCAAAGCATCTGCTCACACATGATTCCCCTTTGCAAACCCAAGCTGGCTGCTCCCACCACCTTTTTGTCCTTCATGTGCCTGGAAATCATTTCCAGGAGGATTTTCTCCATCCCTTTTCCAGGGGCTGAAGTGGGGCTGGCTCACCTGGGCTTCCCCACACCTTCCTTCTTGATGTTCCTGAAGCCAGGAGGGATATTTCCTCTCCTGAGTATTCAGGAGCCTGTCCCAGCCACTGAGACCTGGCCAAGGCACTTGAGCCTGGTGTGACAATGTCACCCAGCTCCCACAGAGCTCATGGGTGCAACTCTCAGGCCCCCTCACGGGTATGTTTAGGTTGTTTAAGTGCCCCTTAGCCTGGGCCACCTCCACCACTTACGTCTTCCTTGCTCCAAATATTTCCTCTTCTCTCAGGAGCCTGGGGTATATAAAACTATGTTTTAAAACCCATGGATCAAAGAAGTAATTGCTCTAGAACAACTTCTTACTTTATTACAGCTCATGCCAGCACAGCTTTATAGGATGCCAATCAATAATTGGCAATTTGGACAATTGAAGGGGCTGTGCTTGCCCAGCCTGAGGAAGGGAAAGCTCATCATTCTCCAGGGCACTCTCAGACTTTCAAAGACCCACCAGATTGCACTAGATTTGACATTTTTCACTATTATTTTAATGGAAATATACCAAAACCTGTGATAGCCCTGATATATCCAAAGAGATGTGAATAGTTAAAACTCAGAAGACATATTTTCTAAAATATATCAAGGTAAACTAATCTAGGTATAAATTATCTTTAATTCTTATGTTATGGAACATGTTTAAAGTCATGTTTCAACATGTTGAAGCTCAAAACTTTGGATTTCATGTTCTCATTTCAAAGTCTCTAAGGTGAGTCCTGTTCTGTAAATGTAACAAATTTTAAGAAATTAAAGGGAACCTTTGCTATTCATTTTTATCAGACAACTGAATTTTTTTCTCTTTTCTTTTTCAGTTCCTGCAAGGCAACACTAAAATATTGTTTTGTCTGGGTTTGACACAGTGGTGGAGAACAAAGGAGAGCAGAGGATGTGCCAGGCACCAGTTGAATTTAGGGCTAGAGCTGAGATAAGCCTGTCCCCTCCAAATGAAATGTAAGATTACAGTCCAATGCTTCACTGCAGCTGCAGATAAGATGGGTCATTCAGCTTTTTCCTATCCCATGTTAATGCCCATTTTTCACTTTCACTAAAGGCCAGTCTGGCCATAATATAACAATTTGGAAACAGATTGGCTGGAGTAGTTTGAGTTACTGCTGTACAACGTGGTGTAAATCCAGAGACGGGAAGCATTAACGGCCGTGCTTGAGGAGAGGCTTCTATAGCTCCTGGAGAGAACTGGGAGAAGTTTAATAACTCAGGGATCAACATGTCCTCCATTCCAGTTTACTTTTATGTAGTTTCAATTTTAATTTCTTTTAAGTTTCATTCGATGTTTTACCTTCTACATACAAAAAAATGCCACTTCATCTCTTAGCACAATAGCTTGGAAACAGCTACATTTATAAGCTATATATAAACTACATAGAGATTGCTTTATATCTTTTTTTATTATTCTTTTTTTGCAGGGAAAGGGGAAAGAGAAAAGGAAATGAGACAAAATTCATGTTGTCATAGTATTTATTTTCAAAGCCTTGCAAATAAACTTTATATTTTGAAACACAATGAAAAGTTCTGAGGACACTTCACATATATTTACTGTTCAGGAACTGCATGTTCTTTTACTTAGATGATTCTATTCAATCTGTTAAAAATATTGAAGTATCCAAGGACTAAAATTAGCTCAATAACATTAATACTTCTTTCAATTTCAGTCCTAGTATCAAAATAGTGACACAAACCACTTTAAACATTTTCAGGTAAGTTAACCATCACGAAGAATTAAACATCCCATCTTCATATAGCAAGTTTTTTATCAAAATTACTTTTGGCTTGAAAAAGTGACCAAAGACCTATATAATTCAAAATACAGAATTAGAAAGGAGACATTTCAATAATAATAATAATCGTAATCATAAACTCAGCACCCAAGAGACAAAGGCAGAAAAAAATAATACAACAGCAGACAAAAAACTTCAGTTGATTAAAGCCTTGTTTCAACAGTCATTGCTTTATTAGAGCCACTGATCCAACATTTGTTCCTGAACCGTTCTTTTCCTAACTTGACCTTTACAGCTATGGAACATTTTGGCCATGCTTTCATTTTTAGTGGTGGCTACACCCCGGTGTGATATTTCAATTGAATATGACAGTTTTACTGTGTCTCCTTCTGCCCAGGAGTGGAGTTTATGGACACAGTACTAATAAAAATTGTATAATAAAGCAAAACCAAAACTGGGCAACTTTGTCAGTGAGATGTAATAAATTGCTTAAGACAGCTGCTTTAAAAGACAAAACTGAACAGAGTAAGAAATTCTGTATTATGTATTTCTGGTGCTGTGATATTAATTTTTTTTATTATCCCATACATATTCATGGCTGGAGTATCTTCAAGCACTTGCTGTTGCCACAAGTTGCAGCCTATTACAGACAGAATAGGGAATTCAGCAAAAGTCAGAACTACTGATTTCAGCAACCAGGAGTCAAAGGACACATCTCTTACATGGAGGTGCCTTAGAGCAAATTTCTTCTGTCTTATTCCAACAGTAGAATCATGGACTCATAGAATGGCCTGGGTTGGAAGGGACCTTTAAGATCACCTTGTTCCAAGCCCTTTTCCATGGGCAGGGACACCTGCCACTAGCCCAGGTTGCTCCAAGCCCCATCCAACCTTGCTTTGGACACTTCCAGGAATGGGGCAGCCACAGCTTCTCTGAGCAACCTGTGTCAGGGCCTCCCCACCCTCACAGGGTAGGATTCCTTCCTAATATCCCATCTATCCCTGTCCTCTGGCAGTGGGAAGCCATTCCCTGTGTCCTGTCCCTCCATCCCTTATCAATAGTCTCTCTCCGTCTTTCTTCGAGCCCCTTCAGGCCCTGCAAGGCCTGACAATGAGGTCACCCCAAAGTTTCTCCTCTCCAGGGTGAACAATCCCAACTCTCTCCCCTTTCCTCCCAGCAGAGCTGCTCCAGCCCTCTGCTCATCTTGGGGCCTCCTCTGGACTGGCTCCAGTAGCTCCATGTCCTTCCTGTGCTGGAGATCCCAGGACTGGATGCAGCTCTGCAGGGGGTCCCACCAGGTCTCCAGTGCCTGTTTCATGGAGCAGCTGTGGAGGTGTTGCAGGTCAAAAAGAGAATTCTTTACTCCTGGGCCAGACCTCCAGCAAACAGGACTGACGTGACTCGAGCACTCCATGGAGTTCCCAACCTGTGTGACAGAATGGATTCATGAGGCTCCACGATGGCAATCAGAGAAGTGAAATATCTCTGCTCACCAACCCTCCAGAGCTCCCTAAAATTCTCTGTTCTGCTTTTGTCTGAATTCTGTCTGAATAAAGGGAATTTGCTGTAGCAAACACGGACTCCCTAGAGTTTTATAATGTCCCATTCTTGTACTCCAGGCACATTGTTTTCTTCCAAGCCTCACTAATTCTGAACTAATTTACACAGACAGATTGAATTTTCTACATCTTCTAAGCCACCAAGTAAATCCCTTCACGGTTCTGAGGCACTGCTGGGAGGTTCTCCTCGGTTATAAGAACAATCACAGAAAATTTATCAGTTGTCTGTGCTGATTAAAATCGAGATGACATTTACAAGGAGAAACTTTAGATCTCAGAAAAGTTAATAAATATGGTGATTATTAAGACACTGATGCAATTTCCCAAAATGAATCACTCTGAATGAAAGTAAAAGTTGTTCTTAAAAATTTATAATGCTGATTTTAAGAATCAGTAAAAGTGGTGAAAGCCACAAAAGCCACTATAGATCCCTGTATTTATTAATATAGAACAAGAACCATTTTTGTAATATTAATTTTATCTTAATGTATATGATCATTTACTGCAAAATGACTTCAGAAACAAATAGCAATAACCTCTGGCTGTTAGTTGTTATTGAATGTCTCTTTATTAGATAATCAGTGACACTTTCTTAAATAATGGATATGAACACTGAAAAATAGTTCTTCAATTTTCTAGATATTGAGTTAGGTGTGTTTATTATATGTTTTATGTGGTTTTTTACAAACAGCTCAATGGTAATGGCCAAATATAAGATTAAATGGAATTTCCAAGTTGATGGGAGACTTCATAATATTGGAAATGGGAAGTGTTCAGATCATCCACTGCTACATCTTAGGGGAAATATTTAGTGTTTTCCCCAATCTGAACATTTCCATTTTTCCTTAAATCAAATTTATATTTATTCTATTGACAGCAGATTATCTTTCACCAAGTATAAGAGACAGAAGTAAACTATTTGAAAATAAATGTGTTTTCACTGGATTTCAATTAAATCAAGAATAGCCGAGTCATTTTACCTCTTGTTGCTAAGGAGACCCTCAATTTTTTGTTGATAGCTGGTTATTAGGCCAATCTTTTCATATTTCAATACTCTAAACTACCCCAACTTTGCTCAAGAATATTCTTCAGGACAAGTAGGCTTTGATGGAGAGAGGAAATTAGGTAATGCCTGATATCTGTGCAACAAACACGTGCTCCTGGGGATCCCAGGGTACGTCACCCTGTGCCAAACTGGTTTGCGTTGGCAGCAAAAGGAATATCAAAAAAGGAGATACAGAATGAAAAGAATTTAAAAAATATATTTCTTTATACAGTTCTTTCCCTGAGCAGGACATTTTTTCCTTTTGATAGTAAATATCTTAAAAAAAATAACATAAGACTACATGGTTGGGTTAAAATCAGCAAGTGAGAGAAATCAGGCACTGGGTGAAACTAAAACTCAACTAAAATCCCAAACAGAAACAATTTACAAGTGACATAATTATGAGATAACACGTGAATAGAGCAAGGCCTGAATGCAGTGGGAAAAACAAGACCAGTAGAAATTGGCAGAATGTTTAATATTGGTAATTCCTGTATTTACATTTCAGATGCATTTGTTAATCATTAAAGCTTTTGTTTCTGCATCAAACTTGTTCAGCTGTAGTTGCAGCAAACTGGAGGAGCTGAAGTTTTGTATTGGAGATAACACTTTGCTGCTTTGGGAAAGGCACACTGATGTCTCACCACTGAGGAAAAGGTCTTGGAAGTGTTCCTTCTCCTTAACAAATGCTTGTGGGAAGTGAAACATGGCCATGTTTGCAAAGCCTCAGTGACAAATTCTGCCCAGTGGCTACATGTAAACTGCATTATTCATTCCCACCCCTCAGCAACTGATCCAGGTTGTCATTACTCAGCTCTCTTGCCTTTGGGGCTTATGTTAAAATTATTTATGTCAAGTCATTTCAATTAAGGGAATGAAGAACAGGTAAATCTCTCCCTGAACAATGGATTTTGCATAACATAGTGATGCATCACAGCTTCATTGTTAACCTGCAGAGAGTTTTCTCTCTGCAATTTAGGTTGGAAACTAAATTGAGCATCTATTGACAGCAATAGAGTTGATCTAGGAATTCATCAGTAAATGATAATTACAAATCTGATAGATCCAGAAAGGACACCCTGGCTTTCCCAACTCCTCCTCAGGGAGCAGTCTGGGTGCAGCTGGATCCAGTCCCAGGCCTGGTCAGTGGTTTCTGTCTAAAGGAGTGTGCAGGTGTAATTGAGCCTTTACACAACTTTGCCCCACAGGATTAAGAATGGCAACTTAAACATATTGATATAAATAAAATATATGATTTATTTAAATTCATGGTGACAATGATAGTGATTAGACCCAAAGATCTAAATCAGAATTATTTACTAGACATCTCAGGCAGCTCTAACTAGGAGCACAGTGCACTCACTGTTTATTGCAGCAATTTTATTAAAGTAAGCAGAATAATTATTAAGTACAGATTCATGTTACTCACCCAAACCAACAACTGTGAGCAAATCTGTCTCTCTCAGCCTCCAGGAGTGACCTTGAGGGGTGTCCCCACTGCAGGAGGAATCTGTACACACTCCCCCAGGGCAGTGTCAGCAGATCCCCCTTTCCAAAGTGGGACTG
>JAWWLV010000005.1:25803484-25819447 GCA_035041135.1 Platyrinchus mystaceus | reverse complement strand
TCCTTGGGACACTCCAACAGCTTTAGATCTTTGTGACATTGTGGTGCCCCAAACTGCCCCCAGGATGGGAGGTGAGGTCACCCAGCCCAGACAGAGGGGACAATCCCCTCCTGCCCTGGTTGGTGATGTTGGGCCTGATGCCCCACAAGACATGTGTGAAGATCTGCAAAAAGAGTCATCAATTTATACACTCTACCTTTCCTTCTACTTATTTTAAAAACACCAATTCAGTGATGCTTTGTTGATATAAACAGCCAAATCTTGGCCATGTGGTGTTCGCACAAAGTCTGTATTTCAGAGGAGCCCAGATTTCCAAGCGATGAGCCCTCCACAGGTGAAACCAGGCTTTCAAAAGGAAACAGATTCTCATTTAGGCACCTGGGCAGGGCTGAAGCCTTCTCACAGTGCTCAGCTCTCAGCAGCAACCCTGCATTTCCATTAGGCAAATCTCCAAACAGGTCTAACACCTGAACAGGAGCTGATCTGATCATGCAGGAGATCACAGTCCCTTTGGAATCAGTGGGGATTTTGCCACTCATTGCGAAGGAATCAATCCCATAAAAGGATTGCATCCCTTTAACTGATTGGGGATGCTGAGCTTGTGGAATATTTCTGGCTTTGGTGCTTTTATGTGAAGATCCCCTAAAAGATTTATTAATTATTTCCATTGTGATTCTTCATACTAAGGAAAAAAAAAACCCCTGTAATAATCCTGTAAGTATTAGAGCTATGAAATCAACCCAATTCTGCAGAACTGTGGCACAGCTACACAAAATGGATTATGAATCTCTCAGAGCACAGGTTCTTAATCCTATAGGAATCACCTCGACGTGATTCTTCCCCTCTCTTCTGCTCTTGTGAGACCCCACCTGCAATATTGTGTCCAGGTCTGGGACCCCAAACACAAGACAGATGCTGGAGCAAGTCCAGAGGAGGCCACAAAGATGTTCCAAGGGCTGGAGCCCCTCTGCTCTGGAGTCAGGCTGGGAGAGCTGGGGAGGTTCACCTGGAGAAGAGAAGGCTCCAGGGAGACCTGAGAGCCCCTTCCAGGGCCTAAAGAGGCTCCAGGAGAGATGGAGACGGACTGGGGACAAGGGATGGAGGGACAGGACAAGGGGGAGTGGTTTCCCAGTGCCAGAGGACAGGGTTAGATGGGATATTGGGAAGGAATTCCTGTCTGTGAGGGTGGGGAGGCCCTGGCACAGGTTGCCCAGAGAAGCTGGGGCTGCCCCTGGATCCCTGGAAGTGTCCAAAGCCAGGTTGGAGGGGGCTTGGAGCAACCTGGGCTAGTGGAAAGTGTGACTGGATGAGCTTTAAGGTCCCTTCCCATCCAAAGCATTCTGGGATTCTATAATTCCATGATATATCTGATTTTCTTTCCTTGCAATAAGCCTTAAAGAGGCTTCCCTGAGCCCTGAACCAGATTAACAATCAGCCTCCCCACCCCTTGCCAATGTATTCAGTGAAGAAATAATCATTTCATGTGCCAGACAAGGAAGATGGTTCTGCAAAGCTGTTCTGTGGGCAGGAGCAGGGCTGGATTTGAGCCAGCAGCCTCAGCTCCTTATAACTGAGACTTATTTTAGCCATTCCAGCACAAACTACCTCAGCCCTGCTTCTAGAACTCTATTTAAATCTTCCACTTGAGCATTTTAAATAAGGACTAAACTGCAGGCAAACTCAGCCCCGATGCCTAGTTACAGAAGGAATCAATCACATGTCACCTCTGGAAAGGCATGTGAGGCCAGGACAGCACATTCCGCAGCCCACTGAACTACTTCCAGCAGGACACAACTCCAGCTTCACCAAGACTTCATCAGGAATTTCCCTCCTCCTGCCAAACCTGATTTGTGAATTAAAAGCATTCCTGCAGTTGTTTAATTGCACCAGAACTTTAGGGCGTGGGTTTCATTATTTCATTAAGCAGAGTGTCATTAATTACCAGGGGCACATTTCTCCCATACTCATTTCACCGGGGGAAGGCAATAAATTGGGAATCTGAGATTAAATGATGGCCCGTGTTATGGTTTGTCAGTGTTTTACAAGATACACATGGCCATAACACTGCCTGTTAACAATTCACATGCATTTGCATCTCACTACAAACCCTCTGTTACAGCCAATGGCAACAGAATTCCCATTGGGAATAAGTCCAGTAGGAGAGTGTTTCTCCCCAAGTTGATGGCAAATCAGAGATGTCTCACACTACATCACCACTGAATGTAAAGTGAGTTTAAAACACAGGCACTGCAGTTAAGGCATCATTTTTGAGCTCTGTAAACCACAAATACTGTGTAGCACTGTGAAATCAATATTTACATTAAAAATTCCCACGAATATGAAAGGAAAAGGTGTCAGGAGTCACTCAGCATTAAGAAATTACTTTCACCTGAGAGAAACCTTATCAGATGTGTGCGAAAATCTTGTCAGATGGAAATCATTATTCAAATACATATGTACAGCTTCTGGTTGCTATCTCTCTTTCGGCCCACCCTACTAGAATTTGCCAAGTGCATCAGTAAGAGACAGCTTTTATGTGTCCTTAATCCTATTTTTAGTTAAATAATGGCACAAACTGCAGGATTACTTTGCAGTCAGTGTGCTCCACCCTGGTCTTATATTTTCCACAAAACCTTTCAGTTTATTCCCAGACAACAAGAAGATTGAGACACCCAGGTTGTTCCCTGCAATTGTGGGACACGCAGTTATCGAGAGCTATTGAGGTCACCACCACAAACCATATATCAAAGGAAAGAGCAAGGTCTTCCAATTTACCTCAGGGCACAAACATTTTCAGGCAAAATATTTTTTTCTTTTCTTTTTTTTTTTTTTTCCTGTGTTATTTGGAAGTTCCTGAGGTCCATCATTTTGAAAAGCAGGGTGAGTTATGTGCATCAAGGACTTGACCAGTGCAAGCAGAAAGGAAGGGAGATGGAGATGTTACTGGTTTATGTGTCACTACATCAACATATTGACAGAATTTTCAGTCATGTGGATTTGCCTTGATTTTCCAGAAGGAAATTAAGAAGGAGGCAGAGCTGAAATCAGATGGCTGGGTCGTGATGTGCTTCATGTTATGCAGATAGAGCCATGAAAGGTTTTATAAAGTTCTGTAAACATCGTCTTCAATGCTACAGCTTCGTCATGAGGGGCAGGAGAGGGGCAGCTCCCATCTCTGCTCCATGTGAGCAGGGCCAGGACCCAGGGAATGGCTGGAACTGTGTCAGGTCGGATCTCAGGAAAAGGTTCTTCCCCCACAGGGTGGTTGGCACTGAACAGGCTCCCCAGGGCAGTGGGCACAGCCCCAAGGCTGCCAGAGCTCCAGGAGGGTTTGGATGATCCTCTGGGGCACAGGGTGGGCCTCTTGGGGATGGGCCTGGCCAGGACTGAGGGTTGGACTGGGTAACCCCTGTGGGTCCCTTCCAGCTCAAAGCGTTCTGTGGTTCATTATTCCTCCAATTAATGGAATCATTTCAGGTCTGAGCAGTAGAACTGTACATTAGCATTTCGTAGCAACTACCTATAAATTGACTTTTAAGCTCCACTGAACATGCTGAAAGCAATGGCAATGACTTAAGGAATTTGTTAAGTATGTTATGAATTTTCCTACCTTGGATATGCACCTGTGCTTGGCTCCAAAACAGGAGGGGGGAGATCTCTCAGTGAGAAGTACATGATCTGAGAACTGCAAGCAATCTCCTGTTTTTAAACTCCCTCCAGACTGATAAGTGATTGACTGCTTTACTTTATTGTATCTTATTAATATAATTTATTAATCCAGTAATTCAGTTTAAGCTGGCACTGGATGTTGCCGAAAGGAATAAGAGAAAAAGAACATCGTGATAAAATACCATCATCAAGCCATGGCTGCAAATCTGAGTGACAGGAGGGAAGTTCTCACTGCTGAGCTGTTCCCTGTCTCACACTGACAGGGTTCCTGTGTCTTTAGGCCATCGAGGAGGAAAGAAGCAAAGGCTCTAGAAATGTTAAACTCTGCTGGAGGCCTGGGCTGCTTTGCCACCATGTCTGGGATAAATGTGCAGTAGTGAAATGACCAGGACAGAGACAGGAATGTCTGAATTTCATGGAATCATAAAATCCCAAACTGGTTTGGGTTTGGGTAGAAAGGAACTTGAAGACCCTCTAGACCAAGTTCCTTGCCAGGGACAGGGACACCTTCCACTAGACCAGGTTGCTCAATCCCTTTCTATTCCTTCCTTTCTCCTCAGCCAGATGGTCCTTTTGAAAATAGGAAACAAAACTCGGAGTCATATGAAACATGATATTTCTCTCTTGATTTTTTTATGGACCAGATGTCAAAGAGGTACTTTTTTCCTTCTATGCAAAAACCCCCAGAGGCTTCAGTTGTCAAATCTGGGAACCTCAGAGAACTGCAAAAATGCAGCACAATTTCCCAGAAGTTCTGCAGAGTCTGGATACATCACCAAACATGATCCAGAGTAGCTGAACAGGGCACTCAGATTGTTTTTGCTGTTGAGTTGGAACAGATAAACATAAACCAAACCCAGAGTCCAGGTACTGCAACCACAGCCTTGCTGATGGTTTTGGACTCCAGGAAGAGCAGACTCCAAAACTTTGGAACTGCCTAATATTGGAAAATCCCAGAACAATGATTACTGTACCAAAATTGGTCTTTTTGGTGGATACTTCTAGTCCCTGTTGCAGAGCTTGAAATTCCCCAGAACTAATACAAAGTTGAATTTCCCAGCTGTTAAGACACAGGGTTTATGTTTTATTTCTGAAATACCTTTTTCTGGTATTTCCTTCAGCAAGAGCTCTTGGAACTTTTGAGGTGTGAGAGGATTTTGTATTTAAAAAAAAATAAAATTAATACAAACCAAAATAATGATCAAAAAACCCCATGAAATTGCTTCCAAAATGTGATTCCCCTCCGTTCAACTCATTCAGTTTTTTATTGTCATTTATTGTATAAATCAAGGTCCATGGACACAAAATGAGCTTGTCATAAAGATTTACAAGAAATTGTTGCCATTAATGGGGAAGAATTGCTCCATCCCATGGCAGTCTATGACTGGCTCATACTAATTTAGGCTTAAAAGAAGAAAACTATGGATTTAATTTTCTAAAAATAAAATCTATAGTTCTTTCCTCTACCATATCAATGTTCTACTAATTAATCAATGGGATATTTAACACTGATACAGAGACTTATTAAATTCTGATATGACTATAATAATGATAATTCCCTTATTGACAATAAATGGTAATTCTCCTGAAAACAAATAAATAAAGAAAACAAAGCAGCTCTCATGTGTCTCACAGAATCCATATCTAAATATAGATTTCAATTAATAAATTTAATAAATAGTTTGAAAGGTTTTAAATAAATAGATCAATAAATCAGGCACTCTGCTGATAGCCCTTTCCACCAATAGTGTTGCCAATCTCCCTCTTCTAAAGTACATTTTTCTGCTGTCAAAACAAATCATCTAGAGAAAATAACCCCATTGGTTTCAGCAGAAATGCAAGTCTGTAATAGCATAAATGACATATCTCTGGATTGCCTCTTGCCTCAGAAAATAGATCTGCAATAAAGCAAGTCTAATCCTCGAGAATTTATTTGTAGAAAATCCATCAGGTGTAATACTGGAAACCCTCTATCCAACATCACATATAAAGCAAGGCCTGTCTCAAGCACATGTAATCAAAGTCAAGTCTTCTTTTAAGAAAAAATTACTCTGTCTGAGGAGCCAGAAGGCAAAACCTCCAGCAGATTTTGACTTTGGAGTGGTGAAAAAATGTTTTCCTTTAATTGAAACAGATGAAGATTTTTGTTAAGCTTTTACATCCTTCAAAAAGCCTCTGTGGCTGTCACCAGTGTTATCTTTTGATCCAGAGCTTTGCAGGCAACATCTACAAGAATTTTTTCAAGCAACGCACTTCTTAAATGACTCTGACTTTCTTTGATATTGAAAATACACATTTTCACAGGAAAAGCAAAATATAGGTCTTGCCATTTCCTCCTGTTTGCTTTGTTTGCCATGTGTGTTACACCATGACTGTGTCTGGAATAATTGAAAAGGATTTGTGGAGAAAAAATATTATATTTGTGTGACTGTTTCTCTAGTGTTAGTCCCAGTGATGGAACTGGGAAAAAACATTTTCAGTCCAGAAATGGAAGAATTTCTCTTTTCCATTGGCTGCTTCCATTTATGGGATGTTCATAAGTCCCAAAGGTTCCTGTTAATTTCTATGTAGATGACCAGCACGTGATATTTCACTAATTCAATTAAACAAGTTTATTCACAGGAGGAGAAGCTTTTAGGAAACTATTTAGTCCTTTCAAGCAGCTTTAGTCCTGAATGAGAATCTGTGTGTGTGTGTGGGGATACACTTGTAACCTTTGTTGTAGGGATAAAATCACAGGAGATGAAATGTTTTATCAAATCATCTATTTACTTTATTTTATAAAATAATGCCCACCAACATAACTTTCAAAGGAATGCAGGACAGCACATATATATATACGTATAGATATATACAGATATATTTAGAGAGAGAGATGTAAAACTCTATTACATTATGAAGAAAAAGAAAATAATTTAAGTCTCAGTGCTCCCATGAATAAGTTTGGGGGGGCTTTTGTTTGTTTGTTTGGTTGGTTTTCTTTTGTTTTGTTGAGCTGTTTAGTCTCTAAGCAGTGTTATATCACTGATATTTGCATCCATCCAGCAACATCAGTTTAAGAACGAGTCCTGTTCTTTTTGGACAAGTCTTTTATTCAGTACCAGAGTGGAGATTGCTTTAGTTTGGCTCTTCATATCCTAAAATTATTCAAGTAGCCCTTGAGATTCCTTAAGAGCAGTCCATTTGATTAAATGAGCCAACAACAATTAATTACTTCTAAGATCCTAAAATGCCTGAGATACCAGAACAAAGGAAGTCCTTGTGGTCAGTTCTTGTTGTTTTATGCTGAAAAGACATTTTATTTTTCTTTTGTGCACCATTATAATTTCATTAAATGAAATATACTGAATATCAAGAAAGGCACTGTTAAGAATGAGTATCAGATGATTAGTCACTTTATCTTCATATTTTTCAGAAATCTTGCTCATGCAGTTCAATAAAGGACTAGATATAAGGAACCAAAATATGCATTAGAAAAAGCTTATGGCCACTATGATATTTAGGATTATTTGACTGCAAAGGACTATTTTAATTTATTTGCTTTTTTCATTATATTTTAGAAAAATATAGTTTAGGATTTCTTCAGTGTGTTATAAAGACATGTGAAAGGGGGAGACATGAAGAAAATTTTAGAAAACTGAAATGAGAAACTATTGAGTAGGAGAAAATCTTTTTCTGTGAGATAATTGCAGGGACATTGGGGAGTTCCCTGTTAGAGCTGTGGTGGCAGAGGGATGTTACTGCAATAATAGAACTGTGCAAGAGCAGAGATTTAGAGTCTGAATGAAATTATTGGGGAAATAAGTTTCTCTACATCTCCATGTTTGGTGCAACACAGACTTTGAATTAATTTATTTGAAAAACTGGGGATTGCTGTACTGCAATAGTAGTGGATTCCTCTGGTTTAAGACAACTATCAACTGCTTTAAAAGGTCCCAGGAAATCTAGGTGGGAAAAATCCCTACTGTGAGTAAAGTACAAAGAAAGCAACATCACCCAGGGCAGGAGGGGATTGTCCCCTCTGTCTGGGCTGGGGTGGCCTCACCTCCCATCCTGGGGGCAGTTTGGGGCACCACAATGTCACAAAGATCTAAAGCTGTTGGAGTGTCCCAAGGAGGGACGTGGGGATGGTAAAAGCTCTGGAGGAGAAGCCACAGAAGGAGCTGCTGAGGAGCAAAATGAGAGTTGGGGTTTTTGGCCCTTGCTTTGGGAAACTGGCAAAACTGAATCAGAACTTTGAAACAGAACATCAGCATTAGTAACTAAAGTGAGAATGTCTGTGAGTCTCTTTCCTCCCATGAGGTAAACTCAATTTAGGAAGACTTTTCCTCGGCTTCCTGTACCTGATTTTGTGTCTCAATTCCAGTCATTAACTGCTTTTTTTCCATCATATAATTTACCCTTTTTTCTGAGATGCCAATTTTCTGGGAAACAAACAATAGATGATTTTTTTATGAAGCCCAGAAGGTATTCTGACAGCAGAACATGGTGCTGCTCTGTGCAGCTCCTCTTTAGGAGCTTCACTGGATGCGCTTTTTTTCCCCACAAGGACTTGATCTGATTTTCCAGTTGCTTGGACATGTTCGGTCCAGTTGTAACAAGCCTTGCAATGAGATCCCTCGTGATTTATTGTGGATTGGATTCTGTTGGGCTCTCAATGTGTTGCCAAAGTTTCCCAGACTTCCTCAGGAGGCTGATTACTGCCAGGGAGGAAAACTGCAGGAAGCCTGGTTGGAGCTGTGTAGCTGAAATCTTTGTCACGGTTTCATTCTCTTTGGAAAGCTGCTCTGCCTTTCCTTATATTAACACAGGAAATATTCTGGCTGATTGGGACAGGCCTTTCAAACGGAATAAAACTCCTTAAGACAACAGCATTGCCAGTGTATTGCTTTCTATGTGAATATAAGTGCAAAAGAAAACAAAATTAATACCTCTAAAACCAATAGAGGTTAAAATCATTGAATCACAGAAGGTTAAGGTTGGGAAAGACCTCTGAGATCATCAAGTCCAACATTTGACTGACCCACTAAACTGGATTACAGAGTTACATGGCTACTTATTTGAGAGGAAATATTAGAGGAAATATTTAATATTTTAAAAAGTGAATCCTTTCCCTGAATTCTGCCTTTGGAAGCTGCAGCAGGAAGTTGGAATCAACATATCAGTTCACCAGAGTGCTGCGAGTTTACAAGGTATGACTTGGAGCAGAACTGGGATCTTTGAGGCCACATCTTCATGGGAAAAATAGGTTACATCAGGGAAAGTACTTTTTTTTCTTTTGCTTACCAAATATCTCTGAAAGAAAGCTGGGCAAGCAAATTAAAATAGGAAGAGAAAGACAGAAATTCTTCAGAGTACAAAGGGAAAGTCAAGAGAGATCCTGACTCATGGTTTCCACTCCAAAACTCTTGATCTTTAAGGTCCCTTCTAAACCAAACCATTGTATGATTCTGTGATATTTTGCCCTAATGGAATTACTGTTGGAGGAAAGAAATTATTCCACACACCAGCAAGAAACAAGAGCTGTTCACAGAACTGTGAAGGCAACTCTTATGTCCTTTATCAGAAAATAAATTTTAAAATGGGATGGGGTTTGGGTTTATTTCTGGTCCTTGACCAGCTCATTAGGGTGGATGCAAATCACCTTTGCTGTCTGCTGGAGAGAGGTGAAAAGTCGGTACCTGCAGCCCTTGGGGATGGATTTTATTAGATTTGGAGTAAAAATGAACTTGTGTGTCCCTTTGACTGGATTAAAGATATCACCAGGAGTAATAACTGCACATTATAAGGAGACTCATCCCACAAGTAGCACCTCAGTGGTGAAGAGGTGAGTAAAAATGTGTTGCTAACTCTGTCCTTTGTGGATGTGGGAAAGGAGTTAATTCTAGAGAACAGTTCAGAAGTGATAAACAGTGTTTGCATGAGTTTGCAATCAAATGCACCTCTGCTTTCTCTTGAAGAGAGACTGGAGGGTCCAGGGGGTGTCTGAGTTGTAGATTGGGGTGAGTATTGACACAGCAGCCAGAGAGAACTGCATTTGTTCACTGTCTCTGCATCATGTGCAGTTATTATGGCTCTTACACCTACTGTTTGCTTCTAGTGGCTCTGGAAAATCTGCCTCCAGCCTCCCCAGCAGGGCTCATCCAAAGAAAAAGGGTCCAGGAAAGGAGGAACCTGAGACTTTCCCCCAACTATTTGTCCCTGCCTGGCTCTGGATGCTGCTCAACCTGGAGGCTGCCTTAGGCAGCATTTGGAGGGAATTTGGGAAATTCTGGCACACTGCATGTCAAGGGACAGGTGCTGCAATGCCTGTTTGCACAATAAGCACTTAAGCTTTTAATTTCTGCCCATTTATACTAAATATATGGTGAGAAGAGGACCAAGAAAGGTGATTTCAACATTAAAGCTTGGGGAGAATTCAGTGAGACAAAGAGCAGCAGAGCTCTCACAAAAATAGATACAATATGAAAAAAAAAATCAGAAATATTTTCATTACTGTAGTGTGACAATTGTGAGGAAAGAAAATATACTGACAGCCCAAAATACACAGAAGGAAAAGGTGTGCAGAGATGCACACAGGGCATATTCGTGGAGGAAGGTGGGAGAAGCAGTTCTTCCAAATGTGCTGAGAAGTCTTTCTGGCTCAATTGAATTTGGAGCATATCCCAGGTACAAAACAGAGTTAGCCAGAGTGCTCCAGATGGATGTTATCCTGAGCCAAGAGCTAACTACATCAATGCTTTTCATTGACTTTGGTGCTGCAGAATGAAATGGCAGCAAAATGTCCAACATATGATTCCTTTTATTACTCCTGATGCCATAAGTGACACTTTCCCTGGACTATCACCACACAGCAATTACTATTCACCACCACCATTGCTGTTTCCACTGTCAAATCATGAGTCTCCTTGATTAATTTGATTTTTAGCAATAAAGTAATCTCTGCTACCTGATTTAATCCATCCTCTTTTCTGCAGCTATTGCCTCACTTGGAAAAAAATTGAGCCAGCCTGGAAATAGTTGAAGTTTTTAATCACAGTTAAAATTAAAATACTAATTTTTAGAACAAGAACCACCTACAGTATATATTATATTAACATAAATTCCTCAATATGTCAGAAAAAAAATTACCAGGGGAGAAATCCAAAATGAATAACAGCTTGAGGTGCAAACATTGAAGAAGTTTGGGCTGTATCAATGCACGTGGCTAGAAAGACTCCTGGATTTCTCACAACTCCCTCAAATTTCTCTGAAAAATCACAATGGCATTTCCCTTACCCTGCTCCCAGGAGGCAGAGCTAGCAGGTAATTATTTTTGATAACTTTTTCTTTCGCACCCTAGAGCACTTTTGTATGTACACTGAATATATTCAACACTCCCTTATTCAGCAGCCATTTATCTCACCTATAATTAGAAATAAGTGAAAAATACTGAGCAGGTTTTTCTAAGAACTTTTCCAAACTCCCACAAGCTGCTGTGTAATTCTCAAGCCTTGCTGGAGAAAAATAAATAAATAAAACTAGAACATATTCTGGACAAGTAAAATCAAATCCTGACTGACAACTGTTGCGTCTGTTGGAGCAGATACAATTTTGGAATTACTGACATATTAAGTTTTCATCCACCTTGGAAAAAAGCAAAAATGCTGACAAACCCCATTCAGAGGTGTTGCCATTGGATGCTGATGTAATTAAGTCCAGAACGAGGTACAGCATATTAGTGATGGAGCCTGTCAGTGATCCTGCAGTGATTTATGAGCTGTGACTAACAAAGAGCACCAACAGGTGAAGTCTCACAGTGTTAAGAGGAAACACTTTCCACTCAAATTTAAAGGGAAATTTTATTATCAGGTTTTATAGACGATGTCTTTAGTCAGATATTTCAGCACCTACAGGCATAATATATGTGTTAATAACACCAAAGTTGGGGTTTTGATCCCCACATGGGCCATTCACTGGGTGATCCTCGTGGGTACCTCCCAGCTCAGGGTATTCTGTGAGTCAGAGGTTTTGGGTTCAGTGTTGGTAATAAAGCCAGAAGCAGTGAAATCCAACTACAAAGTGTGCCCTGAGCTCCAGGCAGCTCTCAGCCAGCTTTGTATGGAACACTTGGCTTGCAGGCAGAAAACATGATTTATGACATGACAGGAAATGACAGGAGTAATAATGAATAACTGAAACCAAGGGGGCTCTTAAGGAAGACAACAATATTGTTTAAATACCTTATTATATTACATTGTCTGCAAGGAAACATAGTAGAAAATAATGTAAAAATAACTGCAGGCAACCTTTACTATACTCTTTGTTCCTCCTCCTCCACCCTACTACAGTTTTTCTTCCCTCAGTAAATTCTGAAATTCTGCTGACCCAGGTCCCATTCCACATTGGGAAATTGTGCCTCTTTATGTGGTAATTTATATACATATATATATGTAGTTGGTCCTGATTTACAGAAAATCTGTGGTGTCCTGAATAACTATTTAAATGAAGGATAGAAAGAAAAAATATTAAAATTTATTTTATTAAAAAAAATAAAATCTAGATATACACTGCTCATTCAAGTGTGAAAATCAGCCTGTGGAAACATCTGCCTTGTGAGCTGACACTTAAAAAGCAGATGACAGCCAGCTAGAGATGGAAAGACTGGTCAGACAGATGTGAGATGGATGTGACACTTTTGGAGGAAGACTTCCTAATAACATCCCTAATACATGTTCTATCACTCCAGGAGCAAATAGGGATGAAGGCTCCGGGCACGGCTTACACTTTGATGGGATTTGTACAATGAAAAGAGGCATTTTGCTACTAATAAAGTCTTTTTTTTTTAAATAGAAAAATGAAATGATATCTCTTCTATGCTCATGGCAAATTGCAAAATAGCCAATCTTGGTGCCTTTTGGCTCAGCCACAGAATGAAATTCGTTTCAGAACAGAACACTCTGCAGATCCAGGGATATCTTGCTGTGGATCCAGACAAAGTAGATCAAACTTTGCACCAGATTTCCCCTTCAGCTGCTTTTGTTTGGCCCGGGTTTAAACAGTGACCTGAGCTCCGTTTGGGCTTTTTAACCAAACAGACCAGCTGGGATTCTGGGGACAAAATTCTGTCCTTGGCCACTTCTGATAAAACCAACGGCCAACCTCAGGTCAGATGAACTCTTAATACCACAGGGAGCCACAGTGTGTTAACAATTCTGGGATTTGATTTTTTAAGCATCAAACTATTTTTGTGTGTCAACAAAGAGAACCAATGGAAGCACAACAGTTTAATTGCTCCAGGGAATGTTTTCCAATCCAATCCAAGACAGGCACTGACATTTAGTGCCTTCCTTCTGTTCCTTTTTGCCTTTTAAATCTGTAGGTTCTTATATTACATTAATTCCAACAGACTTCTGATCAAATGAACTTTCTGTTCATTCATTCTTTAAGAACAAGTAGAGCACAGGGGGGTAGAAGTAATCTCTTATTTACTGTTTTAAATTACTTTTCTTCTTTTGCCTCTTATTGTCACCACACAAAATTGTATAAGCAGTGGAAACATTCCCTTCAGCTCTGTACCCTGCAAGGAGAAATTTCAGAGTAGCTACTCTGCAATTACACTTTTTGACCAGAAGGCAATTTTATTACTGAGAATAAACAAAATAGAATTGACATCTTGGTCATGTAACCTCGATTCCAACAGTGATTTCAAAAATTAAAATTTCAAATCCAAATGAAAGGCATGTGTCACATAAATATAATTCCAGTTCTGGGAATTTAAGTTAATTAAAACAAAACAAAACAAAACAAAAACAAACAAACAAACAAAAAAACCCTTCCACAAAGTAACTGCACTGTATCTTATATAAAATTACCATGTAATTGGAATTAATGTGTTAAATTTGGTCTAATGACATTACACTTCATGGGTGTAGTGAAAAATCTCATTCTTGCAAGGTCACACAGGACAGCCTCGTCATGCAAGGGAAAGGATTTTAGTCTTGAGTTAAATCATTAGTCCTGGTTATTCCCTGACAGGCCCGGAAGAGCACAACACCGGATGGACATGGCAGTGAGCATTTCACAGCATGTTGCTTTTACATTTGTCCCCTCAAGTAATAAATTATTTCTCAGTTTAAGTGACTCGCACCAATCAGCTCCTCTTTGTTCAGACTTCTGTGAATAACTTGTTCCTTTTCTTATTAGAGTTGCTAAAATATTTATCATTTTAGAAAAGGAGGATTGTCCTTTGCCTTTGGCCAGGAATTCTGATTGCATATCTGCAGCAGAGCACAAGGTACACATTCCAGACATTAACCTGGGAAAAACCTTGGAAGGCCCAAGACTAGAGAGGGGAAAAGGGGTTTAATTTTTTCCCACTGTGTACCTGTTGACATCGTCAGCATTCCTTGAGCAGTGATTTTCACTCTGAAGATCATAGCACTTTAATTTGCACCAGGATTTGATTGATCAATTTGAAAGATATGGAGGTGAAAAACTTCTGAGGCAATAGATTGTAGAACCACAGAATTGCTAAGGTTGCAGAAGACCTTTAAGATCATCAATTCCAGTCAACTAACCCAGCACCACCATGTTCACCCCCAAACCATGTCCTCAAGTGCCACATCCACATGTTTTTTGAACACTTCCAGGGATGGGGACTCCACCACTGCCCTGGGCAGTCCCTTCCAATGCTTTCCAAGCCTTTCAGTGAATTTTTTTTCCTTAATATGTAATCTAAACCTTCTCTGGGACAACTTGAGGCTGAATCCTGAGAGATTCTGGTGACATTTCTGTAAAAGAATTATTTGGGAATTCATCACTATCAGCCCAGGATTTGTGTTTGATGCTTTTAGGAAAAATCTACCGCCGGAGTATAGGCAGAAAAGTAGAGTTGCTTTCATGAGGTTGAACTGAACTATTAGTTAATTATGAGAGAGTTATAACCAGCTCTGGGTTTGACCAACAGTTCTTTACTCCTTTAGGGAACCTTGGAAGTTCTTCCTTTGCTTGTCTTAAAAAGGAGGAAAGAAAATGAGAGTTCTGGAAAGCACTATAGGTGGTAAATCCCAAGTGTGTAAGAAGCACATCCCCTGAGTGCAGCTGGGAAAAACTCCCTGCCTGACAGGCACTTTCCCTGTAGCAGGAATTACATTCCTTCACTGGGAAAGAGGTGTTTCAAGGATGCTGTTGGTGCTCAGGGGTTCCAGAACAGGGATCTGAAGATCTGATGAGGTGATGTTCCTCATGATTTCATTCTCTTCTGGATTTTAATGGGTTTTGATTCAGCTCTTGAGCGGGTGGTGGCTCCTATAAAAGAATTAGACTCCTACAGAGAAGACAGTGCTGCTCTCCTGAGATGGCACAGATTTATGAAAAAAAAAAGTAGGAACTGTGCTGTGCAATTGTTCTATATCAATGTCTATAAATAAGCACAAGCATAGACTTGAATATAAGAATATCTAAAAAAAACCAGCCGTGGTCTTTCTAATTGCGCATTAAATCTGAAGTTATTTTGCTGAATTCACGATTAACATTAATAATTTTTATCAGTGTAACTAAAACAAAATGGATGCAAAAGTCTAGCTTCTATCACCTTGGAATTATAAAATCATAGGAAGGTTAAGGTTGGAAAAGCCTTTTAAGTGCAACCATCAACTCAGCACCACCATCTTTTTCAGCACTGAACCATGGCCCCAAGTGCCACAGCCACAGGGTTTTTAAACTCTTCCAGTGATGGGGACTCGACTGCCCTGCACGTGAACACCACCTTGGAAGTGTTCAAAAATCTTTCCAAAAAGTACAAAAACTATCAGTACAGGAGTTGTTGTTTGTTCTGTGTTGTTGTTGATAAAGCCTTTAAATTATGTCTTGGCTGCCAACACTTGGAAACCAAAATCCTTTTCTCCCAGAAAAGGGATACTACTCCATCCTTATGCCATGAAAAGACAATGCTTCCACAGAAATTCAACAAAGAAAAGGAGCTGGAGGAAGAACAGGAAGGCTATTCCCAGATCCACCACTGATGGTGTGTCTTGTACAAAATCCTTATCTCTTTTTTGCCTCAGATCTGGAATTGTGTCCTCATTTCATCTTCTCCTCTGGCAACACACTGATAATGTTCCCTGATGCAAAGTAAAAGAACAATTAGAATTGTCTAACACTCATTTAAGAACTGCTGTACTTTCCCCCCTGAGCAGGGGAACAGCTCCAGCAATTTTCTGTTCGTGGGATGGGGAGGGGGGTCCTGCTGCTTTTGGGGTTGAAGGAAGCTGAGCCCCCCTGACTGCCCCAGCCCAAAGTCCATCCCCTCTG
>JAWWLV010000005.1:25787719-25803384 GCA_035041135.1 Platyrinchus mystaceus | reverse complement strand
TCCTTCCCTGTGAGGGTGGGGAGGCCCTGGCACAGGTTTCCCAGAGAAGCTGTGGCTGCCCCATCCCTGGAAGTGTCAAGCTTGACCAGTTGGCACGTGGGGGCTCTGGCATGTGGGATTTGCTACATGGGTTAATTCCCCAGTCTGTATTTAAGGACTTGTGTGTATCTATAGGTGTGAAGGAGAAAACCCCACCAAACAGTCTCTTCATTTTAAATCTGTATTAATGTCTGGGCAGTACATATAGCACAAATCCTGTGTTTGGGATTCTGAACACTGAGGACATGTAGAGGGAAGGGCAGGAGAAAAAGAAATGCACTTTTATGCTACTTTTCTCAAGCCTTTGCATTGATTAACTCTGACCTCGTGAAATGTTGTCTTTCAAAAGCATTCAAAAGGTATTAAATGTAGGGGGAAGTCTACAAAGGGAACAGGAATATTAATCCTGTTAACAGGATGTTAATCCCTCCATGTGCTGAGGAAACACAATTACTACATTACAATAGAAATAATCACTGAAGATTCCAACATAACTAAGGCAGCATTTGGTGATTATTTTTTTCCTGCAAAAAGCTGAAAGGTCCCAGTTGAATCCCAAGTGTTATCCATCTTAAGGCAAGTATTGGAAGAACATTATATGCAGGTACCCACTGAAGCAATAAGATTTTAAAATGTCCTTCAGACATCCTTAATGGGAAGAGCTGATTTCTCTGTGAGACTGTTAAACCTCAGAACATTCAGTTCAGCACTTAAAGAACAGGAAGACACAATTACTCACTCCATCCAAAACATCTAACTTCCTTAGCATCTTATATAATGTAGTCATGGAGAGAATACAGTTCTCAGTGCATTTACTGCTGTGTTTGAAAATCTCCTGCCTCTTCTTTCATTTCCCTGATCATTTATTTAGTTTTTCAATAGTATGAAAGATTTAGTCAATATACAATAGTGTTCCCTAGAACTTTACAATTTCATCCCACAACCCCATCCTGTGTGCACTTGAAAACTAGAATATTGACATAAAAACTTAATCTAAAAGCAGAAAAAGCTCTTTTCTCCTTCACTCACTTTTCCCTCTCCAATGTTGTGCAGATAATACAGCAAATAGTTGTGTGCTCATTTCAGGTCTCAGACCCTGCATCCTGAATGATTTAGTGAAAGCTTAGACTCAGGTAAAATCCTGTTAAGAAGAAAGAATTTCTGATGTTTGAAGTCCTCCACTCTTGATTTTTCAGTGGGCCAATATTTGTATAACTCCATATTGATGTCCTGTTGGAAAAAAAGGACGCGGTGAATGCAAAGGGTAAAAATCACCCTCAATCTATAACCAAAGTGAAAAAGGTCTTAAAAAGAAAAGGTCTTGACATTATCTCATTCTGCATAAAACATCCTGTTTATTGATCATAATCTCTTTAATTCAGGACTATTTGTTTTCAGAGGCTTGGGACAGAGGTTTGGAACAGGGGTTCCATCTTGATTCCTTACTTCTAATCATTGTTGCTCCACAGCAGGTGACAGAACTGGACAACTGACAGCTGTGCCTTCCATTCAATAGCTGTACAATCATATTAAATTAGTGTATTGGACTGTTTAATAAAGAGGCACTTTTCCTGCCCAAATGGTCAGAAGACAATGGTACCTCGCCTTTCGAATTAAAACAAAGGAAATAAAAGTAATGGCCAGGACACAAATTCTCCCCTCAGACACACCAGCAGACTAAGAACTAAAGAAAAATCAGGTTGACACAACAAGAAATGGACAAGACAATGAGGACAAGAATGAATTTCAGATAGAAATTAGGGGCAGGACTGCAGGAGCCCATAAAGAATATCTGAAGGGTCTGGACTTTGAAGTCTATGTGTATTAATTGATAGAACAACACCACTAAAATCAAATCTCTCTTACCAAGCTAAGGTGCAGCTAATTCTGCTTTATATTTTGTTGAGTCTTTAAGAAACAGTAGCAGCTAGGAGGGTTTGAGGCTGGTGAGTGTTACACCTCTAAGTAGTTTATGTTCCTATTAATCCACCTGACTGTTGAACACAATAAATCTGGGTCTTTTTTTGCAGGAGATAAAGCAGTTCTCTCTCTTCTGCCCACTCTGTAAATTCACCAATGAACACTGAAGAGCTGCAAATTGTTATTCCTTATCTGAAATGAAGCCAATTTCATCCCTTTTACTTGCTGTTGCTGCAGCAACAGAGGAAATTATGAGTGCTCAATATACTGTCCTTGTCTGGAGCTTGATTCTAGAGGCCAATATAGAACTTTATCTGTCTTTCCTCTCCTGTAACTGGTAATTAAACAATATATCTGATTTAAGATACTGTGTTTCTTTGGGAGATCATCCTTAACAGGTTGAACTTTGACTTAGTGTTGCTGATCTTTCCCATAGGTGTATTTCCAAAACCTTTATTTTATTTACAGTTTGTGTAAATAAATTGTCTGTCTTTGCACCCCTGATTTTTCTTACTGTGAATTATGTTTCTTGTACTCATCACAGTAATGTCTTTGAAAAAATTACTTTTAAAATTCAGAATTACAAGAAAAATAAATGAACATATTTGACAAGCCGGTTGGGCCAACTCTACAAAATATGATCAGGGACACTTATTTGAAAGAAAGTAATTTCAATAATAGTATATCTGACAGTCTTCCATGAGTTTTTGAAAGCAGTTGAGAATGAAAATATTTGTTTGGAAGAAGGTTTTTGGAAAATTGCTGAAAATATTCATGCTAATATTTATTGAGAGGAATGAGCAACCTCCCCTAGTGGAAGGTGTCCCTGCCCATGGTGGGGGATGGAAATGAGATGATCTTCAAGGTCCCCTCCAACCCAAACCAATCTGTGATTGTATGAATTCATCTCAGGCAGATCATTTAAATGCATTTTTGCAGTGTCACTCATCAACCAGCCTGAGCACCATAAGCAGAAACAGTTAAACACTGAGGGAATCCACGGTGTGGTTTTTGCTTTGTCTGAAACAATCAGTTCAAAAGCCTGGTCAGAAAATCTCTGCTCAGAAGGAGAGAGGAAGTGCTGGAGCACTGAAAAGTGCTCCTCAGGTTTGGTGATCCTCTTGGTAAAGGTTCCACTCACTGAGCTGTGGAAACCCTCTGATGTTTGCTGTGGGATAGGACCTCTGACGCCAATTCCCATCCCCCTCAGCTGTGCCACTGCATTGGAAAACATTCCCTATATTGCTTATCAGCCACTTGGAACAGGTTTTAACCAGCCCAGACAGTGCAGTTCCCATCTTTTCACCAAGGTAACATTTTCTGTGGTAGTTTCATAAAGCAGATCCAAATGGATGTGCCCAAATGCCTGAAAGACTTCCAGGAATAACATAGAGTTGAAAAAAAATTACACTTCTTTTGTGTTTTTTAATGAACCTCAAGCATCTGAATTGAGTGATAAAAGTATTATAGAATTAGAATTACAAGATTTTCACTCATTTGCATCTGTATTGTTTTCAGCTGCATGTTTGCAAGTCACATTTGGGGAACGCTGCCAACACTGCAATAGCCTGAGGAACATTTTTGGCTCGAACTCAGTGTGTAAAAATCCATGGAGCGTTTTTGGTTTTGTGTTCTAAATTGCCTCTTGCAAAATCCACTAATCCAGCAACTGACGAATTGAAAGAATATTTGAAAAGCCATCAGCAAGTCTTACATGGGTATGTTATGACACATCATCCCATAACCTCTTACATTGAAAATAAAGCATTGGAATATAAAAGCAGAAATGTTTGATGCCCATTGTTCACTGTTAATTCTCATCATGTATCACAATTACATGAACACCTGTGCTAAAAACCTTTGTGCTGGTAATGCCTGAGAGCTTGCAAGGTGTTCAATTCCACTCAAACTAATTCCCTACTATTAAAAATCCTCTCAGGTTTTTTCTCTCCTTTTCAAGACTGATAATATTTTTTCTGCTTATATCTTAGGGCAAACACACAGATTTTTTGATAAAACCTACACATATCAGACATTTGAATGGTTTAATTGGCACGTCTATAAATAATTCAGCTGCTAAACTGGCTGAAGGGAAAAAAATCACAATTACCTTAATCCATTTCTACCTTTCACCCATATTTCACCACTATTACTCTCAGGAACAACTTTATTGGATGCAGCTGCTTGAATTTTAAGGTACTCTTGTCAGAGCTGGTTGATGTTCTCAAGGTGCCACCTCAGCAAAACCTGCCCAGCCTGGTGGGGGGTTCCCACAGCACAGCCTGGTTACCTTGGGCTGCTCAGTGCTGCTTTTACAGCAACAAGGTAGGAGTTATCGCTGGGGGCTAAAATTCTTCCTGCACATTTTCAGGAGAGCAATGCCAACCTTTAGTGTTCTCCACTTTATCTGTCCATAGGATTCTGCTTCCTTGTCCTCTACAGGCAAAAAATGTCAGAGGACCTGCCTTTTTTCTGCTAGATTTTGACATGAATTTGTACTTATGTCTGTAAGAAAGATCCCACAGAGTGGGAAAAGACTCTGCCAAGGCTTACAAGTACACAGCCAGTTTATTATGTGCTGGATCAAACAGCTCAGGAGCTCACACAGATGATGCTCCGTGGCTTTGAACATCCTCTTTCCTTCTACCAATGATCCCATGATGTGGGCTGTGGTGTTTCAAATACAGAATTCGCTCTTGAATTGCTTAGAAGCCTTATCAGAAGGATGAAGCTTTCTGGATAAATTTTGTGCCCCCTGTGGCAATTCACAGGTAAAGCAACATTCTTTCCATCTTCAGCATTGCCGCTTGAGAAACTTGGAACAGTAGAGGGGGATTGGAACAGGATGAGCTTTTAAGGTCCCTTCCAACCCAAACCAGTCTGGAATTCTATGATTCTGATTCTATTTGACTATATTTCCTATGGCTTGTGCATGATTTATTTAATGGACCACAAGTACCTATTTTCAAACTCTTTTCAAGCTGGAATGGAACCAGGTAGTACTGTGCACCCTTGATTTCAGTTTGTCCTTAGAAGAGGGTTTAATACCTGTAACTGTTATAAATACCTGTCATTGTTTTAAATTAGAATCTTTAGCATCTGCTGAAATCCCTCAACAAGTGTTTCCTGTGTAACACCCCATTGATTATAGGGGATTAAACACTGAAAAGCACAATAGTGAAGAGAAATAATTAATTTGTATTTTTGTGATCTCAACATTCATAGCAAAATTTCTGTCAGGAGTTGGACTTTGATGATTCTTGTGGGTCTCCTCCAGGATATTCTATGATTCTGTGATTCTATGTCTTTCAGCAAAAGAGACCTAAAAAGGAGGGAGTTCACACCCTCTTTACAGTGTAAATGAAGACATTGGATGAAAAGTGTCTTTTGTTTTCTGGTTTTTTTTCCTTTTAGGGCTCATCTCACTTGATCAAGGACTGCAGGGAAGATTTTCAAAAGACCTAGATGACCAAAAGCAAGTTATATTGGCTGATTACTGAAATATTGATGCTTCTGAATATGTAACTTTCTTTTTTCATTTTAACTGACACTTTAATCAAGAAAAAATACCCCGTAAACATAAGGATACTTAGTCTTACCATGAGTCCCAGAGAAAGCAGTTAGGTGGTATTAAAACATCTCATCACAGGGCATTTCATACTGTTACCATGAGCAGCAGCACTACAGGGAAATCAGCAAAAATAACTTCTAGGATGATGAAAAAAAAAGTAAGATAAAAGTGTGTTCACTAATGAGATGAATGAATTAATTCAGGGTGTATAATCAATGAGGGGACACTTCCTCACTCCTCTCTCTGTCCCTTGCTGTTGTATGATTGGGCAAACTCATCACTTGGGGGAATTTTGATTGAAGTGCCTAAGAAAAATAGATCCAGGGAGGAAAAGACAAGTGCTCTCATCCTACAGCCATGAGCTATCATTTCATAAGGAAGGCATTTTCAAAATTAGGGGAAAGAACCTTTGTAATTTCCAATGTCTTGCTTGTTCTTTTGGCAGCAGCAGCAGTTCCCTTGGATAGAAAAGAGAGTCACAGATCAACAGGTGAAGTTTTGTCAGGGTTTTAACTCCAAAGCTGTGTTTGACAGAGGTTCCCTCCACCCTTTGGTTGTCAAGGTGGTGTTTGGTCAAGACTTGGACTCAAAGATCTTGGGGTCTTTTCCAATCATTATTTTATGATTCTGTGATTCTGTGACAGAAACGTCAACCAAAAGTTTCAGGCTCCACGACAGAGCTTGTTAAAAACAGATAGGCTGCAGTTTTTACTTCCTTTTGTTTCCTAATTATGCAATAGATCTAATTGATTTTGTGACACTCCTTGGATCTAATGCCCTCATTATATCCTGGATACAATATATGATATATTTATACTCTTTGGTTTTTGTCAGAATGGTGTAGAGTTGTGTTACTACAGAAACAGATTTTTTAAAGTTCTATAATATCTCTAAACAAATTAAATTAAAAGTGGGCAGGTGAAAAATACTGCCTGAAGAGTTAGAGATCCTTCACAATAATGTGTAAAATGATGAGCCACAAATATAAAATACAATAGTCTGAGATGATACAATTAAACCTGTTCTCCCAGAAAGAGAACTGGAGTTTGCAAAAAGGAAGAAGACAATGATCTAATTTCTTCAGGCTGCTACAGCTGCAGGTTTTCCTCAGGCTTTACTTGGTTTTTAAATAGTTTTGTATTAACTACTAGGATTCTGTCTTCCAATATATGATTAAAACCCACCAACTTGTATTTGAATTCACCTCTTGACTTCAACCATCAGCTTGTCTGGCAAACACAGCCTACTTTAAGGATATGAACAATTGTATAAAGGGGTTTGTGATTATGTTCACTGGAATTGTCTGGACAAAAAAACCTAATAGTGATAAGAAGCAGAGTCTATAGTATATCAATTTTTTTGCTTCAAATAAGCTTTCTTTTTTCAATAGAAATTCATTTCTGCTCTGTGAATATTAGTCATCTTGTTAGGCTTTAGATAATAGGATGTTTTAGAAATCCTGAGCACTGCATGAATAAAATCCAAAAGTATCTTTTCATTCAAACTATGTCCCACAACACCTTAAAAATAGCTTTCCAGCTATGATGTAGAAATTAGAATGAGCAAGAGAGGAACAGTTACAGCATGTTTCCTCTCCCATCTTCATTTAGCTGTCCAGTGTTTGCTTTCCATGGCAGAGTTCTGCCTAAAGACATAAACACAGTCTTTTATAAGTTTCTATTTACTGATCAAAGAAAACAGGTGATAAGGTGTAGTAAAAGCAAATACTAGATGCCTGTGGCAAAACTCATAGTTCCTCTTTGTCAGTGATATCCCTCCTGCACTGGCATCAAGAGTCCCTTTCAGATTTGTCTCATAAACCATGGGTGAAACCTGCTGATAATACATGATTTAACACTGAAACTGTAATAGAGGCTTAGTAAGGACTATAAAAAACACACTTTTTCACCTACAAGACAGAAACTTCTTTTTAATATGCCCAGGCATAAAAACAACAACAACCAAAAACAAATAACCTCTCCCCCAGAATTAGAAACATGACATCAAGTTCACAAAAGTTATTCCAAAGTGATTTTTTGAAATTCTCCCCCCAATCCCCGAAATATAAATCTCTATTAATCCTTAATGACCTGTTGCCTCTTCCACTAAGGTTTCAGTTAATTGGCAACATTACTTAAAAAGAAGAAAGCACAGTGAAAACACAATTAGGGAGGCTGAAAGCTCAGGAAAACAATGTGTGACCCCCATGTGGTCGTGGCAGAGTGTCCTCAGAGGGGCCACCCCATCCTTACCACCAGGAAACACCACCACGGAAATATATCTATATATGGGTGTACAAAGAGGGCCTGGCTATTGAAGAACAAATCCATTGCTTTGCCAGGATTTTATACAAGATGTGAAAGGTCTGTGTGGAAAAGCATCACAGTTTTAAAAGCTGGAAGTACTGACTGAACTCTCACAGATTTGTCATACAAATCACAGCAGTGTTTGTAGCCTGTGATCAGAAATCAAGGGGCAGAGCAGGTTTAGATTTCCTTTGATGTTAAGCGTTTTCAGGAAACTAGAACACACCTGAGACCTGTTTCTGCCTTGGACTTGGCACTAGGAACACCAGGATTTGATGAATTCTGCTGGTGAGGAAAATTGAAAAAACCCCATCTTTCACTACCTGGGTGTATCACAGGAACTGTGGAATTCTGGAGATTGTTTTTTGTTTGGTTGGTTGTTCTTTATTTCCCAGGGAAATATGATGTTCATGGATGCTATGTCTGTAAATGTATCAAACAATATAAAAGGAATAGGAATAATAAGATAAAATTTGAATATGACTCTCCTGACTCTGCTTCTTCAGGGTTAAATAGAACAGGAGGTGTTTGGGGCTTCCTGGAATCCACGGGTTTGCCCGGATTTTGTGCAGAGTTATTACATGGAAGTGAAGAGGGACAGAGGAAAGGAAAGTAATTTCCCTTCACTGATACACTTTAAGAACTTTGGATGACAAAATGATCTCCTAAAGATCTCTATACCCTAAATTAGATATAGAAACATAATTCCATGTGGACATAGAGATATGTCTGAGGAGAAGTGTTTGAGAGATTCAGATCCAAGTGCCACCGGTTTTTGGAGATCCTGGCTGACCTTCAATCTCATTATTAGGCTCTGCATCATTTATTTAGCTACAGTGAGGTTCTACAATGTTCTTCTGTCTTCTGTTAGAATATTCTGAGTGTTTCTCTACTTACTGTAGAATTTTACTGAAGACAATTAATTGGAATCTCCTTTTTCAACTGTGACAATAAATTAAGTGGACACTGCTGTATGTATTTTCTCTTTCCTTAATTCTGCAAATCAGTGAAACTTTTACAAAGCTGCAATGTCAATTTAAGACAACAAAACAGTAGGTTTTTATGTAAGTAGGATGCTCACATAAATATTTCCAGTAGAGCTGAAGAGTCTGCCAAGGTTTGAATGGAGTGTGTTATTGTCAGAGCATAAATTACATGTCTTTCAAATCAGAGAATCACAGAATGGGTTGGAAGGGACCTTAAAGATCATTCCATGGGCAGGGACACCTTCCACTAGCCCAGATTGCTCCAAGACCCATCCAACCCGGCCTTGGACACTTGCAGGGCTGGGGCAGCCACAGCTTCTCTGGGCAACCTGTGCCAGGGCCTCCCCACCCTCACAGGGAAGGATTCCTTCCCAATATCCCCTCTAACCCTGCCCTCTGGGAGGAATAATATCCACAATTTATTATCCCTGTCAGTTTTGACTTTTCATACAACCACAAAAGCCATTTTTGACAAGGAATGTTTTTCCACGTCAGACTCAAGGAAGAGGGATTTGGGTGGGAGAGCAACTTGATCTTCTCCTCTGAGCATTTGCTCTGCATCTCCTGTAAGAATTCTTGTGTGGCATGAATTTTAATATTTCTGCGAGATTATTGAAGAAAAGAAGAGGATTAGGAGGCTTTGGATTTCTAGTTATGTTGTGTGCTGGAAGGGTAATGCAGGGGACATGTCCAGCACTGACATTAAATCATTCCCCAGCACCCTGGAATGTCCATGGGATTTTCTCATAAAACATGAGTGCAGATCATGATTTGATCTTTTATGGAGCTGCAATCCAAGTCCAATCTTTAATATTCTCCATCTCCTGTGGTAATGACATCACATATGCAGAGACAGAATTACAGGTACCTGTCTCTGGTTTATTCATATTTTAAAAACATAATTAATAATCAAATATACTCAGCAATTTTATAGCACTGTCAGGTCTATTACTTCCCATTAAAAATAACAGGCTGCAGCAGTGTCAGAGGTGACCTGTTCCCTGGGACAGGCAGACCCAGTGGCCCTGGTGAGTGGAGCCATCTGGAAGTGCTCTGCCAAAGCAAATCCCACAGTTTTAAGATTCCTGGTACCAGTTTGATGCTTGGCTTCCCAAGGACAGTACAAACTGACAGCTAAGCCCAGCCCAGGATAGGGAGGGATCCCTAATGATGTGTCAGTCCAGTGTCAGAGCTCAGCTTTCAGCAGCTTCACTCTCCAGAGGAAACCCAGCTCCCAGTTCTGGTATCACCAGGAATTTGAGATACTGGGGCTACCATGAGACCCACCTGAGAGCAAAATCAGTGGAATTCAATGCCAGTATTAAATGTGCACATCTTAGGTGTGAGATAGATAGATGGCTGTAGAGGAGAGAGGGATTCAGACAGAAAGGAGGAGCAAAGGGAAATCCTGAGAAACCAGGAGATGGTGGTTGCTCACATATCAGGGGCGGCATCAGCGTTGTGTGTCCCACACTCCACTCATTCCATCTACCACCACTGAGCCTCATTAGGAACTATCCCAGGAAATAGGTAGAAATTTGTTAAAAAGAACTGATTTCCAGCAGTTTTGTGGGTTTTTTTACATCCAGAAGAGCTTTGTTGATGGCAGAGCAGTGTGTTGGGAGGCTGCAGTGCAGAGCCTGGGCCATCCTGCAGAAAATTGCTGCCAAACTGTCTGTGCTGTGAAATCAAGGATTTAATTTGATTGATAGGATGGAATCTGGACATGCAACAGCTTTGCTGCCATGGAGTTTTAGCAACTTAGTGCCAAAATGTTATTTTTTTTTTTTTTAGAGCAATTAAGAGAAGGAATATGAGGGAGCTTGGTGTTTATTATTAATTCCTTTCCAGCAGGAGGGACAACCTTAGAAATTCAATTTATGGCCTACAACTGATACAAGCCAGAATGCTTGAGGATGGAAAGGAGCTGCAGAGTTCAGCTGGCCCTGCCCCCCTGCTCAAGGAAGGTCATTTAGAGACAGTGGCTGAGGAAATTTTTATGAATGAATAAAAAAATTTAAAAAATGTGAGAAAAGGATTTTCTACCCATTGCATTTTCATTGCTTTTTGGAAAATCCAGTAATATTTGCTCAAATGATAATATGATAAAAAGGATCAACTGATTGGGGTGAGATCTGCTTTCATGCTTGGCTTCCCATCCAAGCCTGTGATCCCAGGGTACATGTTAAGATTTTGTGATTTTAAAATGCATTTTGATCTGGAAAATCTAAAGAGGAGACCAGACCTGAACACTTGTTGGCTTCAATGGAATTCTGAGGAAAAACCTGGGAAGTGAGCTTTGATATTCCTGCTCCCAACATCCCTTTCCCTCTGTCACCTTAATTTTATTTTGCTTAAAAATATACCAAACAACCAAAAAATACACCAAAGCCCCAGGCAAGGTGGAGAAAGGGAGCAAGGCATTTCTTATTGCAAAATTGCCTGGGAAACTAAGAGTAGAGCAGCAATTAAAATCAATATCATGCCTAGGAGGTGATAAAACATTTGGACAAGTGTCTTTCTCCAGGGAAACAAGAACGCCAGAAAAAGGAGCTGCGTGTTGAGCCTTCACTTCCATTGTCTCTGCATTCATTTGGCTTTGCCTTCAGAAGATCAGGATCTGATCTGAGTTTCTGAGACCCACAGAAAAATCTCAGTTTCTCCTCTTTGAAGGGACAGTGTTTCCCTCATTTCCAATCACAGCAGACATCCAGACTTTTCTATTTTTTTTTACATTTGGCCAAAACTTTGATCTAGAAGGAAGAAAAATAAGTGTATTATTAGAAAGCTTCAATACCTTCCAATTAAAACACGTCGACTCCCCCCTCCCCGCCCCAAAATATTTTTAAATAGTTAACAGTTCTTTTAATTATTTTACTATGACAAAAAATATACCTTTTGGTGTATTGTATAGAAATAGGGAATCTCTTCATGGGTTTTTTTACATGGCAGATTTCCAACAAAATAAACACTGATAATGGAAAACTAAAAACAAACAAGCAAGCAAACAAAAAAAACACCACACCAAAAAAACCCCACAGAAAACCAAATCAAACCAAACTAAAACCAAAGAGAGGGAGTAGATGGTTTAAAAAGATGCTCCAAGGCATAAGTGAGGTAGGAGGAAAATCTAATAAGGAAAGAAGCCTTTTAACTTTCAAATAACTTATAAATCTGGTTAAACATGACAAATATGGCTGAAAATGCCAATGGGAATTGGCTTGGGATAAATATGCTTTTCCAGTTTGTAATTTTTAAGGATCCTGACAGATTAGTGCCCTTAATTTTCACAGAATCCCAGGATGTTTGGATTAGAATTATAATTATAATAAAGAAGAACTTTATTGTTTCTGGCTGAGTAATTTATGATCTGTTCTGCTATTGAGAAGGTTGTATTTACTATTATCAGTCTTTAATTTGTGAAGCACAAAGGGGTTGTTAATCCTTCCCTATTTCCTCACTTTTGCCTATGGAATTCTTGTGGAACTTTGCACTGAATTGACTTGGTGAACTTTTCCAAGGCATTAATAATTCATCCAAAAGAGATTATTATTTATTGTCACTCTGAATTTGACTTCCTGATGGTAAATGTTAAATTTCATTTGGAGAGAAGCATGATTTGTGAGGAAAGGACTAAATTTTCCATCATGGAAACTCCTGTCGTTTTAACCTACTTCATTTATTATTCAAAGTGTTTGACCTTAAAGAAAGGACTGAGAATGCATCAGGTCCATCTTATTATCCAGATTTCAGAAACATGATGCCAAAACCTCTTCCTGGGAAGTGAGAAATGAGGGAGGGAAAGATTGGAGAGTAGAGCCTGGAATAGTGATTTCAGCTGAGGCTCAGCTGTGAATAACTAATCCCAGGATCAAGCCAGAAATAAAAATTGGGATATTCAGCAGAGTGAGAATAGACCACACAGTGACAGGAGTAATGATTCTCTGCTGCACATTTCCATTGTAATCAGGGATTCTGGCATGGCTCTGAAAAAACAGCAAAGAAAATTCACAATTAATTGAAGATAGGCCAGAAAGGAATGCAAAAACTCCAACTGCTGAGGGCAGGAAATATTAATAGCATGAATGGAAAGAGGATAATAGGAAAAAATGAGCTCAAAAGGGAAAATTCAGTATAAGACAGATTATAATTAAAAGAATGTAATGCACTGAGAAATAAAAAACAGTGATGGAATTTACACTCTGTCGATGATTTGCTGGTTCTGTGGTACTCAGAAATGGTTTTTATGGTAAGATCAATAATACAGGCAACAACTGACAAGACAGAAAAAAAAAAAAAGTTAAAATCTGAACAACACAGGCAACAACAGGATTTCACATCCCGAGTACTTCTGTGAGGAGCTGGAATAAGTTTCGTCAGTTACAGATGGAGAATTCAATGAGGTCATCCCAGCTAAAAACATCCATTGGCTTCTTTACTTTATTGATTCCCCAGCTGAGCAGCCTAAAAAAATCGAATTTTTTTGCAAAAAAAAAAGGAAAATGAAAAAATAAAGTGGATGGATGAATTCCCACCAATCTGCCTTGTTTGCTTAGGGAAAATCTGGTGGAGAATAATGTGGGGAATTGTCTGAATTATAGAATTTGTTGTTCCCACCCAGTGGTTTGTTTCTATTTATGGAGGGGAGTGTATAGATATTTGCAATCAGCTGCAAGAATTATGACCAAGGACTTGCAAGATGGGGTTTTGAAGAGATTCTGGGTTTACCATTTCAGGAATTTTTTGAAATCTCTTCTTTCAGCTGCTGCCAGTCCCTCATTTTAACCCTGAACTGCAGCCACTTCCTCATCATAATTTATTAGTTAAATAGGAAAGAAAGAAAAAGAAAAGAAAACAACTCTGAGACAACACAAGAAAAAAAACAAACCAAGCCAAGAGAAAAGAAACAGTACAGGTTAAAAAGAGCCCTTTGGTTAAGATGGGTTTTAACCTGAATCAACCTGGTAACAGGGGAGAGTGTGGCTTCTCAAAATTGCAAAAACACTTTGGGGCGGCAAACAGGGGCATGAGAGGATCAGACTTAAGTTTGTTTTACTGCTGGAGATTTCATCAACTTACTTTTTCAGAAGAAAGGCTTTTATTGGCATCCTCCAAAAGAACTGTCTGTAAATGATTCCTCTGTAAATCAACTCATTGTATGGGCTGACAGAATAGGAAAATAATTTAATCCCCTCAAGAAATGATAATTTTTTATTAAAATGTAATGGAAAGATCACTCAAATATACACACTAAAAAGGGATCGATTTTAAATCACTAAAAATTAAGCAATCTACAAACTGATAATTCGTTTCCTGAATCTGAGGCTGATCTAAGACTTAGAAGGCTCTAAATCATAGAAACCAGTAGGATTCTTAAAAATCCCCAAAGGAGCCTTAATGTCAGTGCTGTGAACGTGTCACTGTGAGTGTTATACTTTGGAATGAGCTGAAAGTTCTTTATTCTGCTCTGAACCATCGATCTGTGTTTTGCTTTCTCAGCATGAACAGCTCACATTTTATGGCCAGGATTATGTGCCATATTTTAAAATGAAAGGGAGTAAATATAATATCACTCTATTTATTGACAAGCCTATTCCTTTTTTTTTATGTCTTATCATCCTTTGTATAATGTCCCTCTTAATGTCCCTTATATAATGCACCTCAACGACAAATGAGATTTAATTCCAAAGGTGAATTTAATTCCAGAAGTCTATAAAATGCTTATCAACATATTAATTCTTATTATTTTTAAAGTCTTCACTCTGTACAACATATGTATCATGATAGCTGTCATGATATTCTCAAGTATTCTTCAACAATATGATTATTGGTACCTCCTGGAGACAGTGGGTTTCACTGCTTAATTATGTACTATAAAAATGATGACATAAGTTTGAACACAAATGGGGAGAAGTAATTTTGTCCTGTCTTATTTTTCATCTTACACTAATTGTAAACACTGGTTTTATTTTTTTTTCATTTTATTTTATTATCTTTCCCAATCAGTTGAATTTCTCATTTCCTTTGCCTTGAATTTGAGTTGTTATGACCCATTGCCATGGAATCCTCACAATAGTAACATCCAACTTTTCATATGGACTCACAAAGACTGAATCCTTTACAATAACTGTAAATACAATAAATCTATCCCATAGACCGGTAATAGGATAGAACACATTTAAAGGGGCATGGAGCTGTTTATAGCACAGCTTTTCCCCAGGAAAAAGGATGAAGCAAAGCCCTTGTGAGGGTCTTCCACAGTCATGACTTGGAGCATGCCAAGAGTGACACTGGAAAGCCTATTCCAACAAACACCTACCCCTCGAGCCAAATGGAATCAGCCTGGAATAAATATTTTCCCATAGGCAGCTCAAACTGGCTTGGTAGTGCAAAATTCAGTCCTAATAAAAGAAAGGAAGTAATAATAAAAGGGGTTTGAATAGGCAGAGGGAAATAACAGAGCAGGAAAGTAACAAAACAGAACAGGGATATCCCTGTTTTGTGATTTTATCCTTTTCTCTCTCTGGTTTTAAGTGTTCAGGGAATGCCAGTGACTGGGCACAGTGGCTTAAGAAAGGATGGCTCCTTTTGAAGTGTTCAGCTCAGAGGAACCAGCCAAGGAGCCATCCTTGCTTTAGCCCGTTCCCAATCACTGTCATTCCCTATGGAAGTATCTCATCACAGAATCACAGGATCCCAGAACATGCTGAGTTGGAAGGGACCCACAAGGGTCATCCATTCCAACCTCTGGTCTTGCACAGGAGGGCAAGAGTCCCACCCTGTGCCCCAGAGGATCATCCAAACCCTCCTGGAGCTCTGGCAGCCTTGGGGCTGTGCCCACTG
>JAWWLV010000005.1:25776755-25787205 GCA_035041135.1 Platyrinchus mystaceus | reverse complement strand
CAGCTCCAGCCATTCCCTGGGTGCTGTCCCTGGTCCCCCCAGAGCAGAGCTCAGTCCTGCCCCTCCTCTGCCCCTCCCAAATTGTACCTGCATTTCAGGTGGCCCATCCAGCACCTTCTGCCTCTGCATCCAACAGCTCCTGTGGAGCAGGTTGGGTCCAGAATAGAGGTGGGTTACACTTCCAGAGACCCTCAGAAGGAAAGGAGAGGCTTCTTCACTGGGGGTTGTGCAGGGTGGGAGTGAGAGAAGGGAAGACTGACTTCATCCCAGCAGGGAACAGCAGCTGCTGTACACAGTTAGTGCTGGTTCCCCCCCTGGCAGCAGAGAAATCCATGCTGGAAGAGCTGATCTCTCTAGCAGGAGATGGTTGAGTCTCCCTTCACTCCAAATTCCACAGACACTTGTGTCAGTGCTCAGTCAGTGTGACAATGTTGTAACCCAGAGAAGTGTCAACACCTGGGACTCACAGAACACCCATCCCTGCACCCCTCATGCAAAAATCCAGCAAAAAACACCATACCCATGAAAATGAGACATTTTTGACTATGGAAAAATGAAAAATTCAAAAAGCCATCTATACATTGAGCCCCCTCTTGCTCTCTCCCATGATTTTCCATAAATGTGGAATGGTTTATAACTGGGCAAGGCACCCTATGTAAGAAAACTGAGGATTATTTGTTATACATGTTAAGATTTGTCAGCAGCTGCTGTCACCATGTACAACCATCCCTCCCATCCAGCAGCCAAGTGTGCCTGCAGACGTTCATTTCCCATTTTCTTCAATTCCATGCAATATAGTTTCACACTTCCCTTCATTGTGATATATGTGATTTTACACTATCATGAATAAGCTTTTTCACCACCTTTTTCAGGAACTGTGAAGCCTTGAGCTGGCTCTGACATTAATTCCAAGGAGTTTCTGGCATCCAATCATCCCTAATTGCCATGTCACAAGTCACACATCACATAGAATAAATAATAATCCTAACTAGAAACCTTGAAACCAAGCAGGCCTAAAAAAAGTTCAATTAATAATATAGATATAAAAAAAGAGAAACCTACTCTGTTATTCTATGATAACTTTAAAAAGTATTTTATTTATAAGGCAATTTTTTAGAATTAGTGCTTTGAAAATCCTGACCTTTCAAAAAGGACAGGGTGGTTTCTTTAACATGCTTAGCTCAGAAGTGTCCCTGAAAAGGCACCTCCATCCCACTTTTACCCATTTCCCCTGGGAGCTGAAAACACACAGGGTGGCCATGGGGGAAACTGAGACTCCCAATTTGAATTTGAAAGACAAGTAGTTGCTTACATTGGAATAGTTTTCCCTTCTATTAGGCCAAATCTTAAACCAACCAACATCACAGGAAAAGCTCCCTAAAAAGGATTTTTTAAAAGCTGGATTTTTGTAAGTCAGTGGGTATCTTTGATTTATTTGAAAGAAAAATCAGGGTATTAATGTTTTAATCTTTAGCCTCATTATAACTAACATGTACTTGAAAAGACACACTAATTCCCAAAAGCAGAAAGATGACATCTATTTTATTATTCATTCAGCAATAGCTGCTTTTTAGTAGCTACACCAGTGAAGCATCATTATGGAAAACAGGTAAATAACAGACAAAATTTACCTCTTCCCCTTTCCCTTCCCACCTTCCTCTTCCTCTTTTTGCTTCCCTTTCTCCTTCTCTCTCACTATTTCCAGTAGTGCAGCACTGGGCACATACAACCCCATGAACTAATCAATTTGAGGATGTTATCAAAGAGTGATCCAATCATCCCTAATTGCCATGTCACAAGTCACACGTCACATAGAATAAATAATAACCTTGATTAGAAACCTTGAAACCAACCAGGCCTAAAAAGAAATTCATACTACAAAATAAAAAAGAAAGCTACTCTATTATTCTATGATAACTTTTAAAACATTTCATTATATATTTTACTATTTCAATATTATATTTAATGATTTTATTATATATTTATTTGTTTATTATTGTTATTTATTACATTTTATTATAATAATTTATTGTTATGTATATTGTTTTAGTATAATAATTTTATTTTTATTTTTATTTTATTATAAGCCAAGCTTGAGTCCAATTAAATTAAAGATTATTACAAACAGGTTTTTCATCTCCTTGATTGATTGTATAATCTGTGTACCACCAGTGGAAACAAGGGATTTTAATGAATTAGAAGGAAAAAAGATGTTTCCACTGCCCTGGTGTAATAAACTCTGTATTTGCAATGTCCTCATCAGGTTAGATGAGAATGTGTCTTCCCAACATTACCTAAAATTGATGGAACAGGCTTCTCTTTGTCTGTTGAGATCAAAGCACAGTCTTTTATGCCAAAAAGATTTCTTGTTAGTATTTTTCCAAGAGTCCATTACTGTTTATTGCAGCACTGTTTATTGAACACACACACATTGTAACCCAAAAATTCCTGTCCCAAAGGAACCAGGACCCACTGACAACACAAATGAACAGAACAAACAAACATGGACATTAATTGTAAAATTGAAATACACTAAAATACAGCAATATCTATATAAATACACAGAGCTGATTTTTATGTATTTATTAATTTCTTTTAGAAATCACCAAAGTGTCAAATCACTTTGTAGACTCTCCTGTTTTCAGCCAGTCTTTCTCTGCAAGGTCTGGGTAGAATTTCTGGGTAGAACACTTTTCAGTGGAGCCCCCCTGGGAGTTTGGAGAGTTTCTGTGGGATATGGAATTTCTGAAGGGAGGTGTTTGCTCCAAGGCCAACGGGACAGAGCCTTGAGTCCTGAAGGCAGGCACGTGCTCTAATTACCAGACTGTTGGCTCTCCTGGGAGCTCGTGTGAGATTTAGGATCCTTTTCTTCAGCAAAAGACCCAAGTCCCAGTTGAATGCAGACTGAGGATGCTCTTAAACTTCACTTTGCTTCTGCATCTCTGTTCTTTTCCAGCCAGCTCAACTAATAACATCTAAAATTCCAGCAAGTCCTCTTGCAGTTCAGTGTTGATTCACCAGAGAGGACATTCTGCAGAGACAGGGGCAGCAGCCACAGGGCTTTTGGCTTGTTACTGCCAGAGAACCTGCAGAATTTCTCTCCCCAACCCCTCCTAAAGGTCTGCAGGTTTGGGGTTTGATCAGATACACATATTTACATAGACAGCCTGAATTCCTGGGGGAAAATAGAAAAATAAACATTTATAGCATTAAGCACATTAAGCTTGAAATAAAATTTTTTCCCTCTCAACTGCCCTGAAAAGTGGAATTGCTTTTGGATTCTAAGAAATTAGAAAGGACTCAAACTCTGTCGCTAAGATCATTCATATAAAAACAAAAGTTGTCAGAATCTGACATGGCTTAAGACTTTATATTGCTTTTGATGGAACTGTGAAGATCAAAATGAAGGTCACAGAAATGTAGCCAAGAGATCTTGTCTTTGGATGGGGCAGGGGAAGGATCAGGCTCTTCCTTAGGAAAATCCCTTCATGAAGGAAATAAAAATAACATCCCCACATACTCTGTAAACACCTTATTGTGCTCATTAGTGGTGGTTTTATCTCTACTGATCTATCACCAATGCAACAAGAACATCCAGGGATTCAGATGAAAATGGGAGAAAAACCCAGATCTTCATTTTCAGCTCCCATTTAAAGTAATATAATTTATCATCCTTTCATTCCAACTGGATTTACCTTTCCTATTTCATTTTTCCAAATGCAGTCTTGAGGAAAGAGACACAGACTTTGTGATTTAATACCTTTCCTACATTCTTTCCTTTGTTTTTGTAAGATTGCCAGTAGCAAGTTGTCTGTTTCTTCTTCGAACTCACTTTAAAGTTTCCATAATAAAGTTTTCCTCTGCACCTTCATAGAAAATAAAGAGCTTAAATACACAACTAGCACAAAAAAGACCCAATTTTTGTCCCTTTATTCCCTTCAGTCTTCCAAGGAAGCAGTTTCATTCTCTTCCCTTAAAAGCTTGGCTTTGGACTTCAGCAGCTTAACAATTCCAAGTATGTAAAACTGAAATATTTGAAGTTCCTTTCATGATTTTTACTATAGAAAGCTGATACTTTGGATTTTTTTCCTCCAGAAATAGTTTTAAAGAATTAGAAAGGTAATATTGATCCATATTCGAGCAACCACCACTGAAGTTATGTATTCCAGAAAGACAATATTTATTTGGTTTTCATAATTCTGACTGAAATTTAGACTCCCATTATCTAAAAGACAAATTAAGCTCATTGAGAAGGTTTTAGGGAGTTAAATTAAATGTGATTTCACATATCATTGTTTTCTAATTCCTACCAATGCTTTAGTACTGGCATAATAAAAGTACTGTTTTACCACGACCCTAGAATATTCTGTATTTTTTAGTTCTTCAACAATGAAAAAGCTAGGTTTTCATAATTATAAAAATGATACTTTATTAGGTTAAAAAAACAAAACCACACCAATTCTGTTCCTATTGCTTGAATATGGTGTAGGATTTTTACCTTTTGCACAAATTTTTATTCTATTATTTTTAAATAAAAAATTCTCTTTAGACATTATTTTATGCAATGGGGTGAAGAAATACAGCTTTAAACTTATGTTCTGAAGCTTCCAAAATCCTGATTTCCTACAGCATGTTAAAGAACTGTGAAATATCTTTCCCTTTGCTTTGACAGCTCTAGAGAAGGATGGTTTATGCTTTTTGATTTGTGACTCTTGAAATTCACTCCAAAGCCACAAATTACCCTAAACTAAACTATAAATAATCTAAATCTTAGTCCAGGTCTTCTAGACTTGAGTCAGGCTTTTGTTACCCAGTTACAAACAATTCACTGCAGTTCCTCTCCACTGGACTTCACAAATGCATCAGGACAGACAGAATTATAACCCAAAAACATAAAAAATCTTCAGCAGTAAAAATTTCAAACATGAGGGAAAGTTAAAGAAAATCCCTGAGATATTTCTAGAAATGTTTCTTTAGAAACTTCTAATAATGTTAATTGTCATTCAGCCTTTTTGTTTGATAATAGGATCAAAACTGACCCGGTAGTCATATTAAATTATTGTCCCAAATTATCATCCATGTCTGAGACCTTGTTATTGTCACTGTAATTTGCTGTGATGGAAAATCGACGTCACAAGCGTCATCCCAACAAGGGATTTCAGTTTGGCCACTGGCAAATTCACTCCTGCTAAAAAAGTCATCATTAATCATTTCTGTTCTTGCATTGCTGCCAAAAAATAAATGCACAGAGTCAGCCCTGTCCTTCAGAAACAACCTGTACCAAATTCCCACCACAGCTGGGTCAGCAAGTTTGAATCACAGAATCCCAGGATGGTTTGGGTTGGGAGAGACCTCAAAGCTCATCCAGTGCCACCACCTGCCATGGGCAGGGACACCTTCCCCACTAGCCCAGGTTGCTTCAAGCCCTGTCCAACCTGGCCTTGGACACTTCCAGGGATCCAGGGACAGCCACAGCTTCTCTGGGCAACCTGTGCCAGGGCCTCACCACCCTCACAGCCAGCAATTCCTTCCCAAAATGCCATCTAACCCTGCCCTTCCAATCATCATACTTTTATCCATAGGTTTGTCAGGAAGTTCAGACATGGATATCCCAGACAGTGCTCAGAATCTCAATGTGTTGTGTTGGTTTCCTCACCCACCCCCTTTTTTTTTTTTTATTGCCTTTTTAAAATTTAGAAAGCCAATAAGATAATAAGTACATATAGAAAGTAATTTAAAAATATCAAATTATGTCAGAAGAGCTTTCAGATGGGCTGTAAATTTTATTTATCCTCTTCTCAAACCGCTGAAAGAGAAGTTTAATGAAAAAGTAGTAGTACTAATCCATTACAGTCTAGGGAGATCTCTGAAGTCCAAACTATTCATGAGCAGTCTGTGGAGCTCCTATCTCAAAACCTTTTTTTCAGGATTTTATAATGTTACAAAAATAAACCCCAAAAACCCCCATAGACACAAATGGATATGAAGTGGACACTGTCTGATTCTTGCTGACTCTTTATTTTTATGGTTATTGTTGTCCTGATATTGATTTTTTTTTACATATCTCATATGCACATTAAAATAGCTGATGAAGCAATGAAATGTGTTTATTATATAGAGCAGAAAGGAAATTTGAGCTCCCACAAAGGGGGTGGGAGGATATTAAATTCTATAGAAAGTTGGAGTTGCTCTCCCACTCTTGTTGAATGTGCTGCTAATTATCAGGGGATATTAAATCTTGGTGTCCATCACATTTTCACATCAATTTCCCCCACTTTTAAAAAGCCATGAGATTCATCACAGCACTTTTAAAAAACACTTTACCACAGCTTTTTGTTGGAATTCACCAGTAACTTTGCTCTCAAATTAAAATATTTAATTTTAAATACCTCACCCTGGATGGAAGACACTGATTACGGATTTTTTTCCCTGGTTTTCATGTTTGCCTAAGAAAGGAGAGGAAACAAAAGTGCTGAAAAGTAGAAAATTTGATTCTTCCTTAAGAATTTATTATTTTTCCCACAGTAACTGATTTTGGACTCATTTGGAAGAGACAGTTTAGGCCTTTCAAGTCCCAATAAAATCCCTGGCAGAGAGGTGTGTTTTCCAGAGTTCCCAGGAACAGGTTTTCTGACAGTGCATCAGCCTTTTCTCACCAAACAAAAAAAGTACAGTTAGAAAATGAGAGAAAACTTATAAATTGGGAGTTTTGGGGGGACAGAATAGTGATGACACAAAACAGATACCCAGTGGGGATCTAAATGGGGATTTTTCTGCTTTATTTTCTTACTGACATGGAAGGAACTGTTTGAATTACAGGGACTTCTCCAGTCATGGGCTGGAGACAAAATTAATTGTATAAAACCAGTAAATAATTCTCCTGAGAGAAATATACCTCCTGTTTTTTGATGAACACAGCCTACTTAGTTTCCACCTGTGGAAGCCACTGAGCAAAGCCCGTTTCTTGACTGCTTACATTTATTTTATCATTTCTGGTATTTACAAATCCATCCCTGATATTATTTTTGTTCTGTCATTAAAAAAGGGGGCTAAAGGAGGCTGAAAGACAAACAAAGTTGAAAAACTCTGCTTAGGGAGATACAGAGCTGGGCAATGGCTCCCTCCGTCAAACACTGGGGGTTTCAGTTTTTTTAAACTTTTCAGTCTCACAATTGCAGTCAAACTGCTGCTTTTGTCTGGATACTGTTGTGCACTTCATAAAAACTTATGAGCAGTATCATCTGCATATTGGAGTGCTGGAGAAGGGCTGTCCAGGCTCACAACTCACTCTTATTAACTTAGTTCAATCACACTAATAAACTGTGAAAATGGTCAAGGAAATCAACCCCCTTTTTTTCAAATAGGAAACTGATGCCTAATCGAGAGTGCAGAGCAGGAACTCTTCATTGATCGGGGCTCTGCTGAGGAAACAATTACTCCTCTCCGAAGCAAGGGGTCATTGCACATAAAGGACTGATGGGGAACAAATGCAGGGGAAGTAAAACTCTAATTGGCAAATGGCTCCACTCTGGGAAATTGTTTAATGCAGTAAATGACTTTGGGTAAATAATTCCCCGGGGTGGAAGCAGAGAATGACAATTATGAAGGATGACAGCAACTCACACACACTTTGTCAAGTCCCTGTCACACTTACAAACTCTGGGTGAGGGGAATGGAGCTGCCACAGCCTCACTGGGAAGGGGAAATTCTGGGGCATAAAGTGCAAGAGGGAACTCCTGTGTTCTGCAGGCTCACAAATGTGAGCTGGACCCACAGGTGAGGTCACTGTCTTCTACTCAGCAACCAAAAAATACATTCATTCTTTCCTGCCACATAGGATTTGCTTTGAAACTTTTAAAGTATCAGATTAAAAAGGAAAAGGTATAAAATAATTTCTTTGTTTGCCATGGCAAAGCACACAGTGCAGCTGGACAATGTGTTGGTGTTTGGTCAAAGGTTGGACTTGATGATCTTGGAGGTCCTTTCCAACCTTAAGGATTCTGTGATTCAAAGATCCTTTGCACAATGTCTGGGCTCAAAAAGTATTTGTTACACAGGCAATAATTTCTGAAAAAAGAGCAATAGTGGACTTCAAACCTTATTCATCTTTCCACAGCTCCTGAATTTCTTGGTTTAATTTTAGAAAGGTATTGGCAAATAATTTGGAGGTGAATGAATTAAAAAATTGACACCAGATGATCCCATTCAGAGTTTAAGTGTTTTCCTGTATGGGTTCTGTAGATCATAAACCATGCTCCCAGTCAAATTTTGGAGGTCTTTTCTAAGAGTCTAAGCTCTTCTAAGCTGAGTCTAGTAAGGCCAGGCATATCCCAGATGGCTAGCTAGAAAATGGGACAAAAGTCCCTATGAACTTGATTGAATGCAATGATCTAAATACACTTTTAAATTAAAATGAGTGAAACACAATATAATACTATACGAAAGCATAAACAGAAAGTTATTTTTCATCATTTTCCAAATTAAGCTGCCCTTTATTAGAAAACAAATAGAATTTGCTGTATTTTCTGGAGCTCCTCTACCTAAGTGGATTTACTGTGAAGTTCAGCTGGGAGGTGGATGTAAAAGACACAAATGTTATAAAATGATCTTTCTGGTAACTGCATCTTCCCTGAACTTTGACTCCCAAATGATATGGAGAAACAACCAGCTGAAAAGAGACAAACACCACAATTACATTTTCATTGAAGCATTTAGCCAGCTATTACAGATGGGCAGATGACTCCACTTTAGGCACAAATCTGATTTCCACAAGAAGACTGATTATGATTCAATTAACCCTGACACAGCCATAAGGTTCCTTTCCCCCCATAAATCAAAGCAGATATAGTAGATGATTTTGTTATTATCATATAGATAGAGATATGTTATGTTATTATCAATGCTACAATGGGAAAAAGCAGAGAGGTTTGAGGACCAGAATGGTGGCTCATCCTGTAAACACCTTGAAATTCGATTTTATATTACAACATTTATATGTAATATATACTATGATATATATCTAATATATATAATTTATATCTAATATATACTATGATATGTATCTAATCTATATAATTTACATTATTAGTTTAAAGGAACATTGTCTCAGTTTTCTCTCTCCAGTAAACTTAAAACACGTAAAAAGCCAGAGAACAAAATTTCCATTAGTGGTTTAACCAAAAAAAAAAAAAAAAGAGCAAGAGCCTGACAAAATTTGCAAGAGCCTGACAAATAATCCACTCTGGCTTAGAAGGCTTGTGCCTTTTCGCTTGGCTCCAATTGAACTTCCCCCTCATTAAACAATAATCTTTATGGTGAATTGAATAAAGATGAAAAAAGGAAGATTCTGAAAAGAATGCATAAGTAATTCTGGTTGCTTAGCTGTGGCAATGAATTCCTGTTTGTTTTGCCACTGAAGGGTGAATGCAACCCTTTGAGCAAATGGGAATTCATTATTCCAGTGACTGAGAAATGATCCACTTAAAGAACCTAATTGGTTCTACAACAGTGATTCCTTTCAAAGAAGCATTTCCGGAAGACACAACAAAAAGAAGCAGCTCTTTGACTATTCCAGAGGCTGCAGGGGACATTTGCCTTCCCATGTATCAGCTTTAAAAAGAAAATGTCACACGTAGCCAGGACAAAGAAACAAAGAACCAGTGTCTTAAAAGGTACAGAAAAGGAGCAGGACCTGCTCCTTTTCTGTACCTTTTAAGACACTGATTCTTTCTTGAGCTGTGAAGCTGAATTTCAATAAATATTAGTGCTTGCTCATGACACTTGAACTGTCAGTGAGGAAAAAAATGCATTACTGACCAGTTTCAACTCCTTTCAAGAGTGCTCATTAGTAGCTAAAAGCTGCTTGAATATTTTACTATGCACATGCAAAATAAATTATAATTATTTACCAGTAAGGGTTATAGAATAAGTGAATTAATATGCCCAGTCTGCTGAAGCAAATAGAATACTGTCATTTATTTTTAACCTAATCAATTAGAATATGCAAAAGGAAACTCAGATACATAGGTAGATACAGACAGTTCTCATTTACACCTCAACAGTTACGTGGGGAGAATAACAATTTTGGAATGATTGTTGTGTTGAAATGCAGGATGTTAAACAAGAGTTTTTCTGGAGCTAAGGTGTGGGACAGAAACAAATGTGATTGGGGTTAACGGGTTTGAAATGAGCTTAACAGGCCCCACAGAGCAACAAATTCACATTCAAAACCAAATCTGAGGGAAAACTGCCAGTTCTGTGCAGGCTTGAGAAGTGACTTAGCGCTATTTTTAGAACTGGAGTGAGTGCTACAAAAAGAGTCAATTCATTATTTCATAGATTCACAGAGTCATTAAGGTCAGAAAGGAATTCCAAGCCCATGGATCCCCCCTGTGCCCGATGCCCCCCTTGTCCCCCAGCCCAGAGCACTGAGTGCCACAGCCAGGCCTTC
>JAWWLV010000005.1:25741971-25760726 GCA_035041135.1 Platyrinchus mystaceus | reverse complement strand
AAGAAACACTGAAAAACAGGTCCCTTTCACCTGCTGTTTGAGATTTTTCTAATGTCTTCATCCCAGTCTCCTTTATAGCCTTCCCAAGCAGAAAAATCTCAGTTTATTTAAAGCATCCATTTGCAGAATGAAGGAGATTAAATTTTATTCTTTATTTTATTATTTTATATTTGTTCCTGTTCTATATTCATTATTTTTTCTTCTTTTGTGCCCCTGTGTTTTTACACAGTGGTACAATGATATCTTCTCTCTTGTTCTCTCATTCTTTTCCTCATTTTTAATATAATATTTGCTTTCTGAACTCCCACTAAAGCTGATATTTTCATATAATCATTCATAATATGATTTCAGTAGCACTTCAGTGAGTGCTAATACTGGTTTAGAACCTACCAGCACCAACCAGGCAGAGCTGTTTTCAACAGACACCTCATCAGCTGACCCTCCTTGGCCACATTTTTGGTCCCACACAGCCTTGTGGAGGTTTTCACTGATGAATTCATTCTTTTCAGCAGGAAAATTTGTATCACTCAACCTTTGCAACCTCTGTGGTCCTCCGTAGCTTCTGTTCTGCTGGAGACTAATTAGACACGGGATTTAAATCCTTGAATTACAATTTCAGCCCTTCTGGGACTCCTCTTTGGATACTTCTTTGTACAGTGACCTCCTCAGAGGTTCTTCAGCAGAAATGAAAGTTCAGCTCTAACCAAACCTTCTGTCCTGTGCCCTGACAAGAGGGTCCAATGCCAGAGACAAGACTTGCATATTTTGAAGCATTTTTTTACTTCTAATACACTGTTATTTCACTAGACCAAGTTTATACGTATGTATCCACTTATATTTTCCACTATTATCTAGAAATGAACCATTGCTGCATTTTTTCTTATTATCACAAAAGTACTGAAAGGAAATTTAACCTGAAAACTGTAAGTAGACTTGGGGGTTTGTCCTATATTGTCACCTTCTCCTCTCCTGCATCCAAAGATCTGCTGCAGGAGGCCACTGCACTGGTGCATTAGATACCAGCAGAGAAGATGATTTTTCCATTATTTCCTGGAACCCCAGGAAGATTTGGGTGGGAAGGAACTTCAAAGCTCATCCAGTTCCACCTCTGCCATGGGCAGGGACACCTTCCACCATCTCAGGCTGCCCCAACCCTTGTCCAACCTCACAGTAATTATTTAAAACCAGATGAATTGCTAATGAGATTTTCCTCTTTTCTTCTCTCCCTGTTTTCATCTTGCCTAAATTTACTTTCCACACCTGCTGTTTATTCAGCATTTATGTCTCCCATTTTCCCCTTTACACAGACTACAGCAGCATGTGGGGTTTTTTTTACTTGATAGCAGTTCATTGGTCCGGGATTTGAAGGATGTGGTTTTCTTCCCTTTCCAGCAGCACCATCAGCTCTCACCTGTGTTATGTTTTCTCTTGGGTTTAGCTGGTCACTTCTCTGGTATTTTGAATTTCCATGCCTGGCAGCTTTAATGCTGGCTCATAGTGTTGCTCCCTATTTGCTGAGGTGAAAGTCATTGATAATGATGATAATTATGTGATCCTTACTTGCTGTGAGTGTGCCCGGAGTAGGTGGCAGTGACAAATTCCCAGGCTGTGTGACCCCTGCTCAGGAGGCCTTCAGGGAATTTATAACTGTGAGAAGAGACCTGCCAGGGCTGCAATTCTTACACAGGAGCTGCAGATGCCTGTGCCCAGCTTCCTGTGATTATTTAATTGCCCTCAGGGATAACAGTGACCTGGGACAATGCGGTGAGGGCTCCAGACAGGGGCTGAGGCAGGTGCTGATCAGGCTGGTGCTTGCAGCAATTCTCATTTCTGCTCCTCAATCTTATGGGATCTTCTTCTGGCAGCACAGAATCACCAGGGCTGGAAAAGACCTCCAAGGTCATCGAGTACAACCTTTGAGTGACTCCCACCATGCCCAGAGCACCAAGTGCCACATCCACACATTGTTTGGACACCTCCAGGGGTGGTGACTCCACCACTGCCTCTGCAAAATTTCTATCACTTTTTCAGTGAAGAATTTTTTCTTGATATCCAGCCTGAACCTCCCCTGGCACAACTTGAGACCGTTTCCTCTTATCCTGTTACTTGTTACCTGGCGGAAGAACCTGAGCCCACCCAGCCACACCCTCCTGTCAGGGAGTTGTAGAGAGTGAGAAGGTTCCCCCCGAGGCTCCTCTTCTCCAGGCTGAACAACCCCGCATCCTCACATGCTCAGAGATCCTCAGATGTCCAGAGCCAGGCTACCTCTGGGAAAGCAGGAAAGAAGGAAGGAAAGAACAGCCCTATCCTGAGCACAGCTCCCAGGAGTTGCTGGTTGAGGGCAGGTTATACAGAAGGACACACAAAAGGCAGCTGCAAACTGCTGAGGACACTATGGGATCACATCAGTGACATGACATTCCATATCAGTGATAGGACATTCCATATCCGTGTAATATTGAATGGGGAATGGTCCCAGCACTGATGGGAGCGACAACCCCAGAAATCAGAGTCTTGTTCAGTCTAATTTCCTGCTGGAGGATGCTCTTGGATCACTGGGAATGAGGGGGTTATGGGAGACTACAGCCTGCAGCTCAGCAACAGTGAGCAGGGGTCAGGAACAAAAAGCACAAGGAGATGAGAAGAAAGAGGAATGAACAAACAAATAGGGCAAAGACACATCTACCTCAGGGGACTGGGGTGCTGAGATGGACCAGCTCCTCAGGAAAGACAGGCAGGGATGCCAAGGAATGAGCAATGGGACCCTTGTGGGTCAAGCTGAACACGAGCCAGGTGAGCAGCATGAACAGGGCATGGGTTGCAGATCAGTCAGGGAGTGTCACGCCCTCTGCTCAGCACTGCCAGGACACCTGCAGACGCTGCCCCCAGTGCCAGCCCCTCCCAGCACAGGAAAGGCACTGACGTGCTGGGACAAGGGCGAGGGTGCCTTCGGGGGGCTCGGGGCTGGGAAGGGTCACAGGAGGGGCCCTGGTGCAGTGGGGCATCAGGGGCACCCACAGCAACTCCCTGCCTGCAGGGAGGGCCAGGAGGAGACAGGCCAGGCTCTCCCAGAGGTGCAGAGAGGGATTCAGGTGGGATGTCAGGATGAGCTTTTCCTCAGTCAGCTTTTCCGCAGTGCAGCAGTGGAGAGGCTGCCCAGGGACTCTGTTCCATCTCCATCCTCAGAGGTTTGCAGCTCAATCAAACCCTGAGCAACCTGTTCTGAGCCCACAGAGCAGGAGGTGGGACAGAGACTTCCTGAGGTCCTTTCCAGCCTGAATTATCCATTACATATCCATGACATCTTTCATTTTGAAGCCCACTGGAGCTATTAGACAAATATTAGACCATATCCCTGTGCACAAGTATGAGAAAGAAAGAGAGAATGCTGTAAGTATGAACATAATGAATTGCAGTTTCAAGCAGAGATGGCTTTTTCCAGCTGGTAAGAAGTGGGGACAGATCAAGACACACACAATGCACAAAATGTATTCCTTCTGAATGGAAACTAGAAATTAGAGATGCAGAAAATCAATCACCAGGAAGCCCAGAACTCCGAGTTTTGGTATTATAAAATAAAATTGTAAATTCATTCATCAAAGTAAACATCACACCTAGTTTGATTTTTTGTCTTTGATAAATTTTGGATGTGATGCTGAATAATATTTTATATTTTTTGAATATTCCTGTCCCTGTTACAAAAAAAAAAAAAAAAAGTGAGAGGAGTCCAGGAAATGAAAGATTATTCCCATCTGACCCATATCATCTTTGATAAATTAATTTCCTCCTGCAACAAAACTTTGCCCCTTCCCATCAATTGTATTGGAAGTTATCTCTGATTATGGGTTATGTGTCCAGCTATGATCTCCTTTCAAATACGAAATCCCTCTAGAAAATTTATTCACACAAACGTCTTATGTTTGATGACACCGTTCATCCAAATTATTTTTTATTGTGGTAAAATCAAGATTTAAGCATTGGTGATTTCAACAGATTACAGGTGAAAGAAACCAAGGGTTTAAAAGTCAAATTGAACCTGTGCATACAAAATAATACAAAACACTCATTAAATTCCTTCAAACTCTTACTGTATTGATCAGTCATCAAACTGTCAGGGATCTGACCTATTTGCTCTTCCCACCAAATCCTTCCGACATTTACTGTGAGAAGGAGAAATGTGGTTCCTCATCCAGCACTACCTTGGGAGCAAATGAGGAAAGTCAGTACAGCATCAGAGAAAACAAGAAACTGGGAGGGATCACAGTGATCCTGGTTTGCTCTTTGGTTCATTTAAATTAATGATAAATTATTAAATGCACACACAAGCTATTCTTTTATGCATTCTTTGGAGCATGGAAATAAGAAATGAGAATCTCAGTTCCACTCTTGTTTTTCTCTGGGTGGTTAAACAGCAGGAAATGCTTCACAAATGCACTCAAACCTTCCTCTGAAATCACAATACAAGGGCATCTACATGGGTGAAGCATCTACTGTCAGCTGGGGTCTGGTTTACCTCAAACAGGGAATTGCTGGCTCCTGTTCCTGCCTTCCCAGAAGGGAAGGCTATCACAGCATCCATATTTATCAGGAATGGCATCTGGGAAACATAAGGACCTCCAAAGCAACTGTTCTGCAGACAAAGCATTGCCCCCCCATGCAGGTCTTGAAGGGTGACCAGGGGACACCCCTGGTTCTGTGGGAGCACAAAGCCCAGCAGTTTAACTGCACATTGCCTTCTCTGCCAGGTCAGATATTTTTGCCCTGGCAAGGATGAGGCACAAAGGGAAAGCAGTGGGATTTCAGTTCACAGAGCACCCTCCCAATCCACTGCTCACTTTAAACCAGCCCAGCAGTTGATGCAGAGGATCTGGCTCAGAGCAGTGAGTCACGGACCCCTGGGTATGCATGAGATTGTTCTACCTGTCAGAGCCTGGCGTGTTCTGTCTGTGCTGCACGTGTAAAAGTACCTTAAATTGGGACTATTGTACTGTGACATTTCTATTCCAGACAATTGCAACTTAAATCAATGCACATTTTATCATGTCTTTGAGTGTCTGGTTTCCTGCACAGTGCCTTGTCAAACACTCTGGTGTGAATATTTACCCAGGAGAGCTCTGTAATTCTGCAAAGCCAACTTGGACTGTGGGAAAAAGCTCATCTGGGTCAGAAAGAGTGTCATTCCCATCCTGCTCTTGCTCCAGTGTGGGAGGAATCTTGGAACACGCTTTGAGTCCTATCAGCAAGTATGAAAGAGGACTAAAGCTCTTCCCAGCCCTTCACCATCACTGAACCACACCTGGCCTGGCAGGGGGGCTGCAGAGACAGCACTGCTTCTGCCAGCACAACTGGAGTCAAAACCCCATGGGATGAAGCAGGGTCTGTGACCATACTGTTCATTCAGCTGGGTGAAAAAGCAGGAGCAGGGCAGCCATGAATCCCTGAGCCTCACCCCTCTTTAGGCCTGAAGGACAATGAAAAATGGAGCAAAGAAAATTCAAACTTCAAGTAAAACCAAATCTCTGAAATTACAGACAAACCCACAACACCTGCAAAATTTGCAATTCGTGGTACGTCTTACTTTGATAAGTTTTCTGTCATTTAAGTTCAGTATTTTAAAACACTATCTAAACACACATCTAAAGCCTGACCTACCACAGCCAAATGCCAGTGACAGGGGTGGAAACAAGTGTTAAAAATGACAAATGATTGACTCTCAAAGTAATTATGTACCCAACCTAGGATTAAATAGAACTGGCTCTTGTGTTCCACTTCAACATTTCTTTGCCTGTTTGATATGAGTAAATATAGCTTTTAAAAGTCAAATAGGACTAATTTATTAATGTATTCTTAGCACTTTCAGAGTCATTAATGATAATTTTCTAGTTTTGTGTTGCCAGTGGTTAACAGACAGTTATTAGGAAATCAGTGCATAATAACATGGAGGTGTTTACTGTTCTAACAGCAACAGGCACTGGAGACAGAGAGATTCTTCACTCCTCAGAATTTGGACACATGTAGCAATTATCTCTGGAGGTTTATAGTGAAATAGCCAGAATAATTTTCTTTTTGAATAAATGGAAACAATATTTTTGAGAGGAGAATTATTCCTTCTTGAAAATACAGACACTTTCACATCACCCATGAGTGGTGGGAGATTCATGTCATATGAAAAGAACATTTACCATCAGAGGCTACAGCAAAGTTCTTGGAAGCTTCTTCAATTTCAACAGCTTTTAATAAAAACCAGAAGGTTGGACTTGGTAATCTTGGAGATCTTTTCCAACTTGTATGATTCTGTGATTCCATGAGAATGAAAGGACACCAGATCTCACTGCCAGTCACTCATGTTGAATGAAAATTAGGACATTTCCTTTCCTCTCCACAGAAATTCTGACAGCCTCCAAATGCTCCTTTTGTGGGATTAAAGTAACAACTGTGAAAGCTGCTTCTTGGTCTTGGCATAATATTAAAATTACCCTTAAATTACACCAATACAGTTGGACTCCAAGTGGTCCTGTTCATTCACTTCACAAAAACACACAGGAACCAATAATGGAGCATGGGCAGATCTCAGTTGTACCAGTCAGTGGAGTAAGACAAGGAGCACGAGAAAAACAGAAAATAATCCTTGATTTAGACCTTAAGATACGTAAAAATAATTGATGTCATGAGTGCAGACTGGGAGCAGCTGACTGGAACCAGTTCTTTAGGAAGAGATCTTTGGGTAATGGGAATATTTGTATGACTCCATTACAATGTGTCCTTGCTCCAAAATTGAATAAAATAAAAAATGAGGACATGGGAAAGATTTATTTGGGCTTTCTTTGGCCTTCCTTTCCTGAAGTCTTCCTTATTAGCTCTGTGGGTTTACTGTCAGTGAAAGCTGAAATGAATCACTCACAATCAGAGCAGGAGGCAATAATGTCATGGCAGTGGTAAGGCAAACATCACCCAGGAAATATAAAGATGAATTCTAAGTGCATTTCTCCACTCAGACAGCATCAATCCACAGCTGAAGAATATCCTGGGAAAATACAGCTGAGGACAAGAATGGTCAGAGGGCTGGAAACTCCTGGGAAATGACTGGAGAAAATGGGAAATTTAAGGAAACAGCTGAAATGAAGAGTCCTCAGCTACATTTGCTGGAGGAAGGAGAATTCACTTTCCTATATGCACAGAGCCAGAACAAAAAGTGATGTAGAATGAGAAAGATACAGATGAGACATCAGGGAAATAAGTTCCCTACTAATTGTGGACTCTGTTTGCACTGGTCTGGTGACTTAGACTTAATTAGACTTGACCACTGGAAATGGGGTGAAAATTATTCAGGTCAAATGGACAGAAATAAATGTTGTGATTTCATAAGCACAAATTCTTCATCTTTAGTGGGAGCAGAAAGAAACTGCAGGGAACAGGCAGAACCTGCACTGATCAAGAGCAAAGAGGAGACAGGGAGGCAAACTCCACCTCAAGTTTGGTCCATGTGATGTATTTAAGAGTATAAACCACCTTTCTGTTGTGCATTTGTGCACAATGAACTTCTAATTGAAGGAAACATTTCCTAAATAGATGCAAATACTACTGGGTAGAAAACAAATGTGCTGCTGGTGGATGTGTTTCTTCTACAGTTTGAGTGAGAATAATGCATTTTGTTTTAATATTTTTTGGTCAAAAGGGTAACATTTGCTTTAATGGTTGTTTTGCCTTGGTTGAATGACAGAAAAGACCTTATTATATGCTGTTATAGTATTTCAAGTCTCATTTAGCACTTGGTCTTTACCTGTTGTCATGGAAAAGTGCCACTTCTGGACAGTAGATTTTCTAAGTCAAGAATGAAATTACAAGATTGTATCAAATGAAACAGATTTTTACATGCTTGACTTTTGAATAATGGCAGTAACTTTGAATTTTGATTCTTCTAATTCTTGTAAATGGTAAAAACATACAAATATATATGTTTGAGTAGTAGGATGGCAGGATTCTGGTGGCTTTACCTTTGCTTTCTATCCATATAAATATAAAATCTGGTTTTCCACTCCCCTATTCAAGCATTTCAACCATTTCAAATCAGAGGAGCAAACCCATCATTTGAAGAAACCATAGTAATTCAATGGAGAGTATCAACAGTTATAAAAAAAAAAATAAACTCTCTGTCAGCATCGACAGCTTCCATCCCTGTAAAACTTGAAAAAACTCAGGGAAGTTGCCAGAAAACTCAGGGAAGTTGCCAGAAATCTTCCCTTAGACCTCAAAGGCATATGAACAAAATATATATATATATATAATGATTGTCTGGCATGACTGTGAATGTAGACACATTTATATCTTGTAGCAACAAAGCACTAAACCCAAAAAAAGCCTCCTGCCTGTTCTAAAAGGCATTTTAATGAAGTTGATCATCAGCACTGAAAGTCTCCTGGACAGTTACAATTAAGAAAAAAATTGCAGTAGAAGGAGTGACTTACAGTATTGCAACAAAAGAACATGATATGATCTCTCTCTCCCACTGTCTTCACAAAAGAATAAAAATAATGAGCTACACAGAATATTTGTCGTTTTTCTATTCTTTGTGCAAAGTCTGTGGCACTCAGGAAGTGACAGTGACAGTCTGAAATTTTCCTTTTATGCTACACATGATCTTTATAATTTGTGAGCCACAGCTCAAGCTCCTTTTTTCAGGTTTTTCTGCTATTCCTAGTTCAAATCCAACCCAGCTGAACCATCTGGTTCTAAGCCTTGCTTACAGCTTTCTATTGCAAGTTAAGAAAATTCTGAGATTCACTTCTAAAAATCCCTGCACATGGAAACCTTTGCTGGAGAACAACAACAAATAGTGGAACAACTCAGGGAGGTTGGAACTGGATAATCTTTAATGTCCCTTCCAACCCAAACCATTTGTGTGATTCTATGAAATGGGTCATTGATAAAACACACCTGCTTTCTTCCACATCCTCATGTCCTGGGACAATATTCCTGCCTTCCTGAAAACCCCCACATGAGTCAGTGGGAGTTTGGATGCCTTCAGACTGGTGGGCTGCCCCTTCACTGAATTTTTGGTTTTAAAGGCTCTCCCAAGGTTTTTTTTCCTTGTGCCAGCCTTTCTCCACTTGTTTGAAATGTTAATTCCATTAATAAATGGATTCTCCACACATGCATTACATGACATAAGTAGATTAGTGATTGTTAAAAAGAATTTTAAGACAGGGTAGTTGAAAATAAACAGCTTAGTTTTGATTCTAATTGATGGACTCCATTACCAGCCAGGGTGCAACTCCTATCCATGACTGCTTCTAATTAGCAGTCTGCCTAATTAAAAAAAGAGAGAAGACAAAAAATTGTTGATGTTCATATAAACAGCCCAACTCTCCTCCAATTAATGTCTATCCCACTGTCACACACACCTCACTGAGAGCAATGCCTTGAACCCCAGGAAAGTGGATTTTTGCTCTCAGTTTTCCTGGTTTAATCAGGAAATCATGACCAGCACATTCTTGGTCTGGAGACAGGTTAAAAGCTCATCCTCCACAGCCGTGGGCAAGCTCTGCCCTCTCAGACAGGGCTGGGCACCTTGGCTGGTGTTGAAACACTTGGAGGTGTCCCAGTGCAATGATAATTTTCCTGGGAATCTTCCTTGCAGGGTCTGCAGCCGATCTATGCTGAGTGGCACAAATGAAACGCGGGAATGGAAAACTTCAAATATTTAAAACACAGTTATTTTTAATACCTGTTAATGGAAAATAATGGCGGGTGGATTTTCCACCCTGTCTGGAGGGAAAGTAAAAGAGAATGTAAAGACTATTTTCTTTCTGTGGTTGCTGGGTGGTCATAGGATCATTAAGGATGAAAAAGAGATTGAGTCCAACCATTAACCAAACAGTAAAGCATGAAATGTCCTCAGTTTAAAATCATCCTCTGGAAATGAAATAAGTGTTGTTTGAATTACTAACCTTGTTCTTCAGGCAGAAACAAACCCACAGCGATTCATACAGGCCTTTAAATACGTCAGAACTTGGGGCATTATTGAGACAACCTGACTTTAAGCTAAGATAAACCAACCCAGGGTTCTCCAAATGCAGAGCTTGCAGGATGAATGATCTTACCACACGTCCACCATTGTCATGTTTGACCCTTCTTCCCTGTGTGCTCTCAGGCACAGGGTGTGACCCCTGGGGAGGGTCCTGTGCAGGGCCAGGAGTTGGACTCCATGATCCTTGTGGGTCCCTTTCAACTGAGGACATTCTGGGATTCTGGGACTGTATCCAAAAGGTGGAAGCTCAGGAATTCTCTGACCTGGATGCACGACCACAGACACGCTTCCTGCAGCTTCTTCTCCAGAGCTTTGTCGAAGTTTTCTCACAGTGAGTGTTAAATTCATTTCACTATTATATTCTGATCCATTAACAAGGGCAAGGATTTAACACTCCTGAAATGCATCAGCAATTAATCACAGCTCAAGTGACAAGAATGAATGATCTCTTTGCTTCCCTGAAATGACAGAGCAATAAAGTGGCTCCAGTGATGTCCTGGACTCGCCATGGACACAGTTCCAGCCAGGTGACCACTCTTATCAACAGCTGGGCCCTGGACCAGGATCAGGTGCTTCGCATCTAAACTGTCTCCAACATGCACATAAGATTGGATTCAAAAATACCTTGGAGAGCTTATAAACATCTGGATACTCCTGCTTCCTCCTTTTTTTTTCTTTTTTAATTAATCATGATTAATGAAGAAGCAAGAAAAGTATCTGCATTCAGTACTTGAATAAAACCAGTAACAAATATATTACTCATCTAGTTTCTTGTTTTCTTCTATTTTCAGTGTTATGCTGTTATTTAATTACAGTTGAAAAAGCCTTGAATCAAAATTCAGACAGCATTTTTGAGTCTATGGATCAAGCAGTGGATTCCTGTAGTCATAATTTTATTTTTCTTCATTCTTTTGAAATAACAAAATAACAGTTTCAAAGGGAACAAATGGCTATGGCTGAGATGGATATTCAGTGCCATTTGGTGACTACACAAAGGTTTCCAAACACAACACTGGTGTGATAGCTCATTTTAAAGGGTATGGACATATTTTATACTTATTTTGATAATAAATATAAATTAAATTCAACGTTTGATATCAGAGTATTTTATTTAAATGTCATGAAATATTTAAAGGGGACTTTACTTATCCAAATTAAGGCCAATCCTCAATGATTAAATGATATTTAGAAACAAATTCAGACTAAATTTCCTATTTTTTTCTACATAAAAACTTTACAGTAATTCACTATTTACAGCAGAGTGAGACATGCACACACACAAATCCAGTCAAAGAAATGCCAGTGCTATTATGTTGTAATCAAAATGTTATTATTAAATACAAAGTAGGAATTGTAAAGCAACCCTTTGGTCTAAAGAGACTAAAAACCCAATATGGTTCCTAAAAGGACCTCAAAATACTGGGAGTTTGGTTTTGTTTTTGTTTTGTTTTGTTTTCAAAAAATAGCAACAACCCAAACGTTTCCCATAGGAGAAATGGATTTCACAGAGAGTGATTCTAAGTTATCACTTTATTTGGCTTAGTCACCAGTTGTAGGCTTAAAAATACAATAATCTCTGGTTTTAGGCACACCTTTCCTCATTTGATATTGTTAGATTTTTGCGATCAGTGACAGAAAATGCTCTGTAAGGATTCTGTAAGTGTGAGCAATGCTAAAACAAGCACCTAAGTATGAATTTTATGTGGAATTCCTTTCAAATCTCCCATCCTGTGTTAGCAAAGGTGACAGGAGTCTGTAGGGATGGCATTTGAGTGAAAGGAAAGCAGGAACAGGGTTTCCAGCTTGTCACACACAGACTGAAATCAAGGTCAAAAAACCCTCCCCCAGAGAAAATAAAGAAATAAATAGACAGGTGGATGGATAAATAAAAAAAACAGTGGTAACCATGTGAAAACACACCATTATTTGTTGACAGCAAAGAATACCAATCTGATAGCAGGACTTCATGACCATCAGTTTGATACAGACTAATTTAAGGCCGGGGAACCTCAAAGGAAAAGGAGCCCAAGCAAACGGAGATCACAGTCTCAGTTAGTGTTGACTTCGCGTCCATCTCACTCCTAACCCGAGTTTTCCAAGCACTGCTCCCGAAGAGGTCTCTGCAGCAGGAAGGAGTTTGTCAATCAGCTCAGTGCACCACCAGCTTCTCCTCAGCAATTGGTTTACTCTCCTTTCCTGTGCTCAGCCCACGGGTCTGTCCCCCTCCCTCTGCCTTTCCCGATGGATTCCAGCTCTCCCTGGCATCACCATCCCAGCCTTTAGTGCTTTTTCTGGCCCTTCTGTGTGGTTGCTGGTTGTGTTTGATCTGGGATGGACAGTAATCGCCACTGGGCTGAATTCAGGGCTCGACAAAAAGGTCTCCTGAGCTCTTTTTTTTTTAATTTATTTTTTTCCCTGCAGGGAGACATCAAAAGAAGAAAACTCTAATAAAAATTGATTTTTATTCTTAAAGGGCTTAAGGTTCTATGACACAGAAATGTTATAAATGCCCTCTGTGAATGTTTATGTTTTTCTTCAGAATTAAACATGTGTTTTTATTAAATAGAATGATTGATTGATTAATTAAAGGCAAAGTTGTATCACAGCAGAATCTAATACCTAGGAGACTTTTCCTGCTAAATCTGCATTAGCTTTTTACTGCCATCAGAACTTTGAAAAGTGCTCTGTTTAATGCTCAGCTATCATCTCCCCCAGAGTGGCAAATGTGCAATAATGGCTTTAAGGCTTAGAGCTGTTGTCAATATTGAATATTATGGTGCTAAAAGCAAATTAAAGTAGAAATGACATTTTTTTTCCCATCCCCAAAGGGGCAAAACCAGAACTAGGCTTAAAATAAAAACATAAGAGGAACGAAATGTGGTTGAATTACCTCAATTAAATACTAGGCCCCATTTTTCTTATCAGAATGTTTCCCTAATTGAGATACAGAAGCATTAGCATATCAGTCATTCCCTTGTATCGATCTAAGATGATTTCAGAGCATGTATATCATCATTCACTGATAACTTCATTTACTAAAGTGCAAAATTTCAAATGACATTATAGCAATTATGTGACAATAAACTGAAATGTTTGCAAGAATTGCTGTTAGCTGTGTTTCTTCCACAATCTCTATTAATAAGATGCTGAAATATGAAATTGTTATTGTTTGACTCTTAAACACATGATTGACATTCTTGCTCCTACTGATCTTGCTGGTTCATTCTACTTGTTTTGGCTTTCAGTACTTGATATTAATCTGCATTAATGTTGCCCTATGTTTCTGGCAGGTTTCCCTCTGCCCAGCAGTGACCTCTCTCCTTGACTTGTGTGGACAATTATTTTAAAGGCTCAAATTTTACTGGAATTACGTGATCTATCACTGGTAAAACAACATGCCTGAGAATTTAGATGGACTACAGCAACCTGGAAAAGTTTTCTTAGGCCAACATGCAGAAAAAATCCAGTAAAATTGGAGTTGTTTATGAAAATGTTACGTTAAGGTCATGCTACAACTCTTGGGTGACTTTGACAACATCGCAGCTTTTGCTCTCACTTCCAAGTTTTCATCTTCATCCTCCCACAGCACTATTGTCTGAAAAAAAAAGGATGTCAAATCTCCAAATCCTGTGGTGTTGAAATGATGGGTTGTGTTGGACTCACACAGTGTTGGTAGCGGGGGGGGTCAGTGAGAAGGGGCTTTGAGCTGCTCCAGGGCAGAGCCAGATCCATCAGCTCCAACAGGACCCAACCCTGGCCAAAGCTGAGCCCCTCTGACCCCGGTGGACTCTGTGACTGTGGACTGAGGGCTAAGAACGCTGCACAGCAGCTGTGGGGGAGAAGCTCCACATGAGCAGCACTGACATTATCTTGAGATGGCTTTTCTTGCTTTTTCCTTCTCACTGAGCTGGTTGAGGGCACTGAGGCAGGAGAAAGCTTGGGGAATACCAGTTTCCTTTTCTGGGGTCACTGCCTGCCTGAACAGCTCACGGAGCAGTCAGTGACAGCGCTGAGAGTGCTCAGAGTGTGGAGATGCTGCAGCATCACCCAGGCCAGGAGTTTGTTGGTTCCACTCAGTTCAAGCTGAAATTGTTGTGAAAACACAAAAATGTGAGTAGTGTTTGAACCACCAAAAAGGAAGGAAAGCAAAGTCTGTGAGCAATGGGATTTCCAATCTGAAGATGAAAGAGAAAAGTGCAGTGTAGTGTCCAGCAGAAAATTCCAACTGACATCAGCACACTGGTGTGACCTGCCCAGACTCCTCCAGAAGTCCCAGACCTATTTCAGACTCCTCTGGAGCTGAAAGAAATGAAACCATGAATAATTTTGTTATGTCACAGGGAATAAAACCCAAGGAAGTTTGGATCTCAGCAGACTTTCCCCAAGACCTTCAAACCAAATCATGGTGAGCAAATGTTTCAGCTCTGATTTCTTTCATGAAACTTTTACTGTTTGGTTCTGTCTTTAGCCCCAAAGCACCAGTATTCCTGTCTCTTAAGCTTAAGCTTATCCCTTGACTTTAACTTCAGTGAAGGAAACTTAAAGTTCTAGTTGCATAATTTGCCAGACACTTTAAATTACTTAGAAGGTACTAAAAAGATAATGAACTTAAAGAAGTGTGGTTAAAAGTATCTGGATATTTATTTAAAAATACATTCCTCGAGGCACAACAGTCATTACCTTTTTTTGTCTTATATTTTTGTTAGTAAAATATGCTAAATCTGACTAAATAAAAAGATGATACTTAAACAAGGCTTTGTTCTATTTAAGCCAAGTGTAGAAGCTTGTACCTTGAATATTGTGCTTGTAACTCAGGACTGAACTAACAGTACCAGCCTTTCATTCTTTGCAGGATAGTTAATGTTTCTGTAAATAAATATCAGTAAAAATGACAGAAGTTACCTCAAGAAAAAAACAAACAAACAAACACAACACCCCCCCCAAACAAAAACAAACTAACCAACCAAAAAAAAAAAACCAAACAAAAAACCCCGTCACTTTTTATTCTCTGGCAGGGAAAGGAAAATCAAGACTTTTTCCCTGTAATTTTTAATTTCTACTTTTTTAGTCTTCTTTTAGGGTGATAATTGGATTTAACACATTCCTCTTGTATAAACACAGGTAAAAATAACCACAGTAAAAAGCTGTGTAAAGGAATTGTGGGTTTTTTTCAATGCAGAAGGAACAACCTGACTTGTGCTCAGATTTAATTTTCATTTTAGAAAGAGTGTTACCCTAGACTTGGATTTGGAATGTCCTGGATTGCCTGGCTGCCTCCAAACCTACCTAAGACCCAGCAAGAAAACCAGTTGTATATGATGGGGAGCACAGCCTGGTCTCCCTTTGGCCACAACTCCTTAGTTAGTTCTCCTCGCTTCCATGGAAACATTGGGGAGGAATCTGGGAATGGGATTCCAGGGGCTATTTGGATTTAGATTAGAAGCAGAACTATAAGGAAATCTGCACCTTTTCCTCTTGGTTCCCCACTGAGGTCAACAATTAAAGAAAGTGTTGGAATTATACAACCAATTATTCCAGTTTAAAAGAATTCTTTGTGGTTACTGTTGTAGTAGCTCTGAGATTCATCCAAAGACTGAAAGATACTCCCTGAATTTCTTTCCAGTCTTTATCAGCTGGGAATAAAAGAGCACTAAACGCACTTTAAGCACCACTGCAGTTTGCAAAGCCAGATATTGGCATCCTTCCAATCACTTGCTGGAGGTGCTTGTAATAAAGATGGATTATCACCTCCTCATATTCCTTCTGTCTTTCTGAGGACTGTTAATACAAACAGATGCATCCGGACACTGCAATAAATTAAGTGGTATTTTTTATTACAAATACCTTAAATTAGATACAGCAGAGCAGGTCATTGAAAGAAATGAAAACACAGTAAAAAAAAAAGAAATTAAAACTCTATGTTGCAGACACTGGATTTAAGATGTTCATTTTATCCAAGGAAACCGTTAGATCTGGTCTAAACCCACTGTCTGGGAGTCAGCTGGAATCTTATGGGTTTCTTACTTTAATTCACCACTATTATTATAACCAAACTATTTTTTAAAAGGGCAAACTCATTCATTATATAGTTCACATTTCTCTGATTTTCTTCACATTTTGGATGAAATCTGTGAAAATACAACAGTCCTAGGATACCATGTAGTTCATGATATATTGTGGAAGCTCATCATAAAAAGCATATTCTCCACAACCCAAAGAACTTGTTTGCCCTCATGCCTTAATATGGTCATTTCATTTAACTTTACCTGCTTTAGAAAAAGTTTTTAAAATCAGGAAGTGCAACAAATTAATGACAGATTATTTCTTATATATATATAAAATTCATATTTTTATTATATTTTATAATTATGTTCATATTTATATAATAAGCAGATTCTAAGTTATTTATAAGAATTTAATCTTATTATAGCTATATTATGGTTATATTTATATATGCTTATATAATAAGCATATTCTAAGGATTATTCATTACATTTTTATTTATATTTTAAATTCTATTTTATATTTATATGATAAGCAGATTCTAAGAATCATTTATTACTATTTTATTTATATTTTTATTATATTTTATATTTTTATTTTTGTGTATAGAATAGGCAGATTCTAAGGATTATCATATTTTATTTATATTTTATTATAATTATATCTATATTTATTATTTAGGTTATCTTGTGAGTGTGGCTAGGCCCTGGATGTGCCCCAAAGTCAAGATGAACTCTAAGAGAGGCAATAGAGCACCACAACAATAAACACCAAAGCTCTGCCTCCCACCTTGTTCTGATAATATTGTGCATTTTCTATCAAAACCTTTAATTTAAGGGCTGCTGTGATTTCCCTAATCCATAAAAGCCCTGTGGTTCATTCACACTCCTCCAATGGCTTCCACCCATCTCATGGATATTTGCTCTGCAGAAACAAAAGGCACCAGACAACATTCAGTAACTGAGGCATAAAATTCAGAAATGAATAAACTTTGGGGGTTATATCTTCTTCATACTTAATTTTGATTTTATCTTAGCAAATAACAGTATTGCTCTGGGTGAAACTAGAAAAACTGTGGGTATTTTTGGGAAGAATTTTTTGGTTGAGTTGGCAATTTCAGATAACAGTCTTGGTAATGAAAATGTTGAAATTACTTTAACAACCCAAATGGCACCACTGTAAAACTGCAGCATAAAAATTCAGGCTCCTTTAGAGCTTGTGAGCTTGGCTTAAATAGGGCAAAACCTTACTTAAGTATCATCTTTTTATTTGTTCAGATTCAGCATATTTTACAAACAGAAATACAATATAAAAAATGTAATGATTGTTAGGCACTGACTCCTTCCCTTTCTTTACATTAAAAATAGACTGTTAAATGGAGCATTTACTCAAAAACATCTCAAAGCAATAGTGGGATAACACAGCCACCCATAAAGTAATACATTATCAGAATCATTCTTTTAATGACCTTGCTTTTCCTCTTCCTAAAATCTCCCCCATAATGAGATAACTGTAGAATCCCTGCACTCACTGAAAACCAAAATCTTGGTATCTGCTTTAATTATTTTTAGATGTTTCTCTCTATTTTCTTTTCTTAAAAAAAATACAAAATCCCCAAGAAATAATAAAAAAACACACAACAAAACTCAACAAATAGAAACCAAAGTGAGACATAAATGATTCCTTTTTCTCAAAGGCAAGTCTGTACTTTCCATCCTGGCTGTGACCAACAGAGCCACGAGCTCAGAAAAATGGGCTCATTTCCATTGCAAAGGGGACTTTGGGGACTTCTGAATTCCACAGGAGTCTGGAACTGAGTTCCTAAAATACAGGAGCTGACAAATCCTTGCTCTGAGCTGTGACATTTCACACTCTTCTGCATCATAATCTGGCTTTCCTCATGGTTTGTGCTGTGATACTTCATGTTATCACAAAGCCTTTCTGGTAATCAAAAATTTGTTCTGCAGTAAATCCCATGTCTTAATGTAAGATAGAAATCAGTCACCATTATCACCTCACACTGGACATGCTGGAGTCAAAAAACAACTTCACATCACTGTTTTAATATAATTTCTGTGAATTACAGAAAGACAGAGAGATAAAAAGAGAGAGACAGAGCAAGAGGTGGACAGAAAATGAGAGAGGAAAAAAGGCAATGATTTTTATGTTAAAGAGCCACTTGTGGAGTAACATCTCAGCTCTACTGTACAGAAAAATCTGGGGAAAAAAAAAAGGGGGTTGTGAAACAGGTAAAGGAAAGGGAGGCTGAGGAACCATTTAAAAAACTTTCCGATATTTTCCCTGATGTGATTAAATTGCTAATGTGAGCGTGTAAGTTTATTGCAATATCCTGTTTGAGCTTAGCCAATGTTCCTGGAGCTCAGGGATAATGTTTCCCTCTCCTTTTCAGTCTCTGAATGCAGCACAGACTCTTTACAACATGTAAGGCCAACCAGCCTTACAAGAAGGTTGTAAACAGCCACCCACTGAACTAGGGCAGTACTGAAGGTTGGACTTGATGACCTTGGAGGCCTTTTCCACCCTTAATGATTCTGTGATTCTCTGTCTTTAGAGATATGTCTTGTTCAGGTCTGTTCAGCTGGAGAAGAGGAGACTGAGGGGAGACCTCACTGCAGTTCCAGCTTCCAGGGCAGGGGCAGAGGAGGGGCAGGACTGAGCTCTGCTCTGGGGGGACCAGGGACAGCACCCAGGGAATGGCTGGAGC